>JAEMOT010001198.1:363949-423027 GCA_019297695.1 Apostasia ramifera
ATATATATATATCCTTGAAAACTAACCACATAATACTTCTAATACCATTCATTATATATAGATCTCAAAATTAAAAAAAAAATTGTAATCATATAGGGTTAATAGTTGTTAGATACCATTAGTTTGAGATTATATACAATTAAGCCTTTTTAATTTTTAAATTAATAAAATAGGTACTTTAGTTTGAAATAAAGTGCAAATAAATTTTTAAATATTAATTAAAGTACTTAAAAAAGATATTTTCTTTAATTAATAAACCTATTTGAATTTTTTCTTTATTTAAAATATTAATTTAAACTTTATATTAATTAAATTAATTTATTCGTTAGAGAAAATATTTTCTATTAAATTTTTTTATTAATGTCAAATGACTTATTTATATATTATCTCAAATTAGAAAAATTACTTGATTAATTTAAAAATTAGAGAAATTTAAATATATATAATTCTAAACTATAGGAACCTAGATGTTATTTACCCATATATATATATATATATACTGCATAATTTTTTATAATAAAAATATTAAAAGTAATTACATACACACTTTTCATGCAAATTCAAAAAACTGAAAACTTTTCATCTGGATTCCTTCGTTGCCATATTTAACGAATTCTATTAATTTTAGTCATTTAGTTGTACTTTTTATTTTTTTTAAAAAAAAAATAGGGGCATTTGCATATATATTATACAAAATTTTAGATATTATACTTTTACTCAAATATATACACCTTATTATCTAACGCAGAAAGATCGAAATAATATATTCTTTATTTTTATTTTATTTTATTTTATTTTATTTTATTTTATTAATTTGGGTGACTAAATTTTAACCCTAACAAACACACATGAAATACATTTTTTTTTATATGAACATTTGAAATAAACATTAATGAAAGTAATAAACTTCTAATAGAATTCTGGGGAGGTGATCCATCATTTATTTATCTAGAAGGGCGGCAATGGCTAAGGGAATGATGACGGTATTGAAGAACATGTCGTTCTCCTTCTTCAGTGGGCACCTGAGCCCGTCGTCTCTGAACCCATTTTCGCAGGTCCGGGGGGCGTCGACGGCGGCGCTGATCCAAGTCCTGGCGTCGTCTATGCGGCCGGACTTGATCGCCGGAGCAGAGTCGCGCAGGCGGGAGACGGCGTCGGAGTAGAGCTGCAGGCAGTCCTCGAGGCAAGACCTTTGATCACGCTGCCGGCGCGCGCTGCTGGTGCCCCTGGTGGAGTTGAGCATCCGGTGAATGGCGGAGCGTATGCCGACGGCCTTGGGGATGGCGTATTGGAGGGAGATGACTGCGAGGCCTGTCAGATTGGCGTGGAGGCTCCTCGGGTTCGACTCGAGGATTGAAACGCAGAGGCTGTAGTTCAGGGCAGGGTCGCCGGCGGAGCAGCGCCTGCAGGTGTTATCGATGTTGTTCGGGGGTTCCGCGGCAGCGGCGGCTGCGGCGGCGGCGGAGGAGTGGTGGAGGAGGAGGAGGAGGGAGAGGAAGAGGAAGAGGAGGGGGAGGCATCGCTTCATCTTTGGAATTGGAGACGGAAGAGTGAGAAATGCGTGAAGCAGAGGAAAGCGATGAAAGGGTGAAGGTTAGAGGGAGAAGAATATATAATAGTGATGGGGGATTTATAGATATATATCTAATTTTTTTTATAATATTATATAATTTATTCAAATTTATTTTAATTTATATATCTTTTTAATTTTAGTACAATAAATATTTGAAGACACCCTTTTTCCTAGATTAAATTCAAAATATATTATATATAATATAATTAAAAATTATTTTTAAGATGTTAAAAAAGAATATAATTTAAAATTAAATATAAAATATACAAATTTTAAAATATTTAAATAAAACAGTTAGATGCATAATTTGCACATAATATAAACGCTTAGATTAATTAATATGAAAAAAAGGCTTAGATTATTGAGTAGGATGAAAATAAAAACAATACATACAAATTATAATCTAAAATTCAAAAAATTTAAATAATGCATTTATAATATGCTTTTTACAAAATTTAAATTAATCATAGAGCGATTTAAATTTAAAAGAGTATTAAATATTCAAAATTTTGAGGGATAAATGATCATAAGAATTTATGCCCCTAAAAAGAAAGATAAAATTCATAGAAATCCCATAAAAGTATACGATTCGCATTTATTTGGTGTTTGAAATTTTTAGACTCGATTTTTTTTGTCATGGCCAAATTTTTTTTTGTTTATTTAAAAAACTAATTTTGTATTAAATTCTACACAAATTTTCATATAAAAAATTAACTCTCATATTCTACATAACTTTCAATGTAACCATCAATTTTATTTCGCATCATACATAATTTTTAACATTCGCACACAGTATCAATTAAGTTGTAGCGAATATAAAACAAATGGACTGTAAGGAGCGTACTCAAATTCGAGGCTGGATGGTCTTATGGTTCGACTATCTTAAATGATGTAGTCTTAGAGGCTTTGCCTATATGAGTAGTGTAATATCTACGCACTATTCTTAAATAATTTTATTTTTCATCAAAATTAGCGTTGTAATGTTTACGGTGATCATTAATATCATATGTTTTAAAAGAATTGGTGTAATAAATTAGGTGAATTTACATACTATACATATAAAACTACAGTATTTACTTATTAGACACTTAAAACTTATTAATATTATTTACTTTGCACTGTGGTATCTATTTACTACCCATTATCTGACTCAATTTAATTATCATCATATTAGCAACTAATTATCGTTAGATAGCCATCAATCATGATTTGTTCACATTTATAAATAAATAATAAATATCAACATCATTTGGCAATAAAAATATTGGTAATATATTTAAATTATTGCCTATTACTTATTTCTAGAATATTTATATAAAAAATCTTAGGTTCAATAATATTGATGAATAAATACTATAGTGTATAGTGGGTAATATTAATGTATTTTAAAGTATTTTTAAAATAATATTTATGTATTGAATATTAAATAAATAAATATAATAATTTTATGTGTTAAATAGTTAATAAAATAAATGAAACTAAATGCCACAAAACATAATTAAACACGAAATCACAATTCCAATAAATACAAATATTGAAGAAACAAACCATACTATATATCTAAATTTAGATATAGGGTAAATTGCATGTAGGTCTCGATCATTGTAAATTAGTATTAATTTGTTAAGAAATTTCAATTTAAGTCCTCAAGGTTATAAAAGTGCTATTATTTGATCCCAATTAAGATATATTTGTTATAAGTTCATTTCTGTTATGTAATGAGATTATTTCTAATTATTATTTTTAAAATTTTTTTAAAATGAATTTTGAAATATTAATACTAATATTTTTGTTTTAAAGTTTTAGAGCATAAAAAATAAGAAAGGAGAGAAATTAAATTTTAAATTTTTATTAAATTTTTAAATAATAATAAAAATAGAGAGATATAATAATTTTTTAAAATATATAAATGATTTAAACTAATTAAAAATAATTAAATTTTATATTTTTTATCATTAAAGTCAAAGAAAGTAGTGAATTCTAAAAAGGTGACTGAAATTAAAGTGTTTTTACATTTTAAAACTTAAATTAAAATTGTTTAAAAATTAGAAACTAATGTCCCGTTTATTTCGAATTTTAAACTTAATCTTATTTAATTTTAAATAATATATCACATCATACATAAAATTTAATATTAAAAATTAATTTTATTTCACATCCTACGCATATTACTAAAATAATAATTAACTTATATCATATTCCTCACATATCTTTAACATAATAACTAACTTTATATCACATTCTTCATATATCTTAATATAATAACTAATTTTACTTCACATCATTCACAAATTTTAATAAAAAATATCTTTATTTAAATTAAATTTTATTAAATTAAACTTTATAAATAAATAAGTCCTAATTTGTAATTATTTTCAATTTAACTTATATATATATATAAACTTATATATATATATATATATATAATAGTGATGTCAATGTGGGCCATGAGAATAGACAAAAGCAATAATAAATCAGGATGGTGTTCTTTACTTTTCTCTTTCTTTAGCAACTATCCATATTTTTCGGACGTATGTCCTACAGCCGTGTTATATGTGCATAATTTAGGGGTGGCAATATATGATCCGTGAATTTAATCCGAATTTGACCCACAAATTTTAGATATGGGTCATGAATTTTGACCCATTTATTAAACGGATTGAGTTCGGGTTGGGCATAATCGGGTCGGGTAGGATTCGGGTTAGGCATTTATCAAAAAATACTCTATAATTGGGTCGGGTCGACCGGCCAACTCGACCCATTTATTAATCGGGTCGGATTTGGGTCATGAATTTTGACCCATTTAATAAATGGGTCGGATTCGGGTTGAGGCTATTCGGTTCGGGTCGGATTCGGGTTCGACCCGAACCCGACCTGCTGACCCATGCATTTTGCCACCCCTAGTGCACATATACATATATGTCGTAGATAGAGAGGGAAAGAAGTGACAGCCGAGTGATCCTAAATGGATTAGGATAGCATTGAATAGTATCGAGCAGACTTCTATGATTTTGAAAAACATAAAAAAGAATTATTCCACGTAAAAAATAAGCGGCAATTCCCTAGGTTGTAAATGCAAGGTCATGATTTTAATGAAATAAATTGTCCCACATAAAAAAAAAGAGAAGCTTATGAGCTATATAAATAGATAACATGATCTTAAATAATAGAGGCATTTATTATGAAAAAAAATTATGAAGCTAATGATGAAAAACTCTGTAATTAAGTGCAGTTGAGCTAAAATAATACTAAAATTAGTAATATGTTGGGAAATACTCAAATAACACAGTTCTTAGAAGCTAAAATACGTAGATAATATCTCTACATTTGGATTACAAGATATTACACTTACACTTAGGTTTGGCAATTCGAGTTAAGTCAACTCTTTTTTTTGACTCGACCCATATAACTTGACTTGAATTCAATCCATTTATTAAACAGGTTAAGCATCAAGACTTAGACTCAACCCATTTAATAAATAGGTTATCCAACTGTTATAACTTTTTAAGTATTAAAAATTAATAGATTCAATACTTTTTCTTTGAATTATTATAATTATAAAATTTAATCAAAACATTAAAAATACAATTAAATCATGTAATACACATCTAATAATTATCATTAAAATTAATACTAAAAATAAAAAAAAACATTAATTTTGATAAATAAGTGATTGACATGTTATAATCGGTTCGACCTACCAATTCGTACACGCCTGTTTTACGGATCAAATTTAAGTTGACCCATTTATGACCTATATTTATATAAGCTCAACCCGTATCTAACTAAGCCGGATTAGGTTCAGGTCGGATTCACGGATCAGATCAAAAATCGCTACCGTAGTTATTCCTAAAACGGATCAAAGGTAGAAACAGAAGTTAACCATGCAGTCCAATCACTGTCCTGCAATGAATGGAATTATTGAACAAATGAGAACTGAACCATATAAGAACTGAACCATAAAAATCGAAATGTTTGCTTTTTGCGTGCAATCAAATTTCGACACGTCATAATATTATGTTTAGATTAATATTGTAGGCCACATTATTTTAGGTTGCCAGATAGATAACTTTGGACATAAAATGCTATGCCAGCTATACTGTTGAGCTAACCAAATCACATTATAAAATTTAATAACTAATTAATGCACCCAATCAAAGAACTAGAACCGTCTAAAATTCGCGTTACCACTGCAAGGAGAAAAGCGATAAAATCATCTGTCGCAAACACCAAAAAATCTAGAAATAATTACCTACATGTCACACAATTTCGCTCTATTCTTAATTAATTTCGCTATGCACACTCAAAATATTATAAAATCTTACATACACACACTTTCACTTATTTTCATTATAATAAGCAATTATAATTTTCCAATAACTTAATTATAGTTAGGTTACAAAAAATCTGAACCGTTCATCATAGTATTTTAAGGATATTTAAATATATTTTGAGTGGAAATCTTAAAATTTTGATGTTTAGGTTGTGGTAAGGGAACGAAACATCCGCGATGTGAATTGATTTTAGGACAAATCAATGCTTTAGTGTGACATCGAGGAAGAAAAAAAAATGTACTATTAAGGATAAAAATATAATTTTAATGATTTACTAACAAAATATTTTTTTTCAAATAGATTTTGACTAAATTTTAACTTAAGTATGTGTATGTAATATTTTATAATATTTTGAGTGTGCATAGCGTAATTAACTAAGAATAAATGGGTAATGTATAAATAAAGTGAAATGATGTGGCATGCAGGTAATTATCCCAAAAAATATATCACATATTATTTTTACAACATAAAATTTATGATAGATTTAGACGACAGTCACAGATCATCTATCACAAATTTCAAAATAAATGACTATCTGTCGCAAAATTTGCCATATATGTTTGCTTTTTTCTTAATTCTTCTTTAATAATATATTCAACTCTATATTTATTTTATTTTACAATTTAATCTCTCAAAATCTTTTATATAAGTTGGTAAATGTATGTGTGACAATGGTTTTTGTTTTTAAAAAAATAAAAAATTAAATTGTAACATAAAAAATAAAAATTTTAATATATAATTAAGAAAAAGAAAGAATATGTACGTATATGTCCTTATTTATTAATAAACTGAAGTTAATTATTTGCATTCCTTTATCTGTTGGTTCTGCACGTGCATCAATTATTATTCTTATGCATTAATTAAATATTAAGATTTTTATATACATATATGAAATTTATACAAAATTACGCATTTCACTATAAATTCGTAAATATTACTATTATTACATCATATTTATTTAAATTTTATCCGTCAAAAATGCGTATGGACTGCCGGAGTTATTCGTGCGAAATTCTTACAAAACATAGCAGAAATCCTAGTTTACAGGCACAGAAATCGATTGGAATGAAAGCTCTCACCGATCACACTGGATCCGCCGGAGTTCCCAAGAGACATCTTGATTATGCCTAGATCGACTCTGAAATGGACTCGGGAGCATGGATCGACCTTAGTAGAACTAGCGAGTAGCGACTAACAGCGATCAGCGCGAAGAGAGGGAGGAACTTATGTGAAGCTGCGAATGTCGACGGTAAGGAGAAAAACTCCAATTTGCCTTAAATAATCAGTTTTATTTTTAAGGTGGGTAAATAGCACATAGATACCTAAGTTCTTAGATATTTTATATATTAATCCATAAAGTTTTAAGCAGATCCTGCTGAGTGCTGTCCAGCTTTTTAATACATCAGTTCGTAGATTTTTGAGGTCAGTAGTTAATTTCTATTTTATAATCACATATCTTAATAATTTTACATATTTATATAAATTAAATATAATATTTCAAGCAATATGAAATTAAATATGAATCTAAATATTATGATTTAAAATATATAAATTAAACCCATTTAATTAAGCAAAAATAATTTCTGAATGTAACTTTTGATTTAAAATTAAAATAAACTTATGTTGAACACTTTCATAAAATCGAATATTCAATCAATAAATAATAGTAAGAGTGAACAATTAAAATTATAAAGAGAAAAAAAAAATTACAAAATTTAGGATAAATTACGTACGAGTTCCTAAGATAGAAAAGTATTTACAAATTGTTCTTAATTTTTGAAATTTCTTAAGTCCATCGGATGTGATAGGATATTACTATTAAGTCCTTAAACTTAATTCTTGATATTCGGCCTCGTTTATATGCTAATCCATAAATGTTTAAGCAGATCTGCTGTCTAGCTTTTTAATACATCAGTTCGTAGATTTTTGAGGTTAACAGTTAATTTCTATTTTATTTATTATTTATTTGTCCCAAATACAATAATTTTTTTTATTCTTAATTGGTAATTGTAGTAATATGAATTCAAATATGAGATTTTTAATTTCAAATAAGTTCCCTCCTCACTGATTGGAAAGAAATTCCACAAAATATGCAACTAGTTGAGTATATATAACCAATACTCAAATTTATTTATATAACAAGCATAATTTTGTTCGTACTTTCATTAATTAGTTTCATAAACTTTCATATATATAATTAAATAAATAATTAAGAAAAATTTTTAAATGCCCTCGAAGATGTGGTTAAATTTTGGCAAAATGAGAAGCGATAAAGAGGGATACTATATGTACTTTTTATAAGTGTTTTGTTGTTTATATGTAAATAAAATATTTTTACATAAATATATGAGAAATTTTTGTGATATAAGTTAAAGTTTTCTATTATTTTTTTATGTTATAAAAGAGAATTGGTTCACTATTATTTTAATATTATATTATGTTATATAAATATTCTGATATTTGATAATTTTATAATATTTTTTAAAATTATTTATAAATATTATTAATTTAAATAATTTTTTTTATAAATAATATTATATTATATTAAAATAACATTAAATCAGGTGTTAATTAGTTCAATATTATCTTGATATTATGTAGTGTACTATGATACTAGCTATTTAAGTAATTATTTTATTTGATGATGTACGTAAATAATTTTTAAAAAAATTATAGAGTTATTGTTCAAATAATAACACCTAAATATTATTATATTTGAATAATATATTATAATATTGAATTAAATGCTGAAATTTGAGCGTAAAAATAGAAATAATTATTGTGTACGCTTTAAGTATAAGCAGCTGTCCAAAAAATATGAAAATATGCAAAAAAAAAAGTCATAAAATACACAACAAATACAGTAAGAAATAAATATGAAAAAGAGTATAATTACATGCATGTCTAATTAGAAATAAATTTAATATATTATTGAAATATTATGTATATTATATGCAATAATTTATCTAAAAATAGGATCAGTCAACTACAGGTTGGATGACGATGAATTCACGGATCCATTCCTATAAGTGCTTTCTTGATTTGTTAAATTTATAATTATTTAATGAAATGATGTCACGTTTGTATTCAAACACTAATTACGGTGAGTAAGATTTGTACCTTATATGCATGTTCAAACATCTTCATATTTGTGAAATAAAAAAAAAAAAGTATTGTTTCTATTCTCTAAAAACATGATGTAATTCGAGGAAATTCATCTTTTAAACTTTCATAATTTTTTTATATTTCAACAAATTATTTTTTCAAATAAGTACATAAAGTAAAAATAAGGCTAGAGAATAAAAAATAATTTAATTAAAATTTTTAATTATTTTTAAAAAATATGTATAATATAAAATAAAATTAATTATAGTAAAAATTATATTGAATATGAAATAAAATTAATTAATTTATTATGAATTATATTTCGTGTAAATAAAATAATTATTTAATATTAAAATTTATGTAAAATAAAATATAGAATAATTTATAAATTTTAAGTATAATTAAAATTAGTAGTGAGCTTCAGCTGTTAACAAAGATGGCCTAAAAGTTTTAAATAAATAAAAAAAAATCATCAATAAAATTCGCACAAATCTAGAAGCATATTTGTATATCAATCTCCACAAAGTTAATCGTACAAGAAGTTATCAATCTACATAACGACTTCACATCCCAAAACCTTGCTGCGCCCGGTGATCTCCGGCGGCGATCTTAACGGCGGTATGCTTTGCTCGTTACGGAAAACGTTATCTGGATCGACGGCCGTCTTCACCTTAACCAGCCGATCGTAATTCCCCAAGAAGTACTTCTCCCCCCATCTCCTCGCCTCTTGCACCGGATTGCGGCTCCCGCCGTCGCATCCCACAGTCCCAAGATCTAGGTCTAAATAGTTAACGTACGCCGTTCTCGGTCCGTCCGACACCATCGGGGCCATCCAATCGTAAAACTCTCGGATCCACCGCAAGTACTCCTCCCTCCGGCCATCGTCACCGTCCATCCATTCGACCAAATATTGTATCGCGTAAAGATTCTCGCCCCGGTGCGGGAACGGTAGATCGTCGCTCTGGCCCCGGGCCATCGCCCCGCCGTAGGGGTCCAGGATCAGGTACGCCTTCGGCTCCTCGGACAGCAAATCAACGGTCCTGATTAGATCAGGAAGGGGAATGTGGGCTCGGACATAGTCCGACTTGGCCTTGAAGAACGTCTTGGGGCTGAGCTCCCGGCCCAGGAGATCGTCGACCGAGCCGCCTTTTAGACCGGAGAAAAAAACCACAGACTCGATCCAACTCATCTCCTGGATCTCCGGCTCACCGAGTTCCAGCTCGGGGAATCGGTCCGAGATGATGGACCGCGCTTCCCCGGCAGGGCCGAGGTAGAGCCCCTTGAACGTGGCCGACATCCCGGCGGCGTGCGACTCGGGAAGGCTGCCGCCTACGAAGCAGGACAGGTAGAACTCGTCCGGTAGCTCCGGGGCGACCCGCTGCCAGGAGTGGACCAGATCGGCTACTCTCCGGTTCGACCCGGGCCGGTTTACGTTGAAGGCCGAGACTCGGTAGGGGACAGGGCGGAGCCGGACCTTCCAGGCGTAGACCGCCCCCCAAGTGCCGCCGCCGCCTCCGCGGATGGCCCAGAAGAGATCCTCGCCCATGGACTCGCGGTCAAGCGTGCGGCCGTCGGCGGTGATGATGACGGCGTCGAGCACGTTGTCGGCAGCGAGGCCGTATTTACGGGAGAGAAGGCCGAAGCCGCCGCCTGCGATGTGCCCGCCTGAGCCCACGGTGGGGCAGGAGCCACCGGAGAAGGCAAGCGGTGGGTCTCCGGTGGCAGCGATGGCGTGGTAGAGCTGGCCAAGAGTGGCGCCGGACTGGAGCCAGGCGGTTTGCAAGTCGGGGTCGACGGAGACGCTATGGAGGTTCATGAGGTCGAGGAGGGCGAAGGGGGAGCGGTTATCGGCTGGGAGATAGAGGGCCTCGTAGCTGTGGCCGCCGCTGCGGAGGCGGATGGAGAGGGAGGCGGAGCGGCAGCAGAGGATGGAGTCGCGGAGGGAAGGGAGGTCGTGTGGGAGGATGACGGCGGCGGGGCGTGGGGCAGAGGGATTGGAGAAGCGGAGATTCTGGATGGAGAAATGGAGGAGGCGGTCGTGCAATGGGGAGTTCTTAGCTGCGGCGGCGATGGTGAAGTTATTCACTCCAGCTGCGAGGAGACAGGAGGCTAAGTCCGGCGAGTCGGCGCCGTTAGTCGTCGTCGCCGCTGCTGCAACAAAGGGAATAAACAAGAGGGCTGCCGGAAAAAGGCAACGAGAGGAGGCGGTCGCCGCGGCGCTGAATTCCATATCGGTGAGCTAATCGAGCTTCGGGAGGGAGGATTAAAGGTTATACATATAATTACACCATCTGCATTCTGAATTAATAAATAGGGATAATTTAATTAGAACCCTGAGGCAGAAAACAGATTTCACGCAAAGTCTAACAAATAAAAACTTATCACTTATTATTTTAATAATTTTTGTTAATTTAATCATTCAATTATATATTTTAAAATTTTAAAATAAATAATTTAATATACTTTTAATTACTATTCTAATATCAATTTTTATAACTTTGTATACATTACTTAATTTTTTATATTTAAATATATATTTTTTATTTGTTTAAAAAATAAGAATTAATGGTAAAATTTAATGAAATCTATCAAAAAAAAAATGACTCACGAGAAAAAAATTTTGAATTGAAAGAACTCAGATGATATATTTTTATTTTTTTGACATACATGAAATTAGAAGTTTACTTAAAAAATTATTATAAAATATTCTAATAAATAATATTAGAAAGGCGAATAAATATTAAAATATATAACTAGTTTTTTATTATTTTTTATCCCAAATATAATAATTTTTTCTATTCTTAATTGGTAATTATAGTAATATGAATTCAAATCTGAGATCTTTAATTTCAGATAAGTTCCCTCCTCACTAATTCGAGAAAAACTCCACAAAATATGTAACTAATTGAGTATATATAATCAATACTCAAATTTATTTATATAATAAGGATAATTTTCTTGTACTTTTATTAATTAGTTTCATAAATACTCATATATATATATATATATATAATTAAATAAATAATATTATGTAAATTTATAATTTCAAAAAATTTTATCATACAGACTAAATCTCATAAATTGTATCAATTGAATCTCTGACATTGACTTAAAAACTTTATTTTAATTTCTTTTAAATGATTTTTGTCAGACTTCTCTAAATATATGTGTGATGGAAACTAGAATTTTTAATAATTTATTAATTAATAAAATTTTTTAAATGCCCTCAAAAATGTGATTAAATTTTGGCGAAATGAGAAGCGATAAAGAGGGATACTAATATGAACTCTTTATAAGTGTTTTGTTGTTTATATGCAAATAAAATATTTTTACATAAATATATGAGAAAATTTTTGTGATATAAATTAAAATTTTCTATTATTTTTTTATATTATTAAGAAGAATTAGTTCGTTATTATTTTGATATAATATTATATTATATAAATATACTGATATTTGATAATTTTATAATAATTTTTAAAATTATTTACAAATATTATCAATTTAAATAATTATTTTTTATAAATAATATTATATTACATTAAAATACATTAAATCAGGTGTTAATTAGTTCAATATTATCTTGATATTATGTCGTGTACTATGATATTATCTAAGCAATTATTTGATTTGGTGACGTATAAAATAATTTTTAAAAAAATTATAAAGTTATCGTTTATTATATTTAAATAATAATATTATAATATTAAATTAAATATTCCTAAAAATAAATTATAAAAATGACAAGCACTAAATTTTTTTTAATTATAACAAGCATTGATTTTTATAATGGGAATGAAAGGACTAACGAATTAATAATCATGGAGGAAACATAAAAAAGTAATAATAATATTTGTCATATTATTAATTTATTATTATTATTATTATTATTATTATTATAATACGCATGGAACAAGAGACGTTGACGCAGAGGAGACGGCGGGTGCTTTGCACGATCCGTTACGCTGCACCGCCGGTGAGTTGAAGTCTCCGTTATCCGGTGGCCTGACGTCATCATATTGTAATAATTTTTCAGAAAAAAATCATATTTAGTGCAAGCTTAACCTGGTCCAAACGCGTGCTGTCTCCGATGCATTTAGAATTTTGGACACGGACAAATCGTGAGGCTAGCAATCATCCAAAGGTAACATGAAATATAAATAAAAAAAAAATATTAAAAAATGAAATTTCTTAAAGTTATTTTTTTTAATTGTTATAACTTTATATTTTTAAGGCGCTGACCATCAAAACTCATTAATTCATATTTATCAATCATTTTTTTGATATTTGCATCTTTAATTTAGCACGAGGATCAAAATTAGGATAAAAAGTAATATTAATTTAAAAAATAATAGTAATAATAATAAATAAATTTTTTTAATCATTCTATACAAAATCTTATATGAAAAAATATTATTTTATTTTACATACTCAATAATTTTTAATAAAAATATCAATTTTATTTTACATCTTAGACCAAAATATTCAAATCGAGTATTTTAATTTAAGATGTGAAATAAAGTTAATATTTTTATTAAAAATTATTGAGTATGTAAAGTAAAATAATTTTTTTTATATTAAAATTTGTGTAAAATAATTAAAAAATTTATTTATTTATTATTATTGTTATTTTTTAAAGTAGTACTATTTTGGTCCTTATTTTAGCCTTGCGTCAAACAGGACCAAATCTCCAAGATAAAGAAAAATTTACAGCAATTAATTTTATTATTTCTCTTGTTACTTTTTTTTTTTGGAGGTAGAGCATTATATTAAAAAAATAAAAATAGAGTGTTGTTCTCTTTCAAGAAAAAGAGCTTGGTCGACTAAATTGTGGTATTAGGAAAAAAAATGAAAAAAAATAATATTAATTATGAATTATGAAATATGAGATGAGTATTTTATTATATGATTTGAGGAGCTATTGTAATATTAAAGATAAAAAATTTAATAATTTAATCAAATAATTTTATATGATTTATAAAAAGTTTACAATTCGTGCTAATTTTTTAAAACTATAGACAATTTATGCCTTGAAAATAGACAATTTATCACGACAATAATTGAAAATGAAAAAATCAAAATTAAAATTAGCTTGAAATTTTATGCTAATTAAAATACAATTTGAGTCAAGTCATTATTATTCATGCACTATTTATTTTGAGATATCTTAAAGTTATAATATAATAAACTGTATTTATGTATATTTAATATCATCTTTTTTTATGACTATTTAATATTAACATTTATTTGCAAATTAAACTTGGAAGATCTTTTATTGAGCCTTCAATGTGTAAATAGGATTATTGTAAATATTATGTGTGCAATTTTGCCAATAATATTGTAAAATCGTATGTATCGTGCTTACAATATTTTTTTACATATTCTTAAAAAATTAATAAGTTTTTGTTGAGGCAGACATGATTAATTTTCTTCAATTAATAGTGAAGCTAATTACGTAGGTTTAATTTTTAAGAAACTTGTTTTTTGCAATTTAATTTTTTGCAGTATATCTAATTAATTGATTTCCTTCACAACGTTCATATTTTTGTTTTTTTTCTTAATTTCAGAGATTTTTTTATTATTTAATTTCATAAACAACCAAGATTTTGAAAATCGGACCGGCTTCAGAACCGGTAGACTGAAAGGTTCAAGGTTCAATGGTCAAACCGGGATCGAACCGCGGTCGAACCGGGATGAAGTAAAAATTTAAAAAACTAATAAAATATAATATAAACATAGTTAAGATATATATTATTCACACATCAACACAACAATTAGACATAAAATGAATGTTTAATAATTGAATTTAACAAATAATATCTTATGTCAATAACCCAAAAAATAATTCCAAGCAAATCGAAATAACAATAATCCAACAAAATATTCGCAAATCACAAATTGAGTATAATATTTAGTATATCATTAAAAGATTTGAATAAATAGTATGCTTTGTCAATATTAAAATACTAAATTATTTCATCATTTCATATCACTAAAATACTAAAATACTAAATCATTCCGAAAGGATGGGGGCTGGAGAGAAGAGGGGAATCGCGAGTTCGTGACTGTCGTGCGAGTGGAGGCCGCAGAACGAAGGCTGAGTTAGGGAGCTAGGATTTAGGAAAGTTTTTTTTTGTTAATTTTAAATTCAACCGGTCTAACCGTACCGGTTCACCAGTTGAACCGCGGTTTAGACCGGTTCTGGCCGGTTTTAAGCGGATCTGATTATAAAATTAAACCGTACCCGAATATTTAGGAATTTTTTTTGAATTTTTGAAATATTTTGAATATTTATTTGAATTCTTTTGTAGATGCATGAAATTTCTTAAAAGATTCTTTGATTTTTTTTTTTGGAATATTTCGAAGTTTACTGGGCACAATAATTTTGAATAATTATTAATATTTAAAGTATGTATTTAATTATCGTAAAATGCTCATTTAACTACAGTGTTGTGCGTTTAAACAATTATTACATATTTAATATCATAAATTCATACTTAAATATTGTTAAGAACTAAAATGAGGCCGATATTTTAGACGTGAAAACCGGTAAGACGGAAAGCTACGGCGCCTCTCTGGGCGGTTTTGAAATGAATCCACTAGTCGAAGAACCTATTACAGTGAAAAATGGGGTCCAGAAAAAAGATTCCTTTTCTCCTGTTACGTTAAAATTTATAGTTTGGATTTTCCTAAATTCTGACGCATGGGGATGGTGCAGGGTACTTCAAGGACTGTCCTCCTGTCCTGCAGGCCGGTGGCCATGCTGGTACGGATGTACGGCATGTGAGCCAGACTATATCTCTTTAATGAGATATGAGGGGTCATTCCGCGTACTTTCTCTGAAACTACTGCTCTATTTGAGGACTTTTCGGCTTGAGGTTGTTCGTCTTTAAGAGGACCGTCTACCGTTCGCCTTGCGCCACTCCCCTGATTTGTCAGGATGGGCTTCCACGTGTACGCTCCAGATAACGCTTTATTGATCGCGAGGCAACAAATATAATAAATATAAATTGCTCGAGATCAACAAATATAATAAATACAAATTGCATGGGGGCTTGGAAGGGCATTGCCAATTTAAGTCCCAATTTGGAAAAAATTTCGATTTTTAGTCTTAAATTTCAAAAAGCTCTACTGTTTTGGTGATTTTTTTGGGAACTTGCATTTTTTAATTAAAAACGATATCATGTGCAATAAGTTTTGCAGTTCTTGAAAAATAAATCGTTGAAATAAAAAAAATTATGAAAATTTAAGAGATGAAATTAAAAGTTTTATGCAGATTTTATCGATGTATTTAGTCACGTTATTCTTTGAATTTATTTATTTTTTTGGTCTTTAACTTAACTTTAGATAACACCATTGGAACATACGTGGAATAATTATTTGGCAAATATCAAAATTAGGAATATTTTCATAAATTCAGGAATCATTTTATTATATATTTGGCACCACTACATGACATATCTTAAGGTTTATTTGGTTCGAGATTTTTTTTTCAGCCCAACATAAATTTCAATTGTAAAAGTCAAATTTATTTCACATCCAACACAAATATGAATATTATAATTAATTTTATTTTATATTTTATAAACTTTTAAATATTAAATTAAATTTCTTTTCGGTTAAATCTATAAGATAATTTTTTTTTCTTATTCAAAATTTAACTCTCGAATCAAACGAGGCCATAGGATTTTAGATTAAGTTTTCATCAAAGCGTTGTATTTTAATAAACATAATACCTTTTTTTTTTCGATTTCACAAATATGAAGATGTTTGAACATGCACGACCTTGTTTCGCAAATGCCCAAAATTAGGCAAAAAAATATAATAATAATATTTTAAATTTATTATAAATTTTAATAATTTTATTTCACATTCAATACAAATTCCAATCTTAAAAATTAACTTTATTTCATATCCAACACAAATTTTAACCTTAAAATCAACTTTATATCATATCCTACACACTTCTCAATATTAAAATAAATTTTTTACTTATTGATTCTATAAAATAAAATATTTTCTCTTTTTTTACTCAAATTTATCCTCCAACCAAACAAGTAGTTGAATACGCACATGACATCTTTTCATTAAATGATTATAAATTTAACGAATCAAGAAAGCACTTATAGGGACAGATCCATGAATTCATCGTCATCCAACCTGTAGTCGACTGATCCTATTTTTAGATAAATTATTGCATATAATATACATCATATTTCAATAATATATTAAATTTATTTCTAATTAGACATGCATGTTATATTCTTTTTCATATTTTTTTCTCATTGTATTTGTTGTGCATTTCACAATTTCTTTTTTTACATGTATCTATATTTTTTTGGACTGATGTTTATACTTAAAATGTACTCAATAATTATTCCTATTTTTTTCCTCAAATTTCAACATTAAATTTATCATATTTATTCCTCTATTATTTTTTTCTAATTTTAGTAATTATCAACAATCCCTTTTAGTTTTATAAAAAAAATATTTTTTTTTTAATACTTTAAATAATCTTGAATTGAGCTACTAATCTTACATGATTCTAGTTATAAGTGGGTTAAATTTATGAATTTGTATTTTAGGTTAATTTTTAGAATTTTGTTATCTCAGTCTTATGAATAATTGTAATTGTATTTTTGGAATTAATGAGTCTAATTTTCATATGATATTTTCTCAATAATTTTGTGTTTCTTTTTTCTATAGTAAGAGAGTTTATCCTTATGTAGAATTAAATTTGAGTGGGAGGGTTTCTTTGCCTATATAGTTTATCAAACTCTTTAAATTAAATATTTATTTCATTTGTGAAGTATTTGCCTTCTCTTAAGGTTTTTTACATTAAATTTAAGGTAAATTGTATCTTAGTTTTTGAAGCAGGAAGGTATTTACAAATTGAACGTAACTTTTTAATTTGTTAACTTACGTTCTTGCGGTTAATATTGAGCTGTTGTTAGACCTAAGGTAATAGAATCACCAAAAATGAAGATGTTTTATAATTTTATCCCTTAATCTTCATGTTATCTCTCTTCTCTTCGCACCTCTTTCCATTAAATGGATCAAGTAGTTGTGCGAATGGTCAATACTTACAATCATGTGAATGGTCGCTACGCACATATATAGTGATTACGTGTTGCCACCTTAGCAAAGTTTTCGAGCGTGTGGCTCACTGTTAGGAGTGATTGCATGAGACAACCACTAGACATAGATGACCAACTGCATGTAGTTGCTCTAATGGCAGCCACCCTCGATGGAGATGGGTATTTTCGTCTCATTCTTTTTCTATAAATTTTTCATTAAAGTTAATAATTTCTGTCCAAATAAACGAGGCCGAATGGCAAGAATTAAGTTTAAGGACCTAATAGTAATGTCCTATCACATCCAATGGACTTAAGAAATTTAAAAAATTAAGAACAATTTGTAAATACTTTTCTATCTTAGGAATTCGTACGTAATTTATCTTAAATTTTGTAATCTTATTTTTTTCTCTTTATAGTTTTAATTGTGCACTCTTACTATTATTTATTGATTGAATCTTTGATTTTATGAAAGCATTCAACATAAGTTTATTTTAATTTTAAATCAAAAGTTACATTCAGAAATTATCTTTGTTTAATTAAATGAGTTTAATTTATATATTTTGAATCATAATATTTAGATTCATATTTAATTTTATATCACTTAAAATATTATATTTAATTTATATAAATATGTAAAATTATTAGGATATGTGATTATGAAATAGAAATTAACTACTGACCTCAAAAATCTACGAACTGATGTATTAAAAAGCTAGACAGCACTCAGCAGGATCTGCTTAAAAATTTATGGATTAATATATAAAATATCTAAGAACTTAGGTACCTATGTGACATTTACCCACCTTAAAAATAAAAACCGATTATTTAAGGCAAATTGGAGTTTTTCTCCTTACCGTCGACATTCGCAGCTTCACATAAGTTCCTCCCTCTCTTCGCGCTGATCACCGTTAGTCGCTACTCGCTAGTTCTACTAGGGTCGATCCGTGCTCCCGAGTCCATTTCAGAGTCGATCTAGGCATAATCAAGATGTCTCTTGGGAACTCCGGCGGATCCAGTGTGATCGGTGAGAGCTTTCATTCCAACCTTTCCTGTGCCTGTAAACTAGGGTTTCTGCTATATTTTGTAAGAATTTCGCACACTTTTTGTTGGGGCTGTTATTTGTATCTGGGACAAAACGGACCTGAGATCTTCAGATCCAGATTTCTATCGTTTTGGAGTTCATATTTTCTTGAGGTTTTTTTGGTTGGAGCATTATTTGATGATCACTTCTGTTTGCATTTAATCTGTTATCCAATTCTCTTCTTATTTTGATCCGTATGCTACTTTCTTTGAAGAGAGATATCTGGCAGATGGTTGCCGTTCTCCTTAAGTCCTGTTAATTATAGACTGAAAAATGAAGGTGTTTAGTTTGAGCATTTCTTACTGGTAGGGCTGAAAATTTTGTAGTAACCTTGAAACTTGCTGATACCCGCTCGATTTTTGTTAGATTTGAGATGCGAATCAAAGTCAACCGGTTAAATGTAGTCAGATTCATTTTGATGTATACACAAGGATATGTGCTTGGTTTTTCATATCGTGTACTTATGGTATTTAGTTTGTGTATGTGTTTTCTTTATTGCGTACTTGGGAATAATTAATATATAGATTGAGACTTATATTACATACATGTTATGTCAAGTAATAATATTGTCATTAACTTGAAATTGAATAAAGTTTGACAGACTCAAATAAAAGTTCACTTGAAATTGAAATTTTCAATTTCAAATTCAGGATGATTTACTTGAACTTGACATGATACAAGTTTAGATACTGGTTCTGAGTAAAAAATTTTGATTGGTTGGATTTGGTAGCGAGTTGTTCAATCATTTTACGTGTCTTTTATCAGTATCATTGTCCTTTGTCCATCCTAGTGGTTACACTCGAAATGGCCCTACATTCATGATTAAGTTTCTTATTTCTCTTGACTTTTGCATCCTCTTTGCATTGTCCGCTTTTTCTCAGCAGTATCATGTTCTTCTCAAGTCAAAGCTATAATTTTAACAGACATTATCTCTTTTCTACTTATAAAATGGCACAAGGATTGTGTGTAATGACTTGTGCAGAAATACTACTTGCAGAAAGTAAATGTAAACTGAAATAAATATGAACATGTACTCCAAATGCTGATGCATGTATAGGCAAATCTGGTATACCAGAAAAAGGACCTAAGATGCTATGCATGCATAGTAATACTAATCGCCCCTTACGTTAGAAACTTGCTCAAGTTAATTAGGAAATTAAAATGTAGAAAGTTACAATACAACCTTAAGAAAGATTAGAATATGAATTTATTTAAACTGCAAAAATCATTGATTAAATCTTTAAAACAGTTCAGACAATTATCATGTCAAAACTCCTATACCAAGTTAGCGTCCGGGTTTTGTATATAATTTGATAACTTCAATGCACCTAATTCTTTTAAAGAGCCAAAAGTATTATACAAATCAAATAGAGTTTGATGATTAATTTGATTGAATCTATAATACAAATGAGATGAAAGGAGCAATTTATCCGAATCAAACCCAAAACATTGTCTCTGACAATGACCCAAAATCCCAACTTCATCAGTATGAGGACTCCACACCTAAAAGTAACAAATGTCATTCACTAATCATCATTGTCTAGTTTTCACAAGTGCTGAAGATTCCTATTTGTAGATTCCATAAACAAACTCTAAAAGATACACTTAAATTACAAATATCCAAAAGTGATTTGACCGTAAGGTAATCAAACCCACTTGAATGGTACAAAATTCAAAAGTGTATTGTGCAGTTGATTCACTATATGCTCAACGCCTAAACGAACCCCTGAACTTTTCCATCTCATGCAAGGTTGTTTTGGTATCCTTCCACATGACCTTCCGTATAATGACTTGAAGACCTTTTGCAGCAAACCAGTTAAAGGAGGCAGTGTAAGGGATACTGTGAATACAATGTTAACCATCATCTTGAAGCTGACTTAGTTTAGCTACTTGTGGGAAGTTATGGGTTGACTTGGTTAATTTATGGTAATGCCTAGCGTAGGCTTAGTACTTAACCATTCTAGTATTTAGATATCAATAATTTTGTTCAGTTTAATTTTATGCATTGTATAGTTGCTTTTATGTTTGCAAAATTTTCCAAATTATCCTGGCAATGCTTGGCTGTATAATTTGAATATTCATTGCTTTCATTTGTTCTTATCAACAAACATTTATCTTTCATACATTCTGAAAATATATTGGTTATGTGGCTCATCATAAATTGCTTATTTGAGAAAACATCTTTTGTTCCTTTTCCATTAGCAAATAATTAAATGTTGTTGGCACAATTATTTCTGGTTATGTGTATTGCTTTGAATTGTAACTTCAGAAACCTAATTTTCCATGTAAAAAAGCTGCAATTTTGTTTATCTTAAACATGATGCCTTCAGAAAATTGAGATAAGTTCCAGTTTTACCTTTGTAAGGTTCTTATCCCATGCAACAATAATCACATGTCTTTTTAAAAGTTGTTATATTGCATAATCTTTATGAATTACTTTAATTTTGTTATATATATACATATAATATGTAATTAGTATTTGATTTCTTGCATTGATTTTTATTGCCTTATTTGTATGTAATAGGGCCTTTATATAAAGGGGTTGGCTGCTATTGTATTGAGACTAGCTGATGATTAATGATATAAAGTTTGAGTTTTCTTAGATCCTAGATCTGGGTTAAGGGTTAAATATTTTGGTGTAGTAAATAATTGTTATTCTATAAAAAAATCCTTCTTCTGCAAATATCTCGCCCCCCACCCTCCATCAGCTTATTTCACCGTTCTTCTACTGCTGCCACCTCGAACAGCAAACCGCTTGCCTTGGCCCGATCCCACCTCTGCCACGTTGCTCCTCCTCCCGACTTTGCATGTGAACTCCACGCGGTTGCTGCGCTAAATTTGTTAAACTTAGAGTAAAGTTTCTCTCTAAAATCATCATAGCTATCAATATATGTAGCTCTCTTGCTTTCGCTGTGTAACTATCATCAAGACATAAATTGCTTAAATAACGTCATCAGCTAATTAAAAAGTGATATAATACCTGATTGGAGTTTGTTATGTAGGAACCTTTGAACTTCAAGAATTTATTTACCTTTCAGCTTGGTTATTATATATACTTATATGAGTTTCCATTACAATAAAGAAGAAATTATATTTAATTATACGTGGATTTTCTTGAGTTTTGGTTATCTTTGAGACATTTTGCCGTTTCCATTTTGTTTTTCTCATGTCATTCTCAAAGTTGAACCTTATTTGGTATAATTTCACTAATCCTTTACACTTGATTGTATGGCAGTTCCTCGGAATTTCAGATTACTTGAAGAGCTTGAGCGAGGTGAGAAGGGTATCGGCGATGGAACTGTTAGCTATGGGATGGATGATGCTGATGACATCTATATGCGCTCCTGGACAGGAACTATCATTGGCCCTCTCAATGTAATATTCCTTGTAGTACTGCAATCAAACTGTATGTAACTTTCTCACGCAATATGTAGTTGAATGATTTCTGCAGACTGCTCATGAGGGGAGAATATATCAACTGAAGTTGTTCTGTGACAAAGACTATCCAGACAAACCACCCTCTGTGCGCTTCCACTCTCGAATAAACATGACTTGTGTTAACCATGAGACCGGAGTGGTAATTATCCACCTTCGTTCCTGTCCTCTCACTCCTCTTTCCCTCTGCCTGCACCTTCTCTAAACAAATGTACATGTATGTATGCTCATATAAGTATACCTATATCCACATATGTAGCCGCATTTATGCTTTACTGGCGATGCTCTATCTATATGGTTTGATTTTTCCCATTGTATCCATTTGTATCATTCTTTTTCCACCCACTTGCGCTCTTGTTTGATCTGGTCAACTGTTCATTTGCAGCGCTCTTGCTTTAAGATATGTATATATATATTTGAAATGTCAACTGATTATGTGTTTCAAATGTGTAGCCTAATTCCTATCAAAAATCCAAAAAATAGGAATCCGATTTTGAGATTCTAATATGTAATATAATTTGTAGTTCTGACAACTGAAGATTATTGTTTAATATAAATATGTTGGGCATGTTTACTTCCTTAACAATTAGAATATACCCAGTGAAGCTGCACACATAAGTGAATCCTTTGATAATCTTGTATGTTTTTTCATTTTCCACCTCTTTGTTAATTACTACTTGATTCTTGTGAGTCCTCGAGAGGGATAACTATTTGATCCTAATAACTAGCTTTAAAGCAAAGTCGCATGGAATAGGAGTGATAACGATGTGAAAAGGTAAAGTCAAGATGCTTAACTTTGATGAAAGGTCATTGACTTTGACAAGATGTTGATTGACAAGTACTTGTGGTAGAAATAGCTCTCTCCTGCACAAGAGAAATTATTGCATCCTGATGGAGCATCATCCGGATGCCAATCAGAGGCCGCCACGTATGCAATACAGTGGGTCCGGGTACATGTGGCGGCCTCTGATTTGCATCCGGATGGTGCTCCATCCGGATTTTCTCCCTGCGCAGGGGGGAGAGCGGGAGGGATAAATGCTAATTAATTCAAAAGATAAATACTAATAGTTGAAGGGATAAATGTTAATAAAGAAAATTACTAATTCTCAATATTTTAAATCCAACAAAAACTTGCAACATCTTTTAATGATAAAATAATTAAGTTCTTCTGGACTATTTGGATTTACATCACCGTCAATCTTATGAAAGAGAATATTGCACTGTCTAATATCTATGAGCAATCTACTGCCATGAAGTAGAATATTTTATGCATTGTTAGTTTAATCTAATGACAGTTAAATGCACTTTTGGTGCAAAACATGCCAATCATGTCAATTGATCGCGAGTCAGTTAAGCTCAATTGATATCTTCTTTGAAGATGTGGTTTTAGTCTTGATATTATTGTCGTTGCTACTTGAAATATGAGGAGCTATGGGAATTATTTTGTGCAGTACTTCAGTTTTAAGCTAGTTGAAACTTGATGATGTCTGACTTGATTACGTATGAAGATCTTTGGAGTAAAGGTTCTTGTGAATTATGTAGTGTGGTCGTGGGTGTAAAGCATTGAGGGACAAGCAATAAAATAATCAAAGTTGGGAATGTTCAAAGTTGAAACAGAGCCGTTAAACATTTGTTAATGATCAATGCTAGAAATGTGACAGTAGGGTGCTTCAACGAGATCTTTGGGCCAAGAATATTGTCAGAATATTAAACTTGCCAATGTTAATGCAACAACAGAGGAGATTCAAGATACTTAGATATTGAATGTTAAAAGGAATATGGAGTCATGGATCTTGGGATTTGAAGCTTCTTTTCATTCTTGAATTTCTCCTCTCTCTCTCATAGCAGCATCTTTTTATTCAATATTCATCAAATAGTGCATGGCGAGTTATTTTGTAGGCAAATTTTGGGAAGGTTTATGTTATTGATAACAATTCTTGAGCTCCTAGGGAAGGTGATTTTCAAATAAGCACAACTAATGGAGTGACAATGGAAGCTGCTGAATGTTAGTTGCAGTATGATTTGTGTAGGACAGCTTCATAGTCAGGACTTCGTTACAATCTTGTTTTGTAGGTGGGCTATGGAAGATTACTGGAGGTTCAATGGACATTGCAATGGGAATAAGATGAACCACAAATTCAAGACTCTGTAGCATCAATTAAGAATGATGATGCTGTATTTTAGTTTTCAAATTATAGACTAGAACTTGAGTGAAATAGGGTTGAAGATTATTATCGTCAAAAATAGCCTACCTAAAGTCTGTATTTGGACTGCAAGTTTTGGAAGCATGAAGTGGTTAGTGTAAGAAAAAGGTAACCGTTGTAAATTGATGCACGGGGTATGGCTGACAAAAATGTTTGAGAGTCATTAGCCACTGGAATTTTGTCTTGATATGAAACTAACTCGAGTTATTTTGGTTCGAGCTTCTATTCATAGTCATGGTTTGAAGTTATATTTGAGACAAGTTCATGTCGAAGTCAACTTGATTGAAATCGTCAACTTAAAATTGTTTTTTATCCAAACAACAACAACGATAGCAACAACTAAGCCTTTATCCCACTCGGGTTGGTTGGCTACTTGAATCCTTTGATTTCTAAAATTATTATTTTAATCATTTATGGTTCTATGCTATTTAAAAATCTCCTTTGTCCACTCCATTCCTGCATTTTCAAGCACTACACTAAAGCCAGAGAGGATGGCTGGGATGCAGTTAGATGACGTCTCACTGTCGTTGCAATGAGTGAGATGATTGTTATCCATACATAATTTATTTTTAGTGTAAATTGATTTAGAGATTTCTTTTGATTTGGCTTGAAATTGTCAAGTTGATTTCACTTGAATTCAAACTAAGGAGTTCGAGTCAACCTCAAATTGAGCTAAAAATTTGACTCAGGTTTCAATTTACCAAACTTGCTCAAACTTGACTTATTGCCAGCCCAGGCCAAGCGCAGGTGATATCTGCATTGTTTATGTGGCTACAGTGGAGAGGAATATATTGCCTAGCTTCATTGGATTACAGATTATTCTCCAAGTTGCTTATGAGATTTTGAGACTAATTTGAAATTCAGAACTCAAATATAGGAGACTTCACATATGAGGGGTCAACCTTCTTTTTAATTCATTCCAGGCGCTTATCTACCTAATACCTTAAAAGTAGAAACTTATTGTGTTGCATGCGATATTTGCTGAACAAAAAAACAATCTTGTGTGCTCCTGAGAAATAATAATACGATCCTAACATTTTGTTGATTGGAGTGGCTTATATAACTTTTTAAAACCTCAGAATACAATACAACTCTGAAACGCTTCAGCTTCTTGTTTTGATCCATTGGTCTTTAGCAGCCCTCTCCTGCATGCATACTCTGTAGATGTTTGAACATCTCATTTAGTCCCGATGCTATTATACATACACTCGGGGATCACGCATACAAACATATTTGATATCCTTATGGCGGAAATCGCAATGTATGCTCATACTCGGTTTTAATTGAATGCAGGTAGAACCAAAGAAGTTCGGCATGCTGGCAAATTGGCAGCGTGAGTACACGATGGAGCACATTCTGACACAACTGAAAAAGGAAATGGCTGCTCCTCATAATAGGAAACTTGTCCAACCTCCTGAAGGTACTTTCTTCTAATTCGTTTTGCCGTGATGATGATCCCGACCTCTGGCTGAAAGCTGTAAATCAGCAGCATTCGGCTGGTTGCTATTCCTTTGGCAACCGCCCACAGTTATCCGCATAATTGGCTGTAGTTTGGATCACCGACTTTTTTTCTTGTGAAACCTTCAGACGAGCGCTTGTAGGTAATATTACTTGTGGCGGTTATTTGTTGCTATTTCCTATTTGGGTTGTTGTAGATTATCCATGTTCAGTTGTGGTTGCATTTCTCGTTTTAGTGAACAATCACAAATCTTGCCTCATTTATCATGCACTCTGGGGTTATACCTGCTGAAGTAGTTAAACGATGAAATTGGATGATGATCACCCTTTGATCTTTCGCATCTAGTGCTGTTAATTTGGTAACGAATAAAATGTGAAGAATAGATATCGATAGCCGAAGAGCTGCCAAATCCTCTCTAGACAGGTTGGCTGGTACGATGGTCTGTGGTTAATTTGAACTACAGAAATGTTTTTTTTTTAATTCTTTTATTAGGTAATTGAAGTATTCATTATTGCCTGGGCATCTTATGCATGCTGAAAATCATATTGAGAAATGAAGAGTTCTTAGAAGTCAAGAACTCCTTAACATTGCTTCAGGGCTGATCCATCCAGATGATTTTCGACATGCTAGGTGGATCTCTCACGTATTCTGAAGTAATTTCTTTGTAGAATTTAATCTTTGACTCAACATCAGAAATTTATGTAGAGTAATGCCACACATTTTTTATAAATGATCCCAAACATTGAAGCCAATTAAAATTTTCTATGTGAATCTATTTCAATATAGGCAAATTTTTTTATTTATGTGACACCATTATCACATAGGAAGTCTAGCTAGATTTAAAATTTGTGGTGGTCATTTGTGAGGGCTACAAAGTATTTCTCATTTATATATAGCTGACATTCACCTTTGTGTTTTAAAATTTATGAGCATTCTTTACGACCCAAAAGCAAATGGTTGGTTTTTGAACATTGCGGCCTAAGCCATAGGTTAAATTATAGAAAGTGTTACAAAAATCAGAGGGAAGGAGCATTCTCCTCTTCTAATTAAAATCACATAGTATCGTTAAGTGTGATGGGTAGCCATCATCAACATTATTAGCGTTTCTGCTTATACGGGTAATGTGGTAAAGATGAATATATGAAATCAATTGAGCTCGTGTTTTGAAGATCTCCTGCAACTCTAGAATTTTCTATATTTAGTTGGTTGCCTTTGGTGAAGAAGAGTTTTCTCTGAGGGAGAACCAGTGGTTGCTATTGGAGGCGCTTTGACTCCCACAGTCCCAACAAGAATTGGATAATTTTCATAATGATTGACACTAATACGAAGCCCTGATTAATATCAGTGAAGATTTAGTCCCAAACTAAATTGAGTTAGATGCATGATTTCTCTTGTGTTCGATTCAATGAGAAATGCACCAGGTAGTCAAAGCCATTTTAGTAATATTATCATCAGTCATTTGGTCTTTCCTTCCCTCCATTCGTGCTCTGATGTGGAACTCTTCCCCCTTCTCGGGGCAAACTTTTTTAATGTGCACGAACCCACATGAAGTGCGCCACGTGTGCACGGGACCACACAAGTGCACACATGGCGTCTGGTGATTAGGCGCTGAACCTTGTACATGGTTTAGCGGTTGGGTTATAATATTTTTTTAAATAGTTAAGCTTATGATAAAAGGGTCTCTTCGTAAGCTTTCTTTTTAAATGTACTGCACACAAGATTCAAAAATAAAACAATAGTAACTAAATAAGCAAAAATATGAAAAGTAATGGTTGAAAGTTAGTATCATAAACTAAACAAGCAGCCAATTATTCTACCACCTTGCGAGCAGCATAATTGGTGGTCTCTTTGGGGAGGTATTGTTTCAGATGCAAGCGGTGATAAATGTCAACGAGTTTCCCCATGATATCCAAATAAAGATCAATGCCTAAGATCAATCTTATACCAAAATATCAATAATTTTGATAAGCATAATTCAGATATAATAAAAGTTAATGGGACCTTGTGACAAAGTGGCATCTTGCAATAGCCAAGATTATTCATTATTGCATTACATACCCTGAAAAGCAGGCTACGAGGAGATGCACATTGCACAATATTGTTATCCGACACGTAAAAGCTTGCTGTAACATAAAGGATTATGATAATTTCTAGCAAATAGAGATATCGATAGGCAGTATCGACGAATAAAATGATATTTAGCTGATGAGGACAATTAATCATAACCTAATAATACTGTGACCCACAAAAAATCTTGAGTGCAGTTAATGATTGGATAATACCAGTCTAGAGTACCAGTCTAGAATGTGAGAAGAGCATTAGGTAGGCACACAATTGGGACGTAACTTGATAATAGAAGTGATAGTTAGCCAGAAAAAGCCTCGTCATCATGAATAATCTTGGATTAGTTTCTCAAAAGTATCTGTGATCCACAATTAATAGCTATAGAGCAAGCTAAATGTGTCAAATGCTTAATATAATATTTTAGTAGTTTATAATATGCATAGTGCAAAAAATATGCACAATATAATTTATTAAATATAAATATGTAATATATAAAATAATAAATTTATTGTGACGCGTAGATAATTATTCTTTTTTTTTTAATCATTGAGTTCTGTTAGAAGGATTTTGTTTTTTAATGAAAGGAAGAAAACTATTTTTCTTCTGCAGTATCATGTTATTATTATTGCACAAGTACTTCATCATGTTGTTCCCGAAATGCATATGCAAATTTATATATGCATGTAGTGTGTGCACAAGAACAACTTCGAATAAGAAAATATGAATGACAAATATGTTGGCATCAGAAAACCATATAAATATATATATATATATATATATATATATATATATATAGTGCTCTAATTATACACATTTCTTTTGTGAATCAAAAAAACAGCTAAGCAGGAACATTTTGTTATTATTTGAAAGAATTTTCCCCTTCTAAGCTAGGAGATAATTAAGATTGACAAATGCCCACTTTTGAATACCAAATCAATTATATGATCAGCATGGGAACATAGTAAGATGGGTGATCTCCTGATAAGTCATCATGTTGCACCAATTTTCTAGCCAAATTAAGTAGATAGCACCTTTAACATCTGGGTCATAATTTGTGTTATATAATAATATCAAAGATAATCGCGCATAGTATAATATGATTTAAGGACGAATGAAGCAGAAGCTAGTGTGCCTATAATGCTTCTGATTGAAGAGGGTGGAAAGTTGCCTGTGATAACCCAATTTAAAGAGGGAGGGGAGCAGAGAGTATTATTGGCAGGTTTATAAGATGATAAAAGAGCATGAATTTTGGCAGGCTTCTAGATGGAGGAGAATATGAATGAACAAAAAATTTATATTGAAAAGGGTTGAAAGTTTTTGATCTATATAAGTAATAGCATGATCTAAGATGTTGAGGTATTTTTTAGGGGGATAAAATCGTGAGACTCGGTATGGGTGTTTGGTGAGTAAAGTATTAGGATGTGTGATCACCTGGTAAAATTCTCGTGCTGCATTAACTCACTAGCCAATGCGGATGTTATTTCAACATCTGGGTCATGGGTTGTTCATAAGGCTTGAATAATCAATAAAATTTATGGTCTTAATGCATGCTTTCTATGAATACAAACTGTATACCACGATTGATCCACATATAACACTGCTATGCGAATGTCTCATATAAGTACGTATCCTTTTCGTATATGGGAGGACTACTTCGTTTTTGCATTGTTAAACGGTCGATACCTTTTTTTCAATAGCTAAAGCCACATGTGAGGAATTCGATATATCGAAATGTATACGTATAAGTACGAATCCATCTCCACAGGAGGATTGCAAGCCAATTTTGTATTGTTGGGAAATAAATCGTTTTGTATCCCTGTACATGTTGCCCAAGTATATCAGCTTTGAATAGTAAGGTCGACACGATCGAAATTGAATGTCGAGTTCAATTTCATTTGAATTAATGCTCAAAAGTATAAAATGCCTTTTTATATGTGATGTTATATATAGAAAATAATTATTTTTATTAGATGATATGTGTAAATAATTTTATAAAAAATTATAATATTGTATTTCAGTAAAAAAAATAAAATTTAATTATGAGAATATCTAAATAATGTGTTATAATATTAAGATAATATTAAATTAAATGTATGTAAAATTATAAAAATAATAGAAGAATACAAAATCTTTAAGGTGATCAGAGATTCAAAATTATATATATATATATATATATATGTATGTATATATGTATATATATATATATATGTATATATATATATATATATGTATGTATATATATATATGTATATATATGTATGTATATATATATATGTATATATATGTATGTATATATATGTATATATATATTTTTTAGATTCCAAATTATATATTAATGATACAATTAACTCTTTGGTAAGGGAGAATTTGTCTCTTTTGTAATAATGAGTTTCATCATGTTTTATCATGTTTTATTTTTTGAAAAATAATTTGTAGTACTCATAAATAATTCTAAATATTAAATTTAATTAAGATTCTTATATGCCATTAATAATACTATGTAGATTAAAAAAATATTTACTTATGTGTTTGAGAGATGTGCAGCATTATTTTTATAGTTTTATTTGTCAAAATTTTATTGATTGTGCACAAAATATATACATAGACAAGCAAAATAAGTTAGCACATGAAAAGATGAAAAGCATTTATATACTTGTGTGCATATATTATGATAAGTAATGCTAATAATTATATCATTATACTTTAAATAGTATCATTATATCACTTAAAATTTTAAATATTATATTATTATTTAAATAAATACTCAAACTTTATAAAGAGGATAATATGTAAATAATATTTAAAATTTTTTGTAATATTTATGTGTAAAATTAAATTTAAATAATTAATATTTTTATTAATTTAAATATAATTTTAAAATGTTTTTATTGTTTAAATAAATATTAATATTGAACATACTCATTTCTTTTAAATTTTATTTATTTTGGGCAACAAGGGATTAGAGTTTGAAGTTTTGCCAATCATTTGTGGTGTTCGGCACACCCAAACCTCGATCATTACTCTACACCTTGTTTGGCAAATACTCAAAATTGGGCAAAAAAATATAATAATAATAATTTAAATTTATTATAAATTTTAATAACTTTATTTTACATCCAACACAAATTTTAACCATAAAATTAACTTTATTTCACATCCTACACACCACCCAATATTAAAATAAATTTCTTTTCCATCAATTTTATAAAATAAAATATTTTCTCTTTCTTTGCCCAAATTTATCTTTCAACCAAACAAGTCCTAAAGATACTGTCATTGTCATAGAACCTTACTCCTGGCTTTCATCTCATTTAATTTTTTATATTGCATGTTTATTTATGTGTTGATCATTTTCTTTTATCTAATTTATTTATTGCATAATTATTGTTAATTTATTACTTACATTCATATTATTTATTTTATAATAAATAATTTCTAACAATGTTCTAGTAGATTAAAGTAATTTATACTCTGGTGATTTTTATCTGACAATATATATATATATATATATATATATATATATATATGCACATCTTATTTAATCATGATATTCAACTTCTCAGTTGGGATTATAAATTAAAGCAAATAATTAAAGGTTGTTCTCAATCATGTGCAGTCATGTATAAATTTATGTTAACATAAAAGGTCTTAAATTGTCTTACAGAAAGAAATATCTGATAATAATTTGTTTATGACAATATTGATTAAGATAAAATTAAGTATACGATTTCACATATAAGTCGGCTTATTGACTTTTGCAATGAGACACTATAAAATAATAACAATAATAACTAAGTTTTTTTTTTCACTAGATAGTGTCAGTTACATGAATTCTTTATTTATATTAAACTCTACAAAATAACAAGTTTTTATTTATCTGTAAATATGTGAGATTCTTTCAGTTGATTTTACTAATATAAAAGAAAAAATTGTATAATCCAAAATATTGCTAGATTAAAAAATTATTAATTTTTATTCTCTTTATATAATCAATTCATATTTTTATTTCTTGTATTAATTGATAATTAGTAGATATTGAAACATATATGACTATTATATTGATTATTTTGAAATTTGTTATTCAATTGTTGTGCTTTAGATTTTATATATCATTTACACACACATATATATATATATATATATATATATATATATATACTATTTGTTCATGAAAACTAATTTTATTAATGATGGCTCCTATATATATGTGCATGTCACATGTGTTGAAATGAATTTTATATATACTTCAAAATATAATATGCACATGAATTATGTTATTTTCTTAAACATAAAAAGAAGTTCTAAAATTAATACCTCTTCTTATAACTAAAATATATGCCATTCTTACTTGTGCATATATTTATGATAAATTTAGTGATGCATTCAGCATATGTTAGGACTATTTCAAGTTGAAAATTAATTATATGTCTATTTATAGGTACATTAATTATACATCGATATACATGATTTGCTTATGTTATGAAAAATTTGAGCTAACATATTAATCTCGAATTTGATTCGATATATTAATCTCATTGCATGGAAGACTTTAGAAAAAAAATTTAATTTTCAATTTATGAAAATAATAACAAACAATGAAATTCCTTAATTAAAGTGGTCATTCTCCTAGTTTATTATAAATTTTGATGAGGCTAATTGGATACCCTACATAGATGAAATTATGGCAATTAACAAGTGATGATGTCTTCTTAATATAACTATTAGTAATACAAAAGAAGTATCCAAGTCAACATTTATGTGAGTGCCATCTCACAGAAATCCACAAAGAAAAATTTGGTTTTAAGTACCTTATGAAAAGAGAATTTATTACACTTGATTCTACTATTAAGAGAGGTTGGATGACATTAAGTTTATTATCATGCTCAACATTTATTGAAAAATTTTGCATCTCCTATTTTGATTAATTGTGATAGTCAAGATATATATCTTTGATTTACTTTAATTTTTATCATTTATAATGTTTAAATATAATTGTGTGCAATCATATAGATCTTCTAATTTAAATTTATTTTACCATTTAACTGAATGATCAATATATCTTTGATTTACTTTAAATAAATAAACAAAACCTTCCCAAATATAATTGATGATTATATATATATATATATCATCCCTCAGTGCTTTATATATATATAGTAGTTAAATCAAAAGAGAGATTTTACAACAATTAAAGAGATATTGATCGAACATATTCATTTCTTTTTAATTTGTTTATTTTGCAGAACAAAAATATCACTTAATTGGTTTGAAATTTTGTCATTTATTCGTATTAATGCTCACAAGATCAATGCAAGAGAAGGTCGGGTTATACCTCAGGAGTACTAAATAGAGATGTAAATTAATTTACTCCCTAAACTTGATATGCTCTCCATTAAGCTTCACTTGATCTACTCAAACACACTTTCTCTTATATTAGAGGCTAATTAATTCATCTAGTTCGTCATTTTTCTTTATATTACTTATTTATTTATGTGTCTACCTTTGATTTATCTTTGATTTAATTTCACTGTTATAAATTTTTAATAACCTAACCTCATATTATTTATTTTATAATAATTTGTGGGTAATTATTCTAAAAAAAAAAAAAATTAAAATGCATGGCATGTATTCTTGGTGATATATATGGAGGTATGAACAACATACACATGAGAAATTAAGACGTACAGTGAAGAAGAAGGAAGAAAAGGAGGAGGAGGAGGAGGAGGAGGAAGGAGGGCATAGTCATATAATTATATATACTTATGATGATTTGGCGCAGTCGGTCGGAGCGAAGGTAAGCTTCATGGCGGTGAGGTCGTAGCCGATATTGAAGTTCTGCTGCGCGATGTTTCCGAAGATGTTGATGCCGCCGACGATGTCGCTGGAGATTATCGCCAGACACACCGTGTTCTTCGCGGCTTCCATGAACGCATTCTCCTGGTGCAGAACAACCGCTGCGCCGCCGGAGAACTGGAATGTGATATCCGGGAATTTGGCGTTGTTTCCGGCCCCGGACACGTCGAAGCACAGGCTGAATATGCCATTCGGATCATTAACCTTGGGCAAGCTGACGCGGCTCGCCACCTTGCTCGACACGGACTGCAAGGTAGCGTCGTCGATGAGCGTGAGGGTCGTGCCGGAGTCGATGATGATGTTGCCCTCTGCGACGGCGAGATTATCGGAGCTCTTCCCGACGGCGACAGCCTGTCCGGCCACGCTGATCTGCTCGAGGTTGAGGAAGTAGAACGTGTCAGGGAAGCCGGGTATCAACGGGGTGGTGACGGCGTTTGAGCCGGAGACGACGGCGTTGGACCCAAAGTTGAGTTTGCTTGTGGCGGATGTCTGGGATTGAGAGGGTAGGCAGTAGGAGAACTTGCCGTCAATTGCAGAGCCGAGCTGGCGGATGAGAGAGAGCTTCCCTCCGCCGAGGCCGACGAGGCCGGCGTCGTCCTGGTTAAACGTTCCGTCGCTCCGATGGGTGCAGCCAAAGAGGGTCTTGGGAATCTGGACAGGGCGGCCGCCGGTGGAGTCGAATCCGATGGTCTCGGAAGAAAGGAAACCGTCGACGAAGGACCTATCGCCGTAGGCATAGTTGTACTCGCACTGGTTGGCGTTGCCGCAGCTACTTTGCGGCAGGGCCGAGCAGGAGTCGGAGTCGCAGGGGATGGTCTTGTAGGAGGAGGAGGCCTTGGGGTCAAAGAGAGGGGCTTTCTGCTTATAGCATTCGTCGCAGGGCTTGCACTGTACCCAGATGAGGTCGCTGCCGGTATCGGCGATGGCGAGGATCTTCTTCGCCGGCGTTCCGAGGTAGAAGCTCATGATGTACGCGCCGCTGTCGGGGATGATATCGGAGTAGAAGTTGTCGGCAGCGTCGGCGGGGATGTCGGAGGCGGGAGAGCGGGATCTGCGGATGGCGTCGCGGAAGTAGACGGCTCGGGCGAGGGAGCGGTCGGCGGCGGCTCGGAGGCGGGAGGAATGTGTGGACGCGGGGTCGTGGAGCGGCGACTTGAGGGAGTCGCGGTGGATGAAGTCGACGGAGAAGCCGCCGTTGCCTGAAGCGAGCATTGGAAGGAGGGCAGCAGCTGCAGAGATGATGAAGATAGAGATCGCAAGAGATGAAGCCATGGCTGATCTGTTCGATCACCTGCTGCTACGCTGCTAGCTCGGATTTGGCCTGTGGGAAAGGCTTCGGCGAGTTGAGATACTTATAGCGAAGGATAAATTACGTCATGGTATCATTAATTTGCTGCATTTACTGATCAATAATATTTTCTTTTAATAGTTAGTGATTCTCACATTTTTCTTTGCAAATTTACCATTGAACATCATTATTCAATGTTATTTTTGTCACAATATCTTGTTATTTATATGTCATTTTTTTGCTTTCAATATATACTAACATTAATGAGATAATATTTGACCAGATGCTCTCTAAATTTTATTTTTAATTTTCTATTTATAAATAATATGTTAGGTATATAATATAATTCAATCGAATATTTTTAAAATAAGTCGCTTAATTTGAAATGAAATTCTTTAAAAGATCTCATATATAAGATCATTAGAATGATGCTTTTATTTTTCGTTCGAGGAGGTGTTACGTTAAGTTTGAATTATTTCATTTTTTTGTAATTTTTCAGGTACTGAGAAAATCTATGGTATTTAGATGTAAAATCATTAGATGATTTATTTTTTTATGAATTTTTTTATTTAATATTAAAAAATTCAGCTCCGGTGATGCAAACGTAGATGAGTTTGCACGAATTAGAAAGTTTAATTAATTAAAAATAATTTTTAGCACCATGCTGCGACGTGAAAGTATTGCGTTTCTCTAATGCGTTCCCATAAATAATTAAAGGTAAATTCTATCTTGATCTCCAAAGTTTGATCCTAATTGCATGTAGGTCCACCGTTTCCAGTTCTCAATGACTGTTCCCTCAGACTACAACTTTGTATCTAATTTGATAACAATTTCCATCGTGATTTTATTTATATTTTGTTTTACATTTATATGATCATTTTATTTTATATTTATATTTGGTGAGAGTTATTTTTATATAAGGGTAATTGCCTGCATGCCACACAATTTAATTTTATTTATGTCTTATCCATTCATTCTTAATTAATTATACTATGCACACTCAAAATATTATAAAATCTTACATACACATATTTTAACTTATTTCTATTATAATGAGTAATCATAATTTTTCAATAATCTAACTATAGTTAGATTACAAAAAATCTGAGCCGTTCATTATATTAATTTTAGGATATTTAAATATATTTTGAGTGAAAATCCTAAAATCTTAATGTTTAGGTGGCGGCAAAGGAAGGGGACATTCACGACGTGAATTGATTTTAGGACATATCAGTGCTTTAGTGTGGTATTAAGGAAAAGAAAAATATGTATCATTAAGAGTAAAAATATAATTTTAATGATTTACTAACAGAATATTTTTTTCAAATAGATTTTGATTAAGTTTTAACTCAAATGTGTGTATGTAAGATTTTATAATATTTTGAGTGTGCATAGCGTAATTAACTAAGAATGGATGGGTAAGACATAAATAAAATTAAATTATGTAACATGTAGGTAATTATTCCTTTTATATATTAGTGTGAGGATAAGGGAATTTTTTATTCATAGGCTTATGTGAGTGCAAGTTAATTTTAATTGGGCTTAAAGGTGAGTGATGATGTTGTAATTTTAAAATGCATAGTTTAAAATTTCTTGGTTATTTTTAGTATTGTAATTCCGAACACCATCTTCTTAAAATTTCACGTCTCAGCTTATGATAATTTTTTTCTCTTTTGGTTCGTAAGCTTGTAAGTTTTGGACTTTACATCATAGCCAATGAAAATACATGGAATGCTCTTATCAACTAACTTGATCCTCTTTTGATACGGCGTATACGTATTGGCAATGCATTCAAAAATCTTAAAGCGTGTCACGCCTGGTTTCGCTCTATACCTCTTTGTGGTTTTAAGCTTTCCATACTTTCTAAAGGACACCTATTTAGCAAATAAACAACACAATTGATAGCCTTTGCCCAAAACTCTTTTTTAGCATTTCTTTAATTTTCAACAAGCTTAATTCAAATCATATCAAGTATTATTTTGTTTTTTCTCTTTGCCACACTGTTTTGCTTAGGAGAGTATATATAGCGTAGTCAAAGACCTCGAAATATCATAGGGTTTGCAATAGTCTTCAAACTCCTTAGCTATAAATTAGTACCATCCGTACACCGTACAACAACGGCCAGAGAGTGGCCTCCCCCCTTTCTCTGCGGGCATTAATGGGCCGTCACTAAAGCTGAAGTTCATTCTCTTGAAATGACTTTACAGAGTAGATTAGGGTATATATATCTCATTGTAACAGCCTTCAAAGGGGGTTGAACCCAAAAAATCCTTTGAGCATACTGTAATCTAAAAGAAAAGAGTGATTCTAGTGATTTTCAAAGCCTCCTCGAAAGGAGCCGTGGTTTTTTCGCCTAGCCGGTTTTCCACGTAAAAAATCTTGATTGTTTCTCGTCGTAACATAGTCACTTTAGTTTTCCACCAAAGTATTAAACTCCTTATATACTTAGAATGCTTTTGACTTTTCTTTCAAGAAATACACCCACAATTCCTTGCCAAAATCATCAATAAGGCATCATTTCTCTGCCCATTTAAAATTAACTTGATTTAATTTTAACCAATCATATTATATCACATATAAAATTTAATATTGAAAATTAACTATATTTCACATCATACACATAATTCAAAATAAAAAATTAATTTTATTTCACATCCTATACTCATACCAAAATAATAACTAATTTTATTTCACATCATTTACAAGTTTCAATAAAAAAATATCTTTATTGAAGTTTAATTTTAACATGCCAAACAAACAGACCCTAAAAGTTAAAAATAAGAACATCTTTAATGAGATTGGAGTAATTGGTCCACATATGTTGATGTGAATGTAGAGGCCTATTGGGTTTGTTGAAAGACTCTTTCGGAAAACTCTTCCTTAGATGTTCCCAAGTACACACCTTTTATGTTTCATTTGATCATGCATTGATATATGGCAGTCCCTCCACTATTTTTTGGTTTGATAGAAGTTTAAAAGCACTGAAATTAATATACACAAACCGCAAATACTATAGCCAAGAACTATCTTTCATGCAAGCACTTAGACATGCATTTGGCTACAAGATGGTTAACATTGAGCACTAACATATGATTTTACCTCTTAGGAACATAAGCAATCAACTTGTTCTCCTTTTTCAATAAATACTTTTGTTCTTCATTTATATGTCAAATCTTCTCCAATAGTTGGCCAAGACTAAGAATATTAGTCTTCATCTCATGGATATAATAAACATTTGAAATAAATTATTGATTGTCATCTTTAGGTTGAATAAGAATTTTACCGATGCCCTTTACTTGCACCTTGGAAGCATCTTCAAATGAGACATGGACATCCACCGATTCACCTAGCACCATAAAAGTTAGTTTATGCCCCCACATATGATTGCTTGCACCAGAGTGTGAGTACCACAAATTTTGGTTTGTTGATTCTTCTTCCCTTTTTGCTAGCAAAAGTTTGCCTTCTCTATCATCCTCCTTTCTAGAATAATTAATTTTCTCATTCACTTAGAAGGATTTGACCAATATTCTGAAGAATATTGATTATATTTATTGTAATTGTAACAATGAATATTACTTTTATTATACCTTTTGCTTTAACCTCTTTTACTTTTATATTTGTTGTTCTTTTCACTATTGTTGTAGTCACCATGGTCTGAACTAAGTCCATAGGTTCCATGACCTCTCGACTAAGGCCACAGCTATCTAATTGGCTTATGGTTGGTCCTTTCCTTTTTCTTATATTATCAACTTATTTTGAAGAGCTTGCTCTAACAATGGCACGCTTCTTTTTTGAATTTGATGCTCATGAGTGTGAAGTGAACGCATGAGTTCTTCTACCTTCATGGAATCCAAGTTGTTTGGACTCTTCAATGGCTACTACAATATAGTCATTTATGATCCAATGATTGTAAGATGTTCTTTACAACTCAATTGTTTTCAAACATTTCCTCATTGCTCTTAATTATTTGATTCACAATGATAAACACTCTTGTGAAATGCTCTGAAACACCTTCAGTTTCTTTTATTTGCGAAATGGCAAACAATGTTTTAAAAATCGGAATGCATGGATTGATTAGTTCAACTGGTTCAACTGTAAACTAGTGGACTAACCGGTCATGCATTGAACTGGAATTGAACCAGCTAGAACTAGGGTTCAATAGAAAAACTGGTTGACTCTTGCGGTCGAATCAACCACTTTTCATTTTTTTTTTAAACCACAAAGTAATATAAAGATAACCTTATACCTCTCCTTTGCAAATTAGGACTAAATCCTATTTATAAATATGATATACAATAACAATAACTAAGCCTTTATCCCATTAAGTATAGTCAGTTATGTGAATCCTTTTGTTTCTACTGTGCTCTATCAAAATCAAATCCTCATCCATCTTCAAATATATGAAATTTTTTCTGAAATTTTTTTGTCTTATTTTATGTGGTCTTCCTATTCTTCTTTTAATACAAATAAAATCCAATAACTCATGATCTTTAAGTTCAATTAAAATTAACCTGCACGTAGCTGCGCTCAAATAAGTGAAATTAAAGCCTATGAACACAAAATTCCCATATCCTCACACTAATGAAAATTAATAACTCTCACCAAATATAAGCATGAAATAAAATGTTCATATAAATGTAAAACAAAATGCAAATAAACAGAACAATATAAATGAAAGCATGATGAAAATTGTTATCAAATTAGATACAAAGTTGTAGTCTGAGGGAACAGTCATTGAGAACTGAAAACGGTGAACCTACATGTAATTAGGGTCAAACTTTGGAGATCACGATAAAATTTACCCTTAATTATTTATGGGATCGCATTAGAGAAACGCAATACTTTCACGCCGCGGCATGGTGCTAAAAATTATTTTTAATTAATTAAACTTTCTAATTCGTGCAAACTCATCTACGTTTGCATCACAGGAGCTGAATTTTTTAATATTTAATAAAAAATTTCATAAAAAAATAAATCATCTAATAATTTCTGCGCTTTATAACTTTTCAGATTTGTTCATATTCTTCTAAATTTTTTTATTTTTTACATCTAAATACCATAGATTTTCTCAGTACTTGAAAAATTACAAAAAAAAATAATTCAAACGTAACGTAACACCTCCTCAAACGAAAAATAAAAGCACCATTCTAATGATCTTATATATGAGATCTTTTAAAGAATTTCATTTCAAAGCGAATTATTTTAAAAATACTCGATTGAATTATATTATATACCTAACATATTATTCATAAATAGAAAATTAAAAATAAAATTTAGAGAGTATCTAGCTAGTCAAATATTATTTCATTAATGTTAGTATATATTGAAAGCAAAAAAATGACATATAAATAACATTGAATAATGATATTCAATGGTAAATTTGCAAAGAAAAATGTGAGGATCACTTAACTATTAAAAGAAAATATTATTGATCAGTAAATGCAGCAAACTAATGATACCATGACGTAATTTATCCTTCGCTATAAGTATCTCCTCACCGAAGACTTTCCCACAGGCCAAATCCGAGCTAGCAGCGTAGCAGCGGAGATCGAACAGATCAGCCATGGCTTCATCTCTGGCGATCTCTCTCTTCATCATCTCTGCAGCTGCTGCCCTCCTTCCAATGCTCGCTTCAGGCAACGGTGGCTTCTCCGTCGACCTCATCCACCGCGACTCCCTCAAGTCGCCGCTCCACGACCCCGCGTCCACCCATTCCTCCCGCCTCCGAGCCGCCGCCGACCGCTCCCTCGCCCGAGCCGTCTACTTCCGCGACGCCATCCGCAGATCCCGCTCTCCCGCCGCCGACATCCCCGCCGACGCAGCCGACAACTTCTACTCTGATATCATCCCCGACAGCGGCGACTACATCATGAGCTTCTACCTCGGAACTCCGGCAAAGAAGATCCTCGCCATAGCCGATACCGGCAGCGACCTCATCTGGGTACAGTGCAAGCCCTGCGACGAATGCTATAAGCAGAAAGCCCCTCTCTTTGACCCCAAGGCCTCTTCCTCCTACAAGATCATCCCCTGCGGCTCCGACTCCTGCTCGGCCCTGCCGCAAACTAGCTGCGGCAAAGCCAACCAGTGCGAGTACAACTATGGCTACGGCGATAGGTCGTTCGTCGACGGTTTCTTTTCTTCCGAGACCATCGGATTCGACTCCACCGGCGGCCGCCCTGTCCAGATTCCCAAGACCCTCTTTGGCTGCACCCATCGGAGCAACGGAACGTTTAACAAGGACGAGGCCGGCCTCGTCGGCCTCGGCGGAGGGAAGCTCTCTCTCATCCGCCAGCTCGGCTCTGCAATCGGCGGCAAGTTCTCCTACTGCCTACCCTCCCAATCCCAGTCATCCGCCACAAGCAAACTGAACTTTGGGTCCCACGCCGTCGTCTCCGGCTCAAACGCCGTCACCACCCCATTGATTACCAGCATCCCTGACACGTTCTACTTCCTCAACCTCGAGCAGGTCAGCGTGGCCGGGAAGGCTATCGCCGTCGGGGAGAGCTCCGACAAGCTCGCCGTCGGAGCGGGCAACATCATCATCGACTCCGGCACGACCCTCACGCTCATCGACGAAGTTACCTTTCACTCCGTGGTGAGGAAGGTGGCGAGCAGCGTCAGCTTGCCCCAGGTTAATGATCCGAATGGCATATTCAGCCTGTGCTTCGACGTGTACGGGGCCGGAAACAACGCAAAATTCCCGGAGATTACATTCCGGTTCTCCGGCGGCGCAGCGGTTGTTCTGCACCAGGAGAATGCGTTCGTGGAAGCCGCGGAGGACACGGTGTGTCTGGCGATAATCTCCAGCGCCATCAATGTCGGCATCAACATCTTCGGAAACATCGCGCAGCGGAACTTCAATATCGGCTACGACCTCACCGCCAAGACGATTACCTTCGCGCCGACCGACTGCGCCAAATCACATGTATAATTATATGATTATGCCCTCCTTCCTTCTCCTAGTCTTCCTCGTTCTTCCCTGTGCGTCTTAATTTCTCATGTGTATGCTGTTCATACCTGAAGGAGTAAAAGAGAAAATTTTCTATGTAATAACAAAGGACAAGAACAATGATAACAAGATAGAGATTATATTTGGCAAATTGCTCTCTATATTTCATCAGAATGCAAAGACTTATATTTAAACTTACATCACACAGAACACCTCAACAACTATCAGAGAAAAAACAAGAACTTGACCATGAAAAAAGCGTACGTGGAGATGACCGAGCAAATTAACAAATCAAACCTAAAAATAAGTAAATAAACTCTTATGAAAATAAATGACATCCGTCTGCATTTTATTCAAGGCTTGGTTGCAAACAATGAAATTCAGTTAAAACATTGCAGTGAAAACCAATCATGGTAAAATGAAGCTATTTTATAATGTTTACTTTGTACCCAATTTAGCCCATAATTTGCCTAGTGTTGGATAATTGATGACTGGTGGTTATAAAATTTTATTTGATAATGGTGCATATGTTATTAATGATAAGGAAACTCGATAATTCTTAGTAAGTGTGCAAATGACAGAAAATAAGATGTTTCCACCTGTTCCTTTGCCTTCTACTTGAATCTGCTTATTATCTCCAAGTGTAACTTGTATTTTTTGAGATTCATCAAGTTCCTTGAACATGGATTTATTGCCAGTCATGTGATTCGAGCATACACTATCTAGAAACCAAACATCATTTAAAACTTTATTAGAGTAAGCATGAATCATGAACAACTTACTCTCATTATCATTTTCCTTTTTGACATAACTTCCTTGCAAGCTTTGGTTCCTTGAATGTCATGATCTTTGATTCCATGAATGTTGTAAGATTTGATTCCAGCAATTTGCCTTTACATGTCCAAACTTTTTGCAATTGTAGCATTGAATAGTCCCTTTGTTAACTTTTTGATAACCAATGATTTGCTTTTCTTGTCCATCAAAATGACCTCTTCCTATGCTTCTGCCACATCCTCTGTCACGAAAATTTCCTCTTCCACGTCCTCTTTCAGCAAAATCTTTCTTTTTGCTTGTCTCTCCCTTCACTTGATGAGAAGCTTAAAATGCCTTTTCTTCATGCTTCTCAACCGATCTATTCTGCCTTACCTCATGTGCTTGCAAAGAACCCATTAGTTCATCAAATGAGAAACTAGAAAGATCTTTAGTCTCCTCAATTGTAGTAACAATATAATCATACTTTGAAGTTAAACTTCGTAAAACTTTGGGAACCACAGTAGCATCAGTAATTTTTTTTTCATAGGATCTCATTTGACTAACAATTGTAATTACTCGGGATAAAAAATCTTGCAAGGTTTCATTACTTTTCATAATCAACGTCTCAAATTCATTTCAAAGGGTCTGAAGTTTTACTGTTATTACCTTTGAAGAGCCTTGAAATTCCTTCTGCAGTGTTTCCCATGCCTTCTTAGAATTAAGTAACTGTTGTTGCGATTCTTGAGAAAAAAATTTCTTCCACTGCCTGTTGAATGATGAACAATGCTTTGGAATCATTCTTCTTGTTCTCCCTCAATCAGCTTTCATCTCCATCCATATCATCATACCCAATATCCATATATTTGAATAAAATTTTCATTTTAATACTCCAAAATTCATAACCTTCTCCTTTGAAGATAGGGATCAAAAGCTGAGAAGAGCTCATGGAACTTTCGCTAATTGCCATAATCTAAATTCCCTCAACTCAAAAACAGAGGCACACCAGGATTAAGAGAGCTTTGATACCACTTTTGAAGGAGGAAGAGAATTTTTTTTTATGTAATAACAAAGGACAAAAACAATGATAAAAAGATAGAGATTATATTTGACAAATTGATTTCTATATTTTATCAGAATGTAAAGACTTATATTTAAACTTACATTTATAACTGACACAGAATACCTCAACAACTATCAGAGAAAAAACAAGAACTTGACCAAGAAAATAGCGTACGTGGAGATGACCGAGCAAATTAACAAACCAGACCTAAAAACAAGTAAATAAATTTTTATGAAAATAAAACCTGCAATTTTGAATTACTTCTCAAGAATACCTCCATATATATCACCAAGAATACATGCCATTTTAATCTTTTTTTTTGGATATATAATTACCCACAAATTATTATAAAATAAATAATATGAATGTAGGTTGTTAAAAATTTATGACAGTAGTGCAGTTTAATCAAAGATAAACCAAATTAAGGTTAACACATAAATAAATAAGTAATATAAAGAAAAATGTAGTAGATCATGAATTAATTAGCCTCTAATATATATAAGAGAAGTGTGTTTGAGTAGATCAAGTTAAGCTTGGAGCATATCTAGTTTAGGGATTAATAAATTAATTTACATCTCTATTTTTTTTTTGAAATTCGGCCATAGCCTATAATACTATAACAGTAAATGAAGATATATCAAGTACAAAAAAATTGATCCTCATTAAGAATAGTATAAAAATCGAATGGGAGGGACATGCCCCTTCGTCATTCTATATCATCTAAACAGGAAAGAGAAGCTACAAAATCTGCTGCTTTATTTACGGCTCTGTATTCTATATGCCTCTAAGGCACAAAAAAGAGCAGAGATCTGAGCCATGGTCCGGTCAGGAGGATGTCCTCTGGCTGCTCGATGAAGGTCTGCAATGGTGATGGCTGAGTCACCCTCTATCCAAATCCCGTCCGCCGTATCTGCGCACTCCCGTGCGGCTGTCATCGCGATGAGTGCTCCCGCCGCTTCTGCTGTCGGAGTGGCATAGGTGTAGAGCTTGGAGCCTGCTGCTAGGAGGAGGTTGCCACAGTGATCCCGCACAACCACACCCGCGCCGCCGCATTGTTTTGTTTAACGGAGCCGTCAAAGTTCATCTTAATCCATCGTGGGAGTGAGGGATCCCAATGGGATGCAAAGGGGTTACAATAGCCTTCAAGCCAGTTGGGATCCCAGTTCCCCACGTTGGATGAAGGTTGTTCTTGAGCCTCGCTAAAATGAACAAATGCAGCGATTACTCTAGGCAATGGGAAGGGTTGGTTGTGGACACGACCATCGCGAGCTCTCCATGAGTGGTACAATGCAGCCGCCACTCGGATTGCCTGAAGGTCAGCTAGATTTTTGTGGACTCGTGACTACAGGTTGCTAAGGAAAAGATTCAGTAGATGAGCATTGCGATCTTGTGGTGGCTGGTTTGCCTCAGCCGAATCAGTCACCATTGCTGGCTGCATGGATGTTGTAGCGGCAGGGGATGATTCTGTTGTAGCGACAACAATAGTTGTTGTTGTTCCAGCAGCAGAGTTGTGTTCTGGTGCTGGTCCAGCAGCAGAATGCGCTGCTGCAGTAGCAACAGGAAAGCTCGTTGCTGCAGCAGCAGGAGGAAATGCTATTGTTGCTACAGCAGCAGCTGCAGCAAGTTGCGCTACTGCAGCAGCAGCAGCAGCTGATTTTTGGGCCTGCATGTCACTTAAATCTGCTGTTGGGTGCCGATTTTGCAGCCCTAGTCTCGTACTGGATCCATCGTCGTCGGAGAAACCTGGAGTAAAAATGTTAGCACAAAAAGAATCCCTGCTGTTGCCAGCAAGTCTGAGTACTTTTCGAGGGAATTGCTCTCCTTCATCATTGCAAGAGAGAGGGCCGAGGGTGGTGGGTACAGCAGCATGCTTTCCCTTAGACTGGTTCTGCCCCAAATCCTGTAAGATAGGGAGGCTTGCCATGCTAGCAGGACAAAAATCAGCAGCTGAGATGGGATATGCATGTTGCATTTTCTGCGCTTTCGCACTCCGCAAGTCTGTGATAGGAGCCTTTCTTTTTCTAGACTTGCAGCTGACTGGGCAGGAATGTGCTTGCTGAGGGGGTGGGGCGATAAGGGGCTGGTCTGTAACTCACAAATGGCCTCTTCAGGGAGCACAACCTCAATTCCTGTTGCTGTTTCATCCCACTGTTTTTGTAAGGCATCAAAAACTGCGCATGTGAAGCTGCGTTCACAAACAAAATATTGCAAGTCTTCTTCAGTCGAGCAGCCCCAAGGGCATTTATTAGTCTCTCACAGTTGCCTTCATTTAAGCCAAGAGAATATCGGGATAGCATCACAACAAATCCTCCAAAGAAAGGTGACAAAGCGGGGCTGAGCTCTCAATTTCCAGACCCAGCTATGCTGAAGTTCTCTACCATGAAAAAGATCTTTGTAAAGAGTAGCAGTGGGGGATTTAGTAGAATCAGATTTAAGCCAGACTAGGCTGTCCCTCTCCTCTTTTTCAAGCCTCGGTAGCCTACCTATTCTCAACATTAACTCCGAGCCAAAGAATTTATCGAGCTCAGCTTGGTTTCATTCGCCGTTCTCATTAAGGAGCTGGTGAATGGTCAACGGGGGTGAATCAATAGTATTGATGAAGGTAGGCCACCTCATGAATGGGTTTGGGTCAACCCAAGCGCCCTCCATAACTTTGGTACTGCAACCATTGCTAATTTTCCATATGGAGTTTTGTATGACTGTTGTCCCTCCCAGAAAGATAAATTTCCATGCCCATGAATCTCCCCTCTTGGTGGAGAAGGTGCTCTCTTTGTTTTCATACCTGGTCTGGAAGCATCTGTCCCAAAGTACATCCTCATTATTTAGAAATTTGAAGGCAAGTTTGGCTATGAGAATGGAGCGCCACTCCTCCAGACGGTGGATACCCAAACCCCAACAGTCTTCAGTTTTGTCACTTGCTCCCATGCCACTAGATGAGCTGCATTAGCAGTGAGGTTGCCACTCCATAAAAAGCGTCTGATTAGCTTTTCAATCTCTGTCATAACATTGTCAGGCACAAACGTGTAGGAGAGAGAGAAGATTGGAATAGAGGTGAGCACGCTATTTATGAGTGTGACTCTGCTAGCTAATGATAAGCTTCTACTTCCCCACGAGAAAATTCTGCCCCTCACTGAATCAACAATGTGCGCTTTGACTGGCCTTCTGCTTATAAGCGGGATGCTCAAGTACTTGCCTTCGGTTTGGATGCGAAGTCCCCATTTGTTGGCAATCAAGCATTTTCTATTGCTTTTCATCATCTTGCTGAAGCAAATGATGACTTAGCCTTATTGACCTTCTGTCTTGACCAACTACAATAAATATCAAAGATACTGTTAACGATTCTGACAGCTTTGCAAGTGGTTAGTGCAAACATGAGGATGTCATCTACGAACATGAGGATGCCATCTATGAACAGGAGGTGGGTGATAAGCGACCCATGTGCATTGATCCCCAGCCAATCATCCTTATCTTCGTGTTGGTTGATAAGGAGGGAAAGCAGCTCAGAGCAGAGAATGAGCAAGTAAGGGGAGAGAGGGCACCCCTGATGAAATTCATAAGTTCCTTCAATCCAATTAGATTTTTGGCCATTTATCATCAAAGCAAACCTGGGGCCTTCAACACTCATTTGCTCTAAGTGTATGGAAAACTAAAATGCTGAAGCATTTTATGCAAGAAGTCCCACCTCATTCTGTCATAAGCCTGCTCCATGTCAACCTTGATGGACATATAACTGGTGGAAGATTCTAATGATGCTAGTACATCCATGTCAATCAATCTACCATTATTTGTTAACTTTGAGTACATCCACTAAAGTATAACACCCATGCGTTCTAAAAATATAAAAAGAATTTTTCGGCACCATGTTACAAACTTGAATATTTCATTAAATAGGTCAAACATAAAATTCAAATTAATACATAAGCATAAAAAAAATAAATGCCAACTAATATTTTTAAGGGACCTGGGAGACGAAATGAAGGTATCTGGTGCCTCTAAGCCATATCATGACAAGTCCCAAGTACTGAAATCATTGATTTAGCGAGCAAGTTAAGTCAAACTCGAACTTAATTAAGCATTGCTGTGTACTGTCAAGTTGGCTTAAAATTGATGATTTCGAGTGATATGACTTACCTTGCTCTACAAGGATGAGAGTCTATGATTTCTAAAGTCAACTCTTATGTCCAAGTTTGAATATGAACCAAAATGATTTTAAAATGATTTCAATTTTGAGTTAGTTTTATCTCGAAAATTTTGAGTTGTAGTTTGACTCAATTAGTTGCTCGAATTCAACTCGATATCAGCCTCAAAAGGGTTAGTAATCTTGAGATGAAATTTTAAATAATGTAAATTAACTTATAATTATGAGTAAATTATAAAAACTTATTAGTAATTTACCCTAATGATAAAGGCCGGCAATAATTAATGACATTTTCAAGTATTAATTCTTGAACATACAAGTGGCAATTAGAGGTTAAGCAAGAGGTCAAATTGCTGAGCTGGTTTAAAAAAAAATTAGCTATTAATTAACTCAAATATTTTGAAGGGTGGTGGGTGTTTGGAGCCAATCAAACTTTGACATATTATGTGATATTGCTAAAGATTTTTATAACTAATTTTTAATTATATTTTATTTTTTTAATCTTTTAATTGGTCTTTTTAGAAAATATTATAATAATAAAGATCACTACGTATTATAATTATTATATAAAAAATTAAATTAATAATTTATATTTTCATCTAAAATATATTATCTTATTATTTGCATCTTTTTCTTTCGGCCGCCAACTCCCCTCCTCTCTTTATTTTCTTCTCCTTGGAGGATGGTCGTAGTGAGGCGGTGGATGTATGATGATTAAAAAATTGATGTGAAAATATATAACAACGTATTTTTGTAAATTTAAATAAATATGAAAGATAAAATTAAAATTTTGTTAATGGCAATTACGGAAGAATTTTATTTGTAATATTGGATAAATTATGGCACCAAGTAGAAAGTTTTAAAAGTTGTATGTCAAAGTATAATTAGAAGTTAATTAGAGTAATTTTTTGAGTAATTAACTCTTAATATAAACATAATTTATGTGTTTTGTTTTTATCTATACATGATTCACGTTCTACTCTCTCTCTTTCTTGGTTTTGTGGGAAAAGAATTTGCTTGAAAGTCTTAGTGTTCAAATACAAAATTTTCAATTAAAATGAAAAAAAAATGGTGATCCACGCATCTAGAAAAACAGTAATATTATTACTATAAAAGACAAAAAAAATGATATACCATATTTTCTTGCAAATATTTTGACAAATGGCTTAAATAATATAAAATAAAGGGTAAATTACACCCAACCTTCTGAATTTAAAGCTTAATAACGCATAGGTCTATGTTATAATAACGGGGTTATTGAGTTTTAATAAATTATCAAATGAGTTTTTTTTTTTATTTTTTTAATTAATTTTTTTAAAAAAATTAACATTATACTATCTCTCTTCCTCTGATCGCCGCGCATAGGTGAGCGGGGATCGGGAGGAGAGAGGGGAATGGGTGGAATGGTAATTTTAAAAAATTTAATAATAAAAATAAAAAAATCTCAATAATTTATTAAAAGGATAATTACCTACATGCCACATAATTTAGTTTTATTTATGCCATATCCATCCATTCTTAGTTAATTACGCTATGCACACTCAAAACATTACAAAATCTTACATACACACATTTGAGTTAAAACTTAATCAAAATCTATTTGAAAAAAAATATTCTGTTAGTAAATCATTAAAATTATATTTTTATTCTTAATGATATATATTTTTCTCTTCCTCAATACCACACTAAAGTACTGATTTGTCCTAAAGTCAATTCACGTCGCAGATGTCTCCTTTCTTTATAATTTGCCGCAACCTAAATATTAAGGTTTTAGGATTTTCACTCAAAATATATTTAAATATCTTTAAAATAATATGATGAACGGTTCAAATTTTTTGTAATCTAACTATAGTTAAGTTATTAAAAAATTATGATTACTCATTATAATAAAAATAAGTTAAAATGTGTGTATGTAAGATTTTATAATATTTTGAGTGTGCATAGCGTAATTAATTAAGAATGGATAGGTAAGGCATAAATAAAACTAAATTGTGTGACATATAAGTAATTATCCCTTTATTAAAATTTAGAGAACCTAATATTATAATTTTGTATTAAGTGTTAAACTTAGGGATCTGGATGTAATATACCCTAAAATAAATGGCGCAGAATGAAGAACAATTAGGTCTGCATTAACCGATAAATAATATTCCATTTATTGCATCACAGATTTTTTTAAAATTTGTTCAGAGCTTGGCGCAATCCGCCGGTGCGATGGTGAGCTTCATGGCGGCGAGATCGTAGCCGATATGGAAGTTCTGCTGCGCGAGGTTTCCCAAGAGGTTGACGCCGCCGACCATGTCGCTGGAGGCCAAGGCGAGGCAACGCGTCCTCTTGGCGGCCAACACGTAGGTATTCTCCATCGGCAGAGCCATCGACGCGCCGCCGGAGAATCGAAACGTGAGCTCCGGCAACAGGTCGCTGCTCCCAGCCCTGGCGACATTGAAGCACAAGATGAATACCCCGCTCGGATCCTTGACCTGCCGCAAGCTGACGTTGCTTGCTATCTTGGTCGCCACGGCGTGCAACGTAGCGTTGTCGACGAGGGTGAGGGTCATGCCGGAGTCGATGATGGTGTTTCCCTTCTCGGCGCCTCCCAGCTTCTCGGAGTCCTTTAGGGCGATGGCCTGTCCGGCGACGACAATCTCCTCGAGGCGGACGATGTAGAACGCGTCGGGTTTCCCGGAAAACAATGGGGTGGTGACGGCGTTAGAGCCGGAGACGGCGGCCGAGGAGCCGAAGTTGAGTCGGCTTGTGGCAGATTTGGGGGCAAAGGAGGTTAAGCAGTAGGAGAACTTGCTGCCGATGGCGGAGCTGAGCTGGCGAACGAGAGAGAGGCTACCTCTGCCGAAGCCTACGATGCCGTCCCCTGCATCTTCTAGCGTTGCGTTGCTCCAGTGCGTGCAGCCGAAGCCGGTCATCGGAAACTGGACTGGGTGGCTGCCGGCGGAGTCGAAACCGATGGTATCTGTGGAGAGGACGCCGTCGACGGTGGACTCGTCGAAGTAGCCATAACTGTACTGGCAGGTGGAGGCGGTGGTGCAGCTAGATTGCTGGAGGACGGGGCAGTAGTCGGCATGGCAGGAGACTGCTTTGTAGGTGGTGGAGGCCTGGGGATCGAAGAGAGGGCCATTTTGGTGGGAGCAGTGGGCGCAGGGCTCGCACTGGACCCAGATGAGATCGCTGCCGGTGTCGACTATGCCGTGGAACTCCCTCGGGGGAGTTCCAAGGGTGAATTTCATGAAGTACTCGAAGCCGACCGCTTTGATCTCCGAGAAGAAGTTATCGGCTGCGCCGTCTGGGGCGGAGGCTGAGGAGGAAGATTGGACCTTGCGGACGCCGTGGAAGAGGTAGGCAGCGCGGGAGAAGGAGCGGCCGGCGGCGGCGCGGATGAGAGAAAATTGGGTGGAGTCGGGGTCGTGGATGGGTGATTTGGGGGAGTCGCGGTGGATGAGGTCGACGGAGAAGCCGCCGGTCGTGCTGGAAGCGAGCATGGGAAGGAGGGCCGCGGCCGAGACGACGAGGAGCGAGAGGGCAAGTGAAGGAGTCGCTGATGAAGCCATGGCTGCAGGTCTGCTGTCTCTCCGGCCTCAATCTCCTCCTTACGAGTCGGCAATGACCTCGTCTAGTATTAGTAGAAGGGACGGAAAAATTTCCAATAAAAAAAGGGAAGAAAAAATAAAATAAATAAATAAAAAAAAGAAGACGTGATTAACACCCCTATTCAAACGGCCCTGGTCAAACATCTTTAGTCGAACAGCTTTTCAAGGAAATATCACCATATCGTACCCTCTGTACTACTATGTTAACTCAGTATTCAAGATGACATTGGAATTCACTGTCTAATCGTCCTTTGCAAGAATAGATGCCAGACGTGACAGACTGTAACTATTATGTCCCCTCCTCTCTAAGCTATAAATAAGGGTAGAAGATGAACCAAAAGAAAAAAAAGGAAAAACTCTCTCTTTCTCTCCCTACCTCTCTCTTTTTCTCTCTTGTACTTATTTTCTTATTTTATCTCCATTTAAAGACTCTCAAGCTTTATAAAAGAATAAATTCTATTCGTGAATTTAAATCACCTATACGGCATAGTGTTTTTTTTCCCAGATACTCGAGTTTTCACGTAAAAATTATCGTCTTATTTCATTCTATTTTGGCATATTTTTTGCATCAACATTGTTAAGATCAAAATATTGCATTTATATGAACATTTAAACATATTTAAAAATATAAAATTAATAGCAATATTATATCATATGAGCATAATTTTTATATTTCTTATTTCTAGTATATAAATTGAATTATCAATATATTATTAAAATCTAAAGGCATTCATTGTATAATTTTCTCGATAATATTTATTTAGAATCAAGTTATTATTCAGATATATTTTTCATGAATATTTCTAGGTGACATCACAGCGTAAATATTAATGGGTGAGATCAAAGCATAGAACATCAATCTTGAAACACCAAAGTCAAATTTAGGTATTGATGGCTGGTCATTAAAAATATCAACTGGCTCTTTAATTAGCCAAAGGGCATTAGAGTCAAATTAATGAATTTATTACGTGAAAAATTGCTTCAAAAATTATTATAAGAGAAAAAGAAAAAAATATATTATATATAGCTATAATGGAAGCCATGAAAGGGCTGGTGGTGTGCTCGGGCAAGGAAAAGAGGCTGGCTGCTGGTTGCTGTTCTCGGGGAAGGCAGAGGAGCGAGGCATCAATGACAGCTAGACTTTAAGCACAATCTGTTTCTTTCTTTCTTTATATTATTTTTAGTTTTATTTATTTTACTAAATTATAGTTTTAATTTTTTATTATTCTAGCGAACTCTAGTTTTAGTTTGCATTTCATTTCAGCAAAAGTAATTTTTTTTTGTAGCTCATCTTTATGTCGTAGTTCAGTTTTTATTAAACATTTTATGTTCTAGTTTAAATTTCTACTCAATTGCATTTAAATATTTAATATTTTCGTCAAAACATTTTGAGGAGATTGTATTTCAACCCATCCCTGTGGATTCGACCCGTACTCGCACTTGCTTTTTACAATATCACCGTGTGCTTGCGATTTAACTAGTTTTTATATCAACAAACATCTATGTTGCGACATCATCAAATTAAAAATTTGGGGACCTATGTGTAAGTAATGGCTAACAACAGGATGTGAAAGTGAATTAACCCAACTTGTTTTGTTAAATTAAAACTGCTTTTTTTTTTTTAACAAAAATCCGCTTACCGTAGACCTCTGCCAGTTATTTAATTTTAAGTATTACTCACTTTGTAAATGTCGAACATTACGTTATCTTACGTTGTCATTTCTCCTTTTTATTTCTCATATATACCAAGATTTTAAAATTCGATATTAATTTCATTTTTAGTCGTAAAATTACACATCGATTTTGACAATTTTGACCGTTTCGAATATTTCAATCCTTTTTATAAATTATTTAAATTTTATAATTTTAAATTAAATTTATTAATAATTGGATTCGCCGAAACTCGGTAGTATTTTCAGATTGATTTTAATAGAAATTAATTATGAAACTATCAATAGTCGAATCTTAAAACCTTGGTATATACGTTCGAAAGATAAATAGAATTTAATTATTTTATTTTCATTTTAATATTCGTAAGAAGAAAATTTTTATAGGACTGACTCAATGATATTTCTTAAGAATGAATAGATTGAATTAATTTGAATTAGCTTTAGAAATTTTATTTTCTGTTTTATTTTATTTTTTGTTATTATTCATGACAAAGCCTTAGTTTGATAGATGCCCGAAAACACCTCAAATAATTTCTAAAGGTATCTTATTAATTAATTATATTTACTTTAAAATGTTTACACATATTTCATCATTATAAATTAATTTTAATTTGCATTTTATACAAATTTAATATTAAAATTTGACTTTATTTCATATCTTGGTGTTTTTCAAATAAACAATCAAATTTATTTCACATTTAATATAATTATTTATGATTAAAAAAATACAATTATTAATATACATTTTTTTTTTTAACTTTGTATTATATTAATATTAAAATTCATAGAGGCATTTGGTTTGATGCATTCAAGATGTTAGAGTTTTTTTTTTATATTATCTTCCAATATTCATTATTAACTTTGTTCAATATTATTATATTATGGATAAAAATGTGAAAGGATATCAATTAACTTCATATATCTACAAGTAACTTTCCTTTACTTCGTAGATGCTAGCTTATCTGACGTGATATTCATCCAGGTAATACTCTGTCTCCAATTTTTCTACTTCCTTGTCAATTAATTAATCTATTCCACATCTCTTTGATCGAATTATGTGGTCCTCTCTTACATCTACTTTAATATATTTCAAATCAATTTACTATAACAAATAATTCATTTGGTCAAAAATGAAGAATTTGTATAACTCAATTCTTCTTTATCTCACTACGAGGGCTCTCCTCATTCTCACCAGCAGGGGTAAACACAAGCACTTCTCCTATCATGCAAGGGGTCGACCTCAGTCTTTTATTTATTTATTTATTAGAATTCTCAGTCTTATTAGTGAAAATAATATACAATCACTCTCTCTTATCTCACAAAAGGCTCTCTACACACTATGTGAAAGATATAAATCTTCTCTTCTAGTCACCCCAACTAGAGGTCCTCTTTCCTCCAAGTAAAAAAATTAGACGTTCAAATTAATACCAGAATATACAATAACGTAAATAAGCTAATCTTTCTCATTGTCACCTGTATATATTATGTAAAGGGCCCTTTCACATTATGTGAAGAATACAAATTTCTTCCTTTAATCAGCCTAATTAACTAGAGGTCCTCTTCACTCAATCAAGTGAAGAAAAATGAGTGAAGAAAATAAAAACTCAAAGCTGCACAAAAATATATAATAAGCATATAAAAACTGATCTTTCTCATTCTTAGATAGGATTAAAACCTTAAAGCACTTAGAGGAGATTAATTAGGTCAACTATAAGTACTTGAAAGTCTTAACCAATGTTTAATCTTTGCTTGATCGTCATAATATTTTCTTTATTATATCAGCTCTCTTACATCATATAAGCGTGAAATTTCTTTAATAATCATAAAAAAAACCTTTAAAATGACCTCAAACCCTGTTAACACATGGCTCCAGTGCTGCATCTCAGTCATACACGTGTCACCCTAAGAGACTCTCTAATTCTGCTTACTCGATGAGGTTTAACACCATCGAGCATGAGGATTAGCTAATCTAATCATCCATTGCCCTTCCAAAAGAGCTACACCATCGGTTCCAAAGATCAGTTCTTGCAATAGCGTCGGCACCGATATATGGCTCAAGCCGTAGCTGTCACACCCCTCCAGACTAATAATCGTACAATTCATACAGGCCAGGCAACCATACCCTGTACACATTCCATACCTGGAGTGTGCTGCCACAACTAAAGTCAAATCACCAGAGGGGAGAAGCCATTCTTCTGACAAGACAACTCCAGCTTATCTCATACTCGTGATCTATAGACTGTCATTGTAAGCTAACTATAAATACTCTTGAGCAAGGCTTCAAGGAGGGGCTGGCCTGAACCTTCGACGCTTTCTCCCCAAAATATAGCCTTGGTCTTCATTTTTCTTTCTGTACTTTATACAGTTCTGTACGAGGCCTTAGTAGTTTCTTTGAGATATAGTAAAAGATTTAGAGTTCACCAGGTGGACGTAGGGGACAAGCTATTCCCGAACCACCTTAATTAATCTCTGCGTGTTTCTCTGGATGCTCTTTATTCTTAATTAAGCCTTAATCGTCAGGCTTAGCTCTCTGCTACCGCTATTTCTTAGGACTCCTCCTTCTTACATCAACAAACCCTTATACATAGGTCATGCCAACAACTAATTTTTGGTCAGAAAAGTTGTCTTTGATCAACTTCTTGATCCAGTAAGAGAAATCATTGGAAGACAACGATCACATTCCAAGCAACTTTAGTTAACCAAGTGGTTGATCAATAATAAAATTACACTAACATAGATTGATCAGGGGAATGATCAATCTTTGGTTGACCACATTGTTGATTAATTACATGGTATGCAAACACACTTGGCCAACCACTTTTCGTTGGTTGGTCTAACCGATCTAAAGACGATCCAGCTAACTTCTACTAAATTTTTAAAGTACTTGTATTATGATCCATACCTCTTATCATTACAAAAACAATATTATTATATAATTTCCACTAGGAAACAAAATTTCAAAAGTAACTAAACATTTAAAACATTGGTCTTCATTAAGGCTATTGTCAGACTAATTTCAAACAAGCTGAAGGTAACTTGAAATTAAAAATTTTGATACTTGACTTGAAATTAATTTAAAATCAAAACAGGACATGATTTGAGCCGGCCTGGCTCGTATCAACTCTATTCTGATGCGGACACCACTACTTCAGTTAGAGATTTTCATCGCTCTAGCCCCATACGCACTCATAGCCTCATCCGTTCAAGATTCATTCAAAGACGTCCTGTTTAGATTTTCTTCGAACAATTATTCTATCACATCTTAGTATTTTTAGTTTGCTTCAGGTTTAGCTACTCCGTATGAGTTAGCTTTTCAATAATTTTACCCATATGTTGTTTACTTCGTGCATCTTCAGTATTTTGATGCTATTTTTTTATATCATGCTCTGATTTGAGTGATTTTAGTTTAATAAAAAGATAAGAGAAAATGCTACAATTCATGTGTTCATCATTCAACCTAGTTCTAATTGCATCTTGGAGAAAATTTATAATCTTTGGATGGATAGATAGTTAAGCTATTGCTTTGTAATTTCTTTTAAGTAAAATATTTAGTTTCATATGTTACTTTGTACTACTTCTAAGTCTTGGTATTTTATATATTGGGTGGTCAATCTATATATAAGGTGTGACTTGATGAATCAGAAATCTAATATTTTTTTTGTGCCAGCTTTATATTTGTGCAAGTTTGGAAATAAATTTTTTTTGTGTCACGTTGATTCAGCTGGATTTTGGGAGGAACAGTGATGATGCCCAAGCGGTGAGATGCTATCACTAAGTTATCAAGATTTTAGGTATATAACTTTCTTTCCATTCAAGTTTTCCTCATTTCTTCTTTAGTTGTTTTGTAGTTCTCTTCTTGCCTTTGCTTCTTATTTCTGTGATGGATTGTTATATAGTATATGATTTCTAGATCTAGCTAGTTGTTCTACACCCATATGATCCCATTACGATTGTGAAGTTCTATTTAAATTACAATTATTGTAACCTCCCGATTGCTCTTTTTCTGATTCTTCAAAGCTATTACATGACTAGCCTAAGGTGATAGCTTTCATGTTGTCCCAATCCTCCTTGTCGAGAACTATTGTAGATCGACACTTCTCTACTGTTTAATCCGGATCAAATTTTCTTTATTTTTCTCCTAAAATTAATTGTAAGTAAAGAATATCATTAAGGGTTTGAACATTATTCGAATTGGCTCATAATTGTAAAAAAAAGTAAGAATATTATGTATGATCTAAGAGGATTTAATTCCTAATTCTTGGAGAGAATAAGGTTTAAATCTCTTTCACTTTGCCATTACACCACTAAACTAATATATAATAATATTATATGTATATATCATATCAGAATTATTTATGTTATATATATAATTTTGAGCTAAATTGAATTATATTTTGAGCAGCCTGGGACAACACGAGATCGGCTCGAAATGAATTTCGAGCCAAATCCCTAGCTAATGATTCAATTTAAAAATTTTGAATTGATTTCGAGTTGATTCCAAAACCGAATGAGTTAGGAGCGAGGTTTGAGTTCTGGATATGTTTAACACCTCTAATCTTCTTTAGATTCTTTTAACTTGAAGGCAAACGCATTACACATAAAGTTTGAGTTCATTCTCTAACCTTTTTATTTAAATCATTGGGTGGAGGCGTGGAGCACTAAGTTAACAAATCATCCATCATGCCTATAAGAATTAAATTCTATTATCCACCAATTGACATTATTATAATGACAAACATAAAAATATATGGTTAAGCCTTAATCAAAAAGAACAAACCCACATTTCTTGCTAATATTCATTACTTTTGCATATATTTCATTTTTTATGCCACACACACCTAAGTTTTTGCTTTGAGAATGTACAACCTAGCTAGCAATTAATTTCTTTGGACAAAAACTATTTTAGATAATTGAAAATAAAATTATTTTGAAGAAATATAATTAAGTACCTAAGGATGGCAAAAATGTCTTTGAGAGGGCAGTGGTTGAAGTGGTAATGTGTATATATTTGTCTTGAGCTTAGTTTTGAATAAGGGTGACAAGTTTGAGCACTAAACTTCTTTAGTATTTATACAAATGTATATGTTAATCAAAAAAAAAATTATACAAATGTATAGATTTTTACAATAAATCATAAATTTTCAAGTATTTTTAGAGTATTGTTTTTCTTGATATTAGTAATTTTAGAACTTACAAGTGGCAAGTCTGAGGTGTAGAAAGAGGTCAACGGGTTATGCTATCAAAAACAAAAGTCAACGAGTTGAGGTGGATGAGAACTTTTGAAGAATAATTAAGGATTTTGATGAAAAAAATTCTAAAGAAAGTAAAAAAAAATGAATAATAATTATATTTTTAAATAAATTATATATGTCACACTTAAAAAAAATCTTTTGCCTTATTTAATTAGCCCCTAAATTTAATATATATATATAT
>JAEMOT010001198.1:428456-467387 GCA_019297695.1 Apostasia ramifera
TATATATATATATGTGAGATTTACGTACAGAACACTGAATTCATCACAAATTATGTATTTCACTATCATTTAGTAAATATTACACATATCACATTCTTCCTATGAGTTTTACATTTCTATTGTAACAATAGTTAATAAAGGAAAAGTGTGATATGTGTAATATTTACTAAATGATGGTGAAATATGTAATTTATAATGAATTCAATGTTTTGTACGTAAATTTCATATTTTATATAAATAAAAAATAAAAATATATATATATATATATAAATATAAACAAAGAGGGAAGATTTTGTACACTGATTGAGATCGGAGCAAACGAGGAGATGCCACGTGGAGGGGGAAACCAGCATCTCCCATCCAGCAGGCGATATTGTTGTGGAGCAAATTGAAGAAAACTTTCAATTTAGTGCTCATGTTTGTGATTAATTTTCTTTTTTTATTAGGTTCCAAAGAATTTTCTTCTTTTACGTGAATAATTATTTTTTTTATTTTCACCATATTATAGTTCGATCTATCAACACTATTACATTTGTTTCGAGTCAAGTTCTAGCAGATTAAATTTAGCTAGATCAGTTTGAGTTAATAAAATTTTTTATTTTAAAAAACAATAAATCAAAAATTAATTCAAAGATGCATGTCACATCTTTGTGATATAAGTTATATAGTAAATATAATTTTATATAATTTTAATATTTCATATATAATAATAACAAATATATAAAATAACAAAATTTTATTGATATGTATTTTATTTTTGTGACATATATTAATTATCTCAACTTTGAAATATGAAAGATTAAGCGTATATTGCGTAGATTATAAATTGAATTGATTTCGTTATTTATGAGAAGGCTTTGAATCTAAAAAGTTAGTTAATTTTGAAACAACTAAAAGGAATACATGCAATAATGTTATATGTATTGTACAAATATATTATATTTTTAATTCTCTAATTTTCATTTAATAGATATTATTATTATTATTAATATGTTAAAATCATAATTAATATTAAGAGATTTTAGGTATCAATTCATGCCTAATAATTTATATAAATGCGGCTGTAATATTACATTTTTTAATGTACATAAAATAATAAGTATATTGATTTAAAAATATGATTGATAATTTTTTTAAATTGAAATTAGTTTTTATTTTATTTAATTTAAAATTAAGTAAAGTTTTTAGATCAATGCCAATTACTCGTAAGAAATTAATGAAATCAGTTCAATTCATAATATTATAATCATGGTAAATTGTATCTAGGCATTTGAGGTTGGAAAGAAATTGCAAATTGGTCTAAAACTTTTTAAAACTTTAATTTAAGTCTTTGAGGTAATAAAAGTTTTGTAATTTTAGTCCTAATAAAGATATAAATTACTAACTTTTTATTAGTGTATTGTAAAAATATTCTCATTTATTGACTTTATGGCTTTGAAATTATACTATTAAATATAATTTTAAAATATTAATATTCATATTTTTTTAATTTTAAAATTTTAGTGCATAGAAAGTAAAAGATAAGAGAAATTAAATTTTTAATTTTTATTAAATTTTATATTTTCTATCAAAAAAAATTAATAAAAATATTGAAATTCTGAAAAGGTGTTTAAAATTATAGCACTTTGGCAACTTCAAAGATCTAAATTGAGATTTTGAAAAGTTAGAATCACATTGCAATACTCTTTCGGCCTTTGGGGTCTCATTGCAATTTGTATCTAATATGTATAATAGATATTTTTATAAAATAATATTACTTATAATTTTGCTCAATTAAATTTGAAAATCAATTTTACTTTAATCAAACATGGCTTGACATTGAAAATTTTATAAATTTCGACTTTAATCTCACTCATTGACGTGAAACAAACCTATGTAGAGGCAGTCACAATGAAGACTAATCGTACTTTACATTCCGTATGCTTATGATGGCGTTTGATATAAATTTTATATTATCTTCAATATTGTGTTAAGTTATTCAAAAAAATTTATAGTTTAGTTTGAGAATATGTATAGATAATATTATAAAAAAATAATTAAATGATACATATAATCTAAATAGTAAGATAATATCAACTTTTAAAAAAAATTTAATCATATTGCAACTTAGTTTTATAATTGATTATGAAATATTTATTTTTGCAAAAAAGTTTACTTTTTATTTTCGAATTTAATTAAGAATTAATGCTAATATATATATATATATATATATTTGAAATTTTAATTAATGATATTAAAATATAATTTCAGTTACAACTATAAATTCTAGCCATGAAAATTAAACTTAAACCCGTTTGTTTGCCCATTTAAAATTAATCTGGTATAATTTTAATCAGATATATTACATCATACGTAAAATTTAATATTAAAAATTAACTTTATTTTATATCTTATACACATTACTAAAATAATAACTAGCTTATATCGTATCTCTCACACATCCCAATATAATAACTAACTTTATATCACATCCCTCTCATATCCCAATATAATAATTAACTTTATTTTACATCATTCACAACTTTTAATAAAAAATATATCTATCTAAGTTTAATTTTAATCTTGTTAAATTTAATTTTACAAACAAACAGATCAAAAAGGTACATATTTATTAATTTAACTGTATAAATTATCTTCAAATATGATTTTACATATGAAATTCTAAAATAATCTACAATTTTTTTTATAAAATAATCTAAACATATTTAGTACATATTCAAATACATATTTAATAATTAAAATTATATTTAAATAAAATTTCAGTTGCAAATATCATATTTAAATATCTGTGATTATTATTTCTTCAATTCAAATGATATTCAAATCAGTCGTAGGGTACAATTTATATTATATAAATTATATTTAAATATAATAAAATTTATCAATTCAAAAATATTTATGTATATTTTTTTTACAAAAATACTTCTTATTAAAATGGGTAACATTTTGATTTTTTTTAAAGTTCAAATGAATTCAGAATAAAATGAAATTTTGAAATATCAATTATTGTAACACACTCGAATAAAGTCTCTAAGTAGTTTTATTATTTTTGAATTAATTTGTTATTTTATTGAGTAATAATTCACTTATAGTTGAGTTAGTTTTAAATATGTTGAATTAAATCACTAAATTGGAATATAATCCGGTTAATATATTATTAAATATGTCAAAAAAAATCAGCTCAATTTCTCACCCTGTTCATGTCGGAAAAAAAAAAGGCCTTTGAGTAATTTTTTTTTTCAAAAATAATTTGATATTTCTTATGACTAATAAGATATGAATGGGCCAAGTGCCAACAGCTAATAAGTAGATTAATAATAAACTAACTAAATTAAATTATCAAATTTAAATATAATTTTGCTTGCATCTTATTATTAAATACGAAAAAAAAATCGGATTGATTTAGTCCCACGTCAAATATTGCCAAAGAAATTATTCCTTTTGATTACGAGAAAAATTTTATTTGCAGAGAAATTTTGGCACTTAACCGGTTGAATATAATAAAATTTTGGGATAATTACATTCGAGACCCTGAATTTAACGCTTAATAACATACAGATTCATTTTTTTTAAATTATAACATCGGAATCCTGAATTTTAATAAATTATCAAATGAGTTTTTTTTTATTATTAAATTTTTTTAAAATTATTATTTTACCCCTCCCTATCTCTCTCCGCCCGGAGGGTCCGGCAGCCACGCGTGCGCGAGGATCGGGAGGAGAGAGAGGCGGCCTCTCTCTCTCTTCCCGATCTCCATGCATGCGTGAGGCCATGCGAGCCGCCGGCGGCTGCGCAGCCGCTGGTGGGTCGCACACGCGGCGCGGCGCGGCGCTAGGATCGAGAGGTGACTGAGAGGAGAGGGGAAAAATAGTACTTTTATAAATTTTTAATAATTAAAAAAAAATTTATTTGATAATTTATTAAAATTCAAGTACTCATGTTATAATTTTAAAAATATTTAAAATGAACTCGTATATTAAAATTCAAAATCTGGATATAATTAAAGTTTTTATTTTGGCCGTTCCTTCTCCATACGAGCCATATGTCTCCACCATGCATGTAATGATTTATTTATTTAGGGTTTTGGAGGTCAACTTTGGGATGCACTATTTACTTTTGAATATAGAAAAAAAAAATAGCAAAAAAAGTTATAGTGAAAAAATATTAATATATATATGAGATATAAAATAAAATAATTTTAATATTAAATTTTATATTAAATATAATTTTTTTAAAAAATGTATTATAAATGAACATTAATTGTGCTTTTTAATACAATTGGCCCTGTTTGGCACGAGGACCAAATCAGGTCCAAAATAATACTAATTTAAAAAACAATAATAATAATAATAAATAAATTTTTTTAATCATTCTACACAAATTCTAATGTAAAAAAATATTATTTTACTTCATATATTTAATAATTTTCAATAAAATTTTTTTTTTATTTTACATCCTAGACCAAAATACTCCATTCGAATATTTTGATCTAGAATGTGAAATAAAATATATATTTTTATTGAAAATTATTAAGTATGTGAGTAAAATAATATTTTTTTATATTAAAATTTATATAGAATGATTAAAAAATTTATTTATTATTATTATTATTATTATTATTATTTTTTAAATTAGTATCATTTTGGTCCATTCGAATACTTTATTTAGTTTAAATATTAAGCTCTTACCAAATCACAAGTGAACCAAGAGGAAGAGAAGAACAAATTAATCATCAAGAAATATCTATGGATTCCTCTGTGTGATCTTCTTCTTTGTCTTGAGATTAATGACAAATGAAATTTTTTGAAGAATAAATTCATGTGCCAGCCAAAATAGTGACTCAAGCATGCATGCACCACAAGAGTTCCTCATCTTACTAGTTACTAGCCCTCTTTCTATTGAATTTGGACTACATGAGTCATTTTATGGAATTGTTAATTTAGAAGATTTTCAAATACTTGAGTTTAAGCTAGTTGGTCAAATTTTTAATTAATTATTTATTTATATTTCATAAAATTTTAAATATAAGACAGTATATATTAAAAAAATAATAATAATATTTAACATTTTTAGTGATATCATGTACTAAATATCATATCTTTTATAAAAGTGGTGTTCAATTAATCTTTGATAAGGTGGAGTTATAATGTGCTTTTAATCCTTTCAGTCATTAGTTCAAATCAAGATCCAATCTAATTATTTTTGAAGTAGCTCTGGAATAATTAAATAAGTCATTTTAGATTCATACTGACCCATTTACTGGCCTATATGCTAAAGTATTAAGAATTTGCGAGGTAGAGATTATACAGATAGTCGTTATAAGAGTTTATATACTACAAAGTATTTTTTAGATTAAAATTGTACCTTAAAAAAGACTTAGACTCCATATGAATGCTACAAGTATGGTATAAGATATAAAAACTTATATAATCGTCATAAATATAGGAGAAGAGTGCACCAATATATATAGCAGGCATGTGAAGGATTGTGTCACCAAAGTTGTATGAAGTGAAGTAATGAGATTGACCATCGACCAAAAGCTATCTTAATAGAGGAGTAGCCATTAGGCCTGTCATTAGGTCTAATCATGACCCAATTCGATTCAAGTAATTTCGACCCAAGTATTTTATTAAACGGAATATTATTTTGACCCAAAGTATTAATTCGAAATTTGTCCCGCTCTGTTTATGTGTTTAGCGGGTTAGATCGTGGTTGGCATTGACACGATAAAAACTTAATTCTAATTTCTTAAAATAATATTACATGATTTTATTGATTCTTATAATAATATTTTTTTTATTAAAGCATATCAATATAAAAAAAATTATGAAACTTTAAGTTAAATTTTTATTTATATATATTTGATGATATTTAATTTTATGAAATAGTTATATATATGTTATTAATTTATATTATATTTAAATTATTTTTAATTGATTTTATTACTATTATGATTTTACCAATTTTTTATTTATAACATTATTATAAAGATTATATATGTTCTTCCTTTTATAATATTTTTATATATTTTATTATTCTCATTTTAATATATATAATATTTATGATAATTTAAAATAGTATATTAATATTTATTTTACTTTTCATATTTTTTAATTATTTGATAACATACAAAATAATAAATTAATTAATATTATTATTACTATAAATATAAATTCAAAATGAACCAAAAGCTCATCATTTTAAAGAAACTCAATAGTTTAAATAAATAAATTATAGTTAGCATAAATTTCAGATCAACCCAAAATCGATTTAAAAACCCAATCTATCACACGTCATAAGTCGGATCTAGGTTGACGCGTCAATTAGGTTAACAGACTCAGTGTGAATATATATATTGATAAAATAATGTGAAATTAGTTACTATTTTTTTTGTCATTTTAGAGAAATCAAATTTGAAAGAATTTCAATGTCTGTGATATGATTGAGTCATTAACTTTGGATAAGCGAATTCTTTCAACATGAATTTACAGTTAATTTTGAGCATATTTAGTAAAATACATTTTATTTATAACTCACTACTTTTATGTTTTAAAAATAATTAATTTAAAATTTTTGGCTTGTTTAGTTCGTTGTTAATTTTAAGAAAAAATAAAATATTTTATTTTATAAAGTTAATAAAAAAAATTTAATATTGAGAGGTGGGTGAGATGTGAAATAAAGTTAATTTTAAAATTAAAATTAATTTGTGTTGCATATGAAATAAAATTGATTTTTAAGATTTGAATTTGTATTGAATGTGAAATATATATATATATATATAATAAATATTATTAAAATAATACTTTGCTATTTTTGTGAGGCAGCCAAACAAGCCCCTAGGGGTGTGAAACGGTTGGCATCCTGTTTTGACTCAGTCTCAAACCCGACCTAACCCAAATAGCTAAACTGAACAAATCCAATTATTAAATGAGTCAAGATCAATTATTTGAATCTGACTTGATTAATAAATGAGTTGAGTCAACTCACTAGCTTGACCTATTTATAAAATAAATATTTATAAATGAGTAACTCGAACTCGACTTTACCTGATTATATACAATTTGACCATTACTCGAAATTATTAAGTTATGTTTGAGTCAAATTCACGAATTGAGTCATATATTACCACCTCTAGACTGTACTATTGGAGTGAAAAATCGTTCAATTCTTGTCACCGCTTGTCGGTGCAGCCGCAGCTACCGTTTTTCTGTGAGCTATGGATTTGGGAAGAAAGAGGGTTATTCTTAATTAAGGGGACGTTTGGTTCAATATTATTTTGACATTATGACATTATGTTATTTAAATAAAACAACTATTTGGTTTAATCATGACATCTATAAATAATTTTATATAAAATTATAAACTTAACTTATTAGTCAAAAGATGACATATAGATATCATGACATTTAGATTACATAACATAACACTAAAATAACAATGAACCAAATGCCCCCTAAATTTAGTTCAACAGCTGACTGCCACTAAAGAAAATTTAAGGGACGCAGCATGCATGCAGTTTGGCCTCTTTAGAAAAATTTTTGATATTCGTCAAACCAAAATTAGTGAGGAGTGACTGAAAAGTAATATTTTCAATAATAGGGACTTGATTGAAATGAACATTTTAGTTAAGTAGTTAACCGAAAGTAAATTTAGGATGTAATTATCTTCTAATATTAAAATTAGTGATCAGGGGTGACTTTATTCAATAGTAAATTAATATTTAGAGGTACAATATTCTACTTTAATTTTAGTGAACTGCAGAATTTGAGTACTTTCTAGAAAGATTATAACTCATTCACTGGTATTATACTCTAGTTTAAACATGCTTAGTTATGTAGTTTCACATCAGTACTAGCGTCACAGTTTTGCCTCGAAAAGTGCTTCGATATATATAATTACGCTGTTTAATTACTTAAATAATATAGAAAATCTCATTTTTTCGATTTAGTATAATTCCTACTTATGCTTTTTTCACCACTCTCAAAAAACTTTTCAAGAGCTGATCTTTCTTTTAGTAATCCCTTTTTTTGAGGCATTACAATGACCACTCCTTACTCTTCTCTCTTTGACGATAACTTATCCTTCAACATCACAATGTGTAAAGAATATCTAACACTATCATTAATTAATTGCTCAATGAAATTTAGCATATTGCAAAATATGTGGAAAAAATGCAGGGTCTTTGTAGACAGAAAAGCCAACCACTTAGTAGGGGATATGCGTTGATGACCTTATCCTCTATAGATAGAGGATGATTCTCAAGTATGAAAGACACCATAAGAAGATGATAGCGAGAAAGCACAAAGCAAGCGAAGGAGGAAGACATAAAAGTTGTTCTCAGTAAATGAATAAAAAGCTAATAGGAAAAAATTCCATGGCTAATGCATAGTTTGCTCCCTCAACAGTGACGATCCCAACGCACCAAAAACACCTACGTACCCACAACATGTCGGTTCACTTGGTGTCCTCTATTAGGGGTCAGGTGCTGCTCCAAGCTACTCAGTAGTCGGCTCGACCGGCTTCTCCTAACCAGGCACAAGACGCTAATCTCTAATTCTCACAGAGCCATGAGTGCCACCTTTACCTTCATTGCAAACGGTGCCTCCTCGTCTTCATTTTCAAGCACAAGAAGTCATTCCAATTGTTGGCAATCCCTTTTTTCTAATTTCTTGGGGAAATTTTTCCCTCCATCGAGTGCTTTATGTCACCCAGCGCCACCTCTTGCAGACACAAGATAGGCTGCTATGCATGGTGCAATCAAAATGCCAAAATTAGTGGCCCATGGTCTAACCTTACATCCAAACTAGAACACTACTCAAGCTTTGATACTCCTAGCAATCAGTTTAATTGATCTTACACAACCAACAGTCCTTCTTGTAGTATCCTTTTTATAGATGGAATTAATGGCTTTTTCCCATAGATCATGAAGTTCCTTTGTTTCGAGTCTGCCAAAATTTTTTAGATGAATTGACACCATCCTCAACTTATAGTCCGAGATGCCTCTTATCTAAAGGACTATAAATTAACACTTCAGAATAAACTACCATAATGATATGTCAAATCCTGATAAGCATGCTCTGTGGTGTTAGGGGAGTTGCCTTGGGAGAGCTTACGTTGAGCTCAATATGCAATTGATAGACACCTATTAATTTATAGGCTTAACAATCTCCCCTTATATGAGAATTCATTTATATTAATTCTAGTCCCCTTTCAATGGATCATAACCTATCAAGTGCATGCGACCAACAGCTCACAAGTGTTTGATAATACGTACAATGAGAGTCAACCTTGTCTTGTGTGCTTAACTATAGTAGAGAATAATTAATAACTATAAAGTATAACCTGCATGATCACTTGATCCACTTTAGGGCCCATTTGAACCATATATAAGCTTTGGGACTACTTGTTAAAGGATCCCTAAGTTAAGTTTAATATACAATTAATGGATACTATTAACCCAAAAGTCTAAGCTTAAGCTTGTAAGTATAGAGCTAATACTTTTAATAATTATATTAACATTTCAGATTATTGTTAATTATTTAATGTGGTCTAATTCTCTTGTGCATTGGGGTTCTAGCTATTATTCAGTTCTTTGATCGATGCACTGAAATTGCTGAAGCTCAGAACTTACATGGAGCTTCCCTGCGACGTAAGTTAATATAGACGAGCATACGATCGAAAGAAAAAAGATCAAAGAAGATCAAGGTTTTAAGCATCTAAAAGTTTTGATGTAATGCAATATTGCATATGTTGCATGAGATTTTACTGAATCATTACTTTCAAACATGATCAAATTACAAGCATCACTCAAATTTAAAAATATTACTTATATAATAAAGATTAATTAGGAAACATACATATGTCATCCCTAAATCTAGCTTTTTTCCTCATTTCATCCCAAAGTTAGATATTTATATATATATATATATATTACCGTATGCTTTGAATATATAATTATAAGTACCACTCTCTTATAATAATAAATGATTAGATTTTTATTTTTAATTTAATAAGATGAAAGGCGAGATTTTTTTTTTAATTTGATAGAGAGGGTGGTGTTTGTAATTATAATTATATATGTAAGATAATAAGTGTAATATCTAATATTGAAGGTGAAATGAGTAAAAAAAAAATTTAAGGGGTGAAATGGGTAGATCTCCTAATTTTTATTTTTATTTTTATTTTTATTTTTATTTTTTAAGGTGTTAAAACCTCATGATTTTATTTTATTTTTTATTTTATTTGGAGTTAGATTAGAGGTTGGCGCAATCCGCCGGAGCGAAGGTGAGCTTCATGCTCTCGAGATCGTAGCCAATATGGAAGTTTTGCTGCGCGATGTTTCCGAAAATGTTGACGCCGACGTCGCCGCTGGAGACCAAGCCGAGGCACGCCGTGTTCTCGGCGGCTAGCACGTACGCATTCTCGATCGGCAGAACTAGCGATGCTCCGCCGGAGAATCGGAACGTGAGCTCAGGAAGCAGCCTGGTGTAGTGTCTAACCCCGGAGACATCGAAGCACAAGACGAACGACTCATTTGGATCCTTAACCTGCGGCAATTTGGTGCTCCTCGCTACCTTCCTCGCCACGGCCTTCAACGTCGACGCATCGTCGATGAACGTGAAGGTCGTGCCGGAGTCGATGATGATGTTTCCCCTTCCGCCGCCCAGTTTCTCCGAGGCCTTTACCGCGATGGCCTTCCCGGCGACGATGATCTGCTCGAGGTGGAGGACGTAGAACGTGTCGTAGTTTGTAGGAATCAACGGCGTGGTGACGGAATTAGGGCCGGAGACGATAGCGCTGGAGCCGAAGTTGAGCCGGCCTTTGGCGGATGTCTCGAGAAAGGAGGGCAAGCAGTAGGAGAACTTGCTGCCGATGGCGGAGCCCAGCTGACGGATGAGAGACAGCTTCCCTCCGCCGAGGCTGACGATGCCGGAGACAGCGAGCTGGTTGAATGCCGTTCCCTTGGTCCGATGCGTGCAGCCGAATCGGATCATCGGAAACTCGACCCGATGGCCGCCGGTGGAGTCGAATCTGAGGGTTTCGGTGGAAAGGAGGCCTTCGACGACGGACCCATCGACGTAGCCATATCTGTACTGGCACCTGGAGGTTCTGGTGCAGCTAGCATGCTTTTCGAGGAGCAAGCAGTTGTCGGCGTGGCAGGAGACTGCTTTGTAGGTGGAGGAGGCCTGAGGTTTGAAGATGGCGGCATTATGGTGGAGGCATGTGTGGCAGGGCATGCACTTCACCCAGTTGAGGTCGCTGCCGGTGTCGGGGATGACGACTATCTCCTTCTCCGGAGTTCCGAGCCTGAGATGCATAAGGTAAGCGCTGTTGTTGACGGAAGTGATCCCCGAGTAGAAGTCAGCGACGGCGCCGTCCTCGTTGGGGGAGGAGGAAGAGCTTGTCATGCTGATGCGGCTGAGGAAGTAGGCAGCGCGGGCGCGGGAGCTGCCGGCTGCGGCGCTGATGCGGGAGAAGGGGGTGGAGTCGGGGTCGTGGAGCGGCGACTTGGGGGAATCCCGGTGGATGAGGTCGACGGAGAAGCCGCCGTTGCCGGAAGCGGGCATGTGATGGAGGGCCGCGGCTGAGACGGCGAGCAGGAGCAAGAAGGCCAGAGAAGATGCCATAGATGCTGATACGATCGATATCTCCTGCTAGCTCTTGTGGCAAAGCGGCAATGACCTTGAAGTATTTATAGAGAGGGACTAGAACGATCTCTCAGTTCGAGCTGAGTTGGCCGTGGCTGAGCCGAATTTAGCTCGTCTTAATTTGATTCGAATTCGAGTTGATTCATTTCAATTTTAAGCTAACTCGAGCCTTAATCAAACCAACACAAATTTTTCAAGAATTAAAGAAACTATTTTTAAAAAATTGCTTCAACTAATATATATATAATTAGATTATATATAAGTAATAGATCTAGTAATTATAACGAATGATTGAATATATTATTTATATTTAAAAAGATAAAGATCGAGCCAAGTCAATCTAATCCAATTGTAGCAAGTGACTTGGCTCAATAAATTCTAGGTGAGCTCAATTTGAGCTAAATATGGATCTGAATATCGAATGATTATTAATGATCGTCATGCCGAACTCAAATGTATATATAGATGGACGGGAAAAGAAAAATACCAATAATAAGGGAGTTGAATAACGTTTTATTCATTTATTTTGAATTTTGTTTCTGTACAATATTATCTCTTCGGCATTTGCAAAAAGAGAAATTAGAAGGAATATTTTAATTCCGGCGATATTACGATACATTCATTTGATGTAATTCTATTCTTCTACGAGCAAAGGTAAAAGGAATATTGTTAATGAGTACAGTACGTCTATTATTGAAAATTAAGTTGCATTTGAAGAATTGATAGCAATTAATCTAAATGATACATCGACAACACGAGGGATTTCGTAATTAGAGGGGAACTATAGATCAGAGTACCGCTCCAACTCATTTCAAATAGATTGCACCAAAATTGAGCTATTCGAAGACAAGTGGCCACATCACATGATTCATAGATCAGTTTGCTTGGATAAGTAATAAAGAAAGCATTAGTGCTTCATTAATTACAAAATTACCTGCACATTTATGTACATGTATATATATATATATATATTTATATTTAACTGATAATTATTATTTTTACAAAATTAATTATCTAGACAAATAGTATCAAATTAAATAATTAATTTCCTAAATATATAGCAATACATAATATTAAGGTAACATGCATTAAACAATGTGCCCACTTAATATCTTGTTATTAATTAATTTTAATTATTATGTTAAACTATATAATTAATTATCACACATTATCTGCAGTAAATACCTATATATATGTAAGTATGTATGTATATTTCCTTTATAAATGCAATATAACATGTAAATATAGTATTCAATTTTAATTTTCATTACTGCTATAATTAATCATAGATGATGCTATGATTGGTCTATTGATTCTTCGATCTTTGTTTTTTTTTTTTACTTAATTTGCATGCTTTTTGTTTTTATGATAGCTGTTGATAACAAAAATAGACTGCTTTTAGACGTGGAAATCGGTAGGACGGAAAACCACGGCGCCACACTCTGGGCGACTTCAAAGTGAGCTCCACTAGTCGAAAAAGAGTATTACAAAGGTAATACTTCAAAGTGAGTATTGATTCTTCAAAGGTCGCTGCCAGATCAAGAACCCCCAAAAAAGAGAAAGAAGGCCTCCTCTCCTCTGTTGAGTTACAATTTATAGTCTGAATTTCTTATGACTCTTTCTTTTCTTTTTCTAGTGAAATCCTCTCGTTGATCGCTCGGTGGACGTAGGAGATTTCCTCCCTGAACTATCTTACATCTTTGTGTGCTGGTCTGGATGCATTCTGTTCCCAAACTTGAGCTCAAATCATCAGGCTTAGCTTTCTGCATGCCGTCGCTTCTCAGGACTCTTTTTTCTTCTCTTAATTTCTTGGGACCCCCTGTTTCCTACGTCAATAATTTGTATAGTTATTTTCATATAGAAATTGTTGACGGAGAGTAGCGTTCTGATGTAGATGAGCATCAGATCATAAGTGAGCAATTGCACATGTAATCTTATGAGAAAAACTAAAGAGAACTGAAGTGGAGAGCAAAGAAGAAATCACAGGGTTTATGTGATTCATGCATGGGATCAGTTCCCCTTCTAATGGAGCAAAGTAAAATGAGTTTGCTGAAAAAAAGTATACACAATTATGGAATACATACAAACTAATGATATAAGGACTTAGAGATAATTTTTAAAAGATATATATAGAAGTTAATTTCAACCTTTTTTTGTTTTCAATTGTGAATGTTTCATAGGACAGATTTCGAGCGAGCCGAAGGTAACTCAAAGTTAAAATTTTTGAGCTATGATTGGGCCGGCTAGGCTCGAATCAACTCGATTCTGAGCCTGCTCGAATCATGATTTGAATCGGCTCGTAATTATTAAAAAATATAAGACTATTATGTATCCAAAAAGATTTGAAATCGGCTTAAATTAATGTATTTGAGCTAAAGCTTCTAGCCCATGATTTGATTCAAAATTTTTGAACTGATTTTAAGTCGATTAAAAAATCAAACAAGTTCTGAGCTTATTCCAAGTTTCGGATATTTTTTAATCCCTAGTTTTTTATGGCCTTTGAAAATGGCCTTTGAAAATGCCTACATGTCTATGATTTCCTATTATTAATTTTGTTATTAAATATACTTTTTTTTTTTAAATTTTTTATTAATTATTATAGCTGGACATAGTGTACATGCACTACAAATGGAAGAACACATACTTGTGGGGTTGAAAATGTGGATATTATTCTATTCTGTTTCTCCTGTTTTTTTATTTCTTCTTTTATCTTTTATTTTTTTAATTTCTCTTTTATATTATTTCCTCTCTTGCTTAAGTGTGTTAAATTAATATAATTTCTTATTTTAAGCTCCTTTTTCACTAAAGTAGAAGAACACTTTATGCCAAATATAATCTTAAGCTAATTTAGTGGGCATTTCGTGCAATATTACTATTATAGTGTTATGTTATTTTATATAAAAAAATAATTATTTGATTTAATGATATTTATAAATAATTTTTCATAAAATTATAAAATTATTAATAAAAATATGATATTTAGGCCCTGTTTGGCACGGGGATCAGAATTAAGACTAAAATTGTACTAATTTAAAAAATAATAATAATAAAATTTTTTTAAATTATTTTACATAAATTCTAACATAAAAAAAATATTATTTTGTTTTGCATATTCAATAATTTTTAATAAAAAAATTAATTTTATTTTATAAACCAAACACTCGAAATCAGGACCAAAATAGTACTAATTTAAAAAATAATAATAATAAATAAATTTTTTAATCATTCTACATAAATTTTAACTTAAAAAGTTATTACTTTATTTTATATATTTAATAATTTTCAATAAAAATATCAATTTTATTTCACACTTTATACCAAAATACTCGATTCGAATGTTTTTAGTCTAAAATGTAAAATAAAATTGATATTTTTATTAAAAATTATTTAGTATGTAAAATAAAATAATATTTTTTATATTAGAATCTATATAGAATGATTAAAAAAATTTATTTATTATTATTATTATTTGATTTTTACGTCAAAAAAACTTATATATCATAATATTTAGATTACATAATTTAAAATAATAACAAATCAAACCCCCCTCCCCTTAAAGTTCTACAATTAATACATCATATGAGCATATTTAAATGCTTAAAATATATAAAATAATTAAATTTTAGTTGAATATAATTTTTTAATTATATTGATATTTATATATCATCAATTACAAATTCTTCTAGAAAATAATAATAATAATAATAAAATCCAATAAATCTACACATCAATATTATCAATTTAACCTTGCGGAATAGAGCAAATCATTAGAAATGGTCCATGGATTCCTTTTCGTCTTCTTTTTCGTCAGACGCCGGCTCGATCGTCGGGTTCTTCGGCGGAGAATTTGATGGGCCAATTGAAGGAGAAATGCGCGCAGGCGGATTCCGAGGAGTTCCTTGAGGTGACGACAGTCCTCTTTCCATTGAATTTTGACTATGATAGCTGGTTTTATGATTTTTTTGTTGCGTTGTTTTTGGTTTTATTAGATCATGCTGCATCCTTATTCTACGATTTTCAAATGGCGTTTACTTTTGAAGTGGTCAGTTCGTTGACTGGGTAGAGTTCTACGGCTTTATTTGTTTCTATTCTTCTGTTTTTCTTCTTGTATAGTTGGAGTTTTATGCAGATATTATGTGCTGAAAACATCAAAAATGAGGGTTCGTAATCGAAGTGGCTCATTAACCAAATCTAAGGTCCCCTTTAGATAGCTGGGTTAAAAGGGATTTAAGCAATTTAACCCTCTTAACCCTAATGCCGTCTCTCCTTTGTGTTATTTTTTTTCTCTTCTCTCCTCCAAGATGTTTATAGAAAAACATAAAGGTTTGGGAAACAAATTTCATATGACAAGATCGATATATCTTTAAAATTCCTGAATTTGTAGGTTAATATGAACATTCAGAAACTTAAACAACAACAACAACAACAACAACAACTAAGTCTTAATCCCACTAGGTGGGGATTCAGAAACTTAAACCCTAGGTACAAATCTCCTTTTGGGGAAAAAAAACATCTTTAGGAGAAACTTAAACACTTGGATTTGGTTAAAAACCTCCATTTTGATGTTTAGAAAGCATACAACAACAGCAATAATCATGCTTTTATCCTAGAGTCGGTTACATGAACCTTGTGTTTCCATTACACTCTAAACATTTTATGTTTAGAGCGCATAACATCACTGTTACATTTGGATTTGCGTCAGCACATCTGGAGCCTACACATAGAGCGAGCACGTGGCCCTCACGTGCTGCGCGCAGCAGTAACAGGCTAACCTCACAGCGAAGGCCCCTTGTCGAGCACTCCACATCAAAGAAACCAAGACGTACAACTTGGTAAGATGTTGTACTCAAATGCTCGATGATGTCCATTTTAAAGACGTATGGGTGAGTCTTACCTTCCATACAGCTATGTCAACTAAGCCTTCAATATATCGTTGAGGACCACTCTCCAGTCGTCCTTGAGGAATGAGAACTGTACTTCTAACATGATAGATAGTGATAGTCTTTGTAACTATAAAATCCTCATTTTTTGTGAAAGGAGATCTACACTTTTAACTGATTTAATGTACACCTAACATTTCCACTTGATAAAGTCATTCTCTTGTGAATTCTTTTTCAAACCACTAAGATCTAAGTACCGTGATTTTTTCACTCGGACGATTTTCACATAAAATTCTTTTGTTTGCTATCATTTTTTCTATGAGCGCGCTTTTCTGTGACAACAATAGCTATAAACTAAAACTGAATAAAAAGGAAAATAAAGAAATGGAAAGGATTAAGCCCCAGAACTCTATCATGGCAAATATTTGACCACCTCAAAAGTAAACCCCTAGAATCTGAAAACCCAGGTGAATGACGCAGCATAACTTGGTCAAACCAAAAACCTCAATTAACAAACAAAACCGAGGAACTTCTCCTGATAACCTTGAGTTGCTCCGTCAACTGGCACATTAAATTCTCCGCTGAAGATCTTCTAACCTTTCTGCTTCTGTGAATTTACTTAAATGTTGAGATCGCATAACATGTTCAATATTATTATTTTGTAATTTAAAGATAATTTCTTTGATTCATCTTGGTCTGTCTTATTTATGTGATTTCTGAATGTTACCTATGAGAGCATATACAGTCTCACGATAAAAAGACGATGAAAGAGTCCATGGATGATTGGAGTTGATTTCTTCTTCGTCGTCAGCGTCTTCTTTTTCTTTTGTCGATTTCTTCTTGCCTATATTATCTTTACCCAGTTTTTATGTGAAATGCACACCTAAGATTTCCGTCTTATCTATCTCCCTCTTTCTCTTTCTCTCTCTCTCTCTCTATATATATATATATATATATAATAATTAAACTAAAATTTTCTATATACAAAAGTATATAGTGCTTCTAGTGTGTTGTGCGATAGAAAAATCTCATCCAGAATTAAGGGTAAATTTTATAAAACTGTAGTAAGACCAGCAATGATATGTGGTGCTGAATGCTGGCCTGCAAAGAGAAAACATACAAATAAAATAAATGTTGCAAAAATGAGGATGCTAAAGTGGATGTGTGGATATACACGAAAAGATAGAATGAAAAATGAGTATATTTGAAAGAAAGTTGGTGTTGCACCAATTAAGGATAAACTTAGAGAAAGTCGGCTTAGATGGTTTGGACACCTAAACCGTAGGCGATTGAAGCTCGAGTTAGAAAATTGAGTTATTGAATTTTGCTCATGTACAAAGAGGAAGAGGGAGACCAAAGAAGACATGGCAAGAAACTATAAGGAGTGATCTTAGTTACTTAGACTTAGATAAGAATTTGGTAACTGATAGAGCGCAATGAAAATAAAGGATTCATATAGTCGACCCCACCTAGTGGGATTAAGGCTTGGTTGTTGTTGTTGTTATAGAAAAATATATAGTACCAAGTAAAATTATTATTATTTTTAGTTATGTGATAATAATATAACATAAGAATTCTAATTGGATTCAAAATTTAAAGTCATTTAATGATATTCTTCTAGTCTAGTGGAGAAGAGACTTACCTGAATAGTAGGAGATCTCATTTTTAAACAAGACTACCATTATAATTTATAATTAGGGTGAGAAAAATTGTGATATTCTAGATGAAATAAAAAAAAGGATCATTTATAGAGCTTTAAAGTATTTCTATTATATATATATTTAATGTGAAGTTTTTTTTTACTTCAATTGTTGCAAAACATCAAAGTATACTAATTTTTTTGGCTGATTCAATTGACTCAGATCCATGTATATATTAGACTGTTCTGAGTATGATAAAACTCAGTATCGATCCAATCCATTTTAAACTTAATTCAAAATTTTCAGCTCTATTTTCAATCAGTTTTTCGTCAATTCTTATGGTACTTTTACACAGTCATACTCATTACTTGTATTTTATGTGAAATGTACAATTGACAATTAATGTAGGGGCATTTACCTGCATGCCACACAAATTTTTTAAAATTACACCACACACGCTTTTTTCACAAAATTTATACTATGAATTGTGAAGAAAGTGTGTGTGGTGTAATACATGAAGATTTATGTGGCATGTGGATAATTATTCCTATTTAGTAAGCACTCAAGAGTTTACTGTCATCTCCTCTCTCTCTCTCTCTCTCGGACTATTTGCAGCGGACAACCAATAAAAGCTTTATGTTGTCCTTCGGAAATCTCATGAATAAGACGGAACCAAAATCAATCAAAGAAACTACTTTTAAATTACAGAATGATGATTGAACGTGCTTTGCGATCTCAATATTTCAGTATATCCACAGATGCAGAAAGGTTAGGTGATCAGCATGCAAGTTTTCTAACTTGTTACTAATTATTGATGTATCATTATTTGAAAGTTATATGCAAAAACCAAAGTTATCCTTTACTGCTCAGCTGCTTCATTAACCTTATATCTTAGATAAAAATTTTAATTAAAGCCTTTAATCGTACGATACATCTCTTTATTTAAGACCTAAATATAACATGATTGAAATGTTGGCTTTGAATTTTAACGAGACAAACAAATTAACAAATTAATGAAGAATTTAGATGAGCATGTATATATTTGTGTGTGAAGAATGTGATATATTATTTGTTATAGATCAAAAATTGAAGATACAGTTGCTCAAAAAAAAATTCGAACATGTGCAATGCAATATATATGAAATCTCACTGATAAAGCTGGTGGATTTCTAGGTGAAAGGGTACACTGATACACAAATGAAGAATTTAGATGAGCATGTATATATTTGTGTGTGAAGAATCTGATTTTTTTTTTTACTGAACTTAAATACAAATTTAAAAATTTAAAAATTTAAAAATTATAGAATTTATTAAGCAATTTTTAACTAAGAGCACAAAAGCTTCAAATATGACTTTTAACATAAAAAATTAACTTTACTTTATATATTATGCATAAAACTAAAAACTAATTTCATATCCCACATATTATAATATAACAAATTTATTAAAATCTGAAAGGCAAACTCCAGCTTTCAGATCCCAAAAAAATCAACAGATCAGACTGCATATAACCTGAAAATAATCGAACCAAAATGCCATTTCCACAAATACGTTAATCAAACTCCATGCCAACCCTGCCATCCTTATTACAAGTCGCATCTAACTGTATTTACATAGCCTCCCAATAAGCCAAAAATAGTCGACAATCAATTCAATCATGAGAGCCGTTTACAAAGGTAGCGACGCTAAATAATCCTCGACTAGAATTCTAGGATGATAATTACAGTGCGTGGTAGGGAGATCAGTTATAGTGAAAACAGCCGAAACTGAAATTAAAAAAACCGAATTCTAGTTGTTTGCATAGCCCAAACTCCGAAAAACGACAGGTACAGGCAGGAGTTTCACGAAAAGGGAATTTGCGTCTTGCTATACCCGGGACCTTATGTGTTTGATTAGGAATTTATTCTCCAAACACCACGGGCATAAATGCAAATTATGTGTTTGATTAGGAATTACCCAAAAACTGGGCAATTGTCAGCCTTCTTCCCAGTCTATTTCATCCTCTTCATCGCTGGATGCTGGCTGGGCGTTCAGATCAGCAAGCTTATATGTTGGGCCAGTGTTACCTGAAATGCCATTTCAGCACAAATTAAACTTCTTTTTTTAAATTATAAATTTAACACCTAATACTTCCATATCATACAATTTCCAAATTCCTAAAGTTTAAACACCACAAAAAAGCAAACATTAATATTTTTTTAATGACAAAAAATCATCAAGAGAACTATTTTATTGTGTTTAAGGCATAACACCCTAAACTGAATGCAAAATTACATTTTAGCTTAATAAGCCACTAGTTCTAGCTCCTCAATGTTCAATTATTAAAGTTAAGCAAATAAGCTTGAAATATTTTTCAAATACTCGAACAGTAAGTAAACAAGCAGCTTGAACAAGTATGTGTCCGGCATGTTTTTCTACATGAACATTCTCATTTATGTTCATAAACAAGCTTGTTCAAAGCTTTGTAATATGCCCAATATAATTTATACTTGTATATATGTACATACACACTGTTGTCAGACTTTTAATAAAACTTAATAATCAACTGGTTAAAAATAATTAATAGAATATACTTACATAAAACTATAGATGTAATCTCATCATGAAATATTTCTCATCAACTTCTAGGAATATATATTCACAAGTGAGATGATTCTCAATAGTTATTATTATTATTAGAACATTAAAATTTATTAAATAGTTAATTTGTTATATTTTACAACAAATTATTATCTGTTTAAGATTATTAAATAACAACAATATTCAGAAACAAATCCAAATTTGTTCGATATTCAAACATATAAAAATTTAAATAAACAAAGCTTGAACAAAATTTTCGAAGCTTGATTCTTGCTCGAAATGACCAGCTTGATCAAAGCAAAATGCTTGTTTTAGTTAGGTTTATTTACAACCGTTGAGGATAACATGTAAGGAGACTAAAATATAATTTTACAGAGTGGGCAAGATGCAAATATGTAGAAGTGTATGTTCGATAGGCTATTAGGATGGTTATGGTGATAACACGTGCATCCCAAAAAGAAACTAGTTAGCATGTGTGATACCGAATGAGATTTAAGAAGTGGATAATTAATTTTTACCATATCACAAATAGAGTAAATTTAATAGCCTGAGTTTTTAGCTCTTTCGTTAAGAGCTATTAATAAAAACTAAACAAAGGAAGTTTCAGAAGAAACTGAACAAAGGGCCTTGAAAGTTCTAAGAGCATTATAGGGCTTGTAAGTAACAACAAAAAGTTTAGCAATTATCCCTCATAGAGAGTACTTACAGCATTGTGAAGATAATCATAGAAATAGCATCATTATTATGCAACAGTTATTCAAATCAAACTATATATCCATACCAATTTGCTTTGTGTCTAAAAGCAAAAAATTGGATTGTGTTATTCAATGTAGTAAAAACTGGACTGACTGACTCGCCATTCGGTCCAATTTTATGCCAAACCAAAATTGCATATTAGATCAATTCAAACCAAAGTGAATCAATTCATTTCTATGATAAAAATAATTTCATGATGACCATGAATCAATAAGACATAAATTTGTCAATATGAACATTTGATACTTGTTCGGCCAGACATAAATTTGTCAATATGAATCAATCGTGGTTCAACATGTTCGGCCAGAAAGTAAGTTGATTCGTAATCTGGTCCAATTATTATAACATTGTTATTATTGTGATCTAGAGTTCACAGGCTCGAATTCATACGATAATATCTCCATTAAATAGGAGTGACTTTATGCATCTAGCATCCACAACCCTCATCATAATTGGAGCATTTTGCACTAAATACACTAATTATGAAGCCAATAATTGGTCCCACAGATTCGACTAGAAAGTAAGTTGATTCTTAATCTAGTCCGGTTATTATAACATTTTGTTATTATGATCTAGAGTTCACAGGCTCAAATCCATAGGAGAACATCTCTACTAAACAAGAGCCACTATGCATCTAGCATCAATAATCCTCATCATAACTGGAGCATTTTGCAATAAATACACTAATTATGAAGCCAACAACTTAGATTTTCAAAGGAAGCTTCAATAGAAGAAAATAGATAATAACAAAAAACTAAATAAATCTGGGCAAGATTTTTTTTGATTGAGTCTAGAAAGGATTAAGGAAAGCTAACACCCAGCACCTGGCACACTGATTCCCATGGCAATACAAGCAAAAAGGAGTTTCACAAACAAAATCAAAAGATGGAGAGGATGCAGTGAAATGTACCTGCAGCTTCCCAGTCTACATCATCTTCATTATCACTCTCCCGCTTCGATTTCATACCAACATGGCGCTCAGAGGCCGAGATACCATTTGAGAGTCCAGATTGAGATGCATTATACTTTTCTGCTTCTTCCCGCATCCTTTTGGATGCCGCTTCCTGCTCTTCCTGCCTCTTTGCGAGTGCAGCATAGTAAGCCTTGAGATACTCATCCTAGAGAAGATGAAGATGGAACACAAGTAAAAAAATGTTCAGCCTCTTTGGATTGTCGCTAACATCAGTACCTTGGAATTTAAGCCAGTTTATATTAAGCCCTAAAAGTTTCAGTAGGATAAAAGAAATAACAATTTAACTGCATTGGCTTGTTTAGGCTTAAATCTGAATTTTATTGGTTGTCACTAGCAAAAACAATAATCATGAAATCCATGGCCAACATTAACAACTACGAAAAATTCACGGTTGATCACTTCAACTTTAAAGACTAATGCTAATGTATTGAAACTCTAGATTATATTCCAACTGCAGATTTTATAAGAACATGTTGATAGAGTTAAATGAGGATTTGTTAACTGATAGGTCGATTGAAGCTCCAGTTAGAAAAGTTGGATTATTGAACCTTATTTTTGTAAAAAGAGAAAAAAAGAGACCAAAAAACATGCAAGAAACTATGAAGAATGATCTTTTACACTTAAAGTTAAATGAGAATTTGTTAGCTCATATGCAATGGAAACAAAGGATTCATATAGTTGACCCCACCTAGTAGGATAAAAGGCTTGGTTGTTGTTGTAGCTGTATGTTGATTTGCTTAAAGCAACATCAAGTCAGAGAATGCCAGAGTGAATTGCCTGAAATTTGCAATCATGCCGAGTTCTCAAGTTCTAGAGGTGGGAAGGTGGTGAAGAACTGACTAGTGGCTTGTAAATATGCCGGGGAAGGTGTTTCAAGATAAGATCTCTTAGCAGGCTTAAATGATTGAAAAGGGGCTTCAAATTAAGCAGTAAAAGTTACTTGTTTGGTTGTTGGTTTGACATATAACTCAATCCAACTTAAGAAGCTTTAAAATAAGGCCTTATGACAGACCTGTAAGCTCTTCTCATCTTCCTTCTCAGCTTTTGGCTTCTTTTCATCGAAAGTCTGAGAAATTTGATCCATCTTTGTCTCAGTTTTAACCTCTCCTCTTTGCTCTTTAGTAAGAACCATTCCTTGTTTAATCATCCACGGAGGTAATACTTTCATAATTGTAGATTTCGAATCAGTATCAGTATTTTCTTCTTTGACATCCATACCAGATAGCGCAACCTCAACCTGCCAATATTAGCAAAATGAGACCACTTAAAGATTTTAACAATAGCAAGTGAATGATACAACAGTTAATATTTATGCATCAATAGTATCACAAGATAGCAAGCTTAAATCAACAAGTATAATGCTGCAAAGTATGAAGAAAAATTATTGAAGCTAATATGCCAAAGAATATATGTAGAGGATGCAGAGAGGAAATCAAAGCTAAAAATGACAGGCATCCGGTTAATCCGATTGGAGAAAAAAGCTTATGGAGTTGCAGAAGCAGCTTTCTTTAAGGACCACTAAATATCAACATTACCATCAATGCAACTGGATAATCCAGTTACCTAGTTTGGTTTAAATTTACCCAATTTTGGGAGGAAAAAGCTTATGGGGTTGTAGAAGCAGCTTTCTTTAAGGGCCACTAAACATTAACATTAACATCAGTAGCCTTATCCAAAGAAGCATAGGTCTGGTTACAAGTCCTATTTAATCAATCTATGCTTGGGTTTGTAGTAGATGCAATAGAGGAACTGAAAACTCTGAGAAAGAGTGATCGAGCATAGACTAAGTTATCTAATATTAGGAAATCATAGAATTAACTTGATTTTATGCTAAGTAGACCTATTATGGAAGTAATTCATTTGTTGAGAAATTTAATGGAGAAGTTTAAAGAGAAAAAAATCAGCATTTGGTTTTATCAATTTAGAAAAGATTTATGATAAAGTTTCAAATGAAGTGCTTTGGAGAGCTTTACAGAAGAAAAAAGGGTTTCTATTGTTTACATTCAAGTTATTAAAGATCTATAAAATTTGCTTGTGATAGAGAGTTGTGAACTTTATTTTTTTTATGTTTAATCTTGATATTTTAATTATTTTTTGGTATCTATATTTATTCTCTTTATCACACGTCACAGTTCTGATTTATTGTGGTCCACGCTGTGTGTTAACCACTGAAGACTATAGTAAATTGGGGTTATGATAAAGAGAGAGAGAATTGGAGGAGGAATCCACCTGCGGACGAAGGAGGCGACGAAGGAATCTGGATCGCTGGACTTGACGGCGCGGAGGAAGGCCCACGTATTCCCAATCGAAGGCCAGCCGAGACTTCCCGGTGATAAGAGGCGTCGCCGCTCATCGCCCAGATCTCGCACCAGAGCCCACTCATGAGTCCGCCGCAAAATCTCACACAACCCACCCGACGGTCACCACGAAAGCTGCCGCCGCCGCCGCCGCCAGCCCTAGCCAATCGCACTCCCCCATAACCAGTGAAGCTGTTTCAGCGAGCTCTTCCCGATCGAGAGGCTTTAAATAGAGGCTGAAAGCACGGGATTCCGTAGATGGAGGGAGAAAGGGCCGGCGGGCGAGTGGGTTTTGTCTGGTAGATGAAGGCAGCGGATGCGGGTAAAAATTAAAGAGAGCGGATCAGGACTTCCATCAATGCCGCCCCCCATTCTCTTCACTCCATAGCCAAAGGAGGAGGATGGAGCGCACGAGGGTGCAGCTAGGAACGACTTTTTTTGCATTGATTAAGGAGGTTTTGATTAGATACATTCAAGAGGTGCTTTGGTGTATACTTTCGTAAATGATATTCTTCTTATTGATACCAGAGATGAGGATGTGGAGAAATTCAAGTTACAAAGAAATAACTTAGAGTCTAAATATTTTCATCTTAGTACATTTAAGATCAAATATATGAGTGCAAAGTTAGTTAAAATAGAATTACTTGCATTAAGGAGGTAACAATTGGAGATCAAATTATTAGAAAAAGCGAGCAATTTAGATTTCTTGATTCAATTAAAAGATGATAAAATAGATTGTAGTATTATTAGTAAAATCCAAGTTGGTTGGATTAAGTGGAAGAATATATCCAATGTATTTTGTAATTAAAAAATGCAATTCAGCTAAAAAGTAAATTTTAAAAGACAATAGTAAGACTAATTCATGTAGCCGACCCCACCTAGTGGGATTAAGGCTTGGTTGTTGTTGTTGTTGTAACAGTAAGACTAATAATATTATATAATGATGAATGCTGGCCTATAAAACTAAAATATATAAATAAAATAAGTGTCACAGAAATGAGAATGTTAAGATAGATGTGAAGGTATATACGAAAGAACAAGACAGGCAATGAGCATATTTGTGAGAATATTAAAGTTGTCTCAATTGAAGGTAAGCTCAGAGTGAATCTCCTTAGATGGTTTGATTAAATTGTACAACAATAGAAGCTCCAGAAAAGGGAGTTGGATTATTGAATTTTGACTACGTAAAAAAGAGAAAGAAGAAGGCTAAAAAAGGCATAATAAAAACTATAAAAAATCATATTTAAAGCTAAATGAGACATTATTATTTGATAGAATGCATTGAAATAAAGGAGTCGTGTACCTCACCTTACCTAATAGAATAAAGGAGTCGTGTACCTAAAGTTGTTATTATTGTTGTTGTTGCTGCTAAGGAGCAAAACATGCTTAGTAACTCGAACTTTCTCATAGCTGTACTAGACACATTTGTCAAGATAGCAATAGCATGAAAAGTTAAGACTTTGCTCAAATTTTATTTGGTTCCTTAGTATAAATGCACTAATAATGGTTAACCATCAATGCTAGCCACTAATTTGAGGTTATAAGGCATACATAACCAATCAAATTCCAAAACTATATTAACAATACTCTGAGAAAGAATCTGCTAATTTTCAAATACCTTGATTTGTATTTTTTGATAAACCCTTGATTTGTATTTCAAATTCCAGCAACACCTACATGTGTTCTAAACAAGAATGCATTCCACTGTTCTATCAGGGAAGGAAGGAAAAATACCCTTGTTTCACCAAGAAATGGCATAGGTGTTCCACCATATCCTTGGTTCTGAGAAGATTTGGACGAGTCACTGGCATTAGAACCACCAATTGCTCGAGCAGCTGCATTTGCTCTGGCTTCCCATGCCAACAGACCCCATAATTCAGGAGCTGGTAAATCCTTCACCCTTGCAAGCTGCAATGTCAACGGTTTCAGCTGCTCCTGTATTACCACAAGGTTCAACAAACAAGTTATAACAATAAAATTTATCATGTTACACTTATTCACATCTACCGCAATAGAGGTTAGAAATGTTTTAGACAAAGGAAATCATAAACCATTGCTTTGAAGGGATACGAGAACAGATTTCTTTCAGCATACTAAAACTATGACGTAGACCGAAAAAACTTACGGCAGTAAATCAAACAAAGCATACAAAAATGAGATCATTGGTGGTTAAAAATTAGATAAATAGATAAAACAAGATCCAAAGTTGGTCAGAACTAACTATTAGTTATCTATGTTTAGATACCTCGAAATTGCCCAATATCTTCCTCCATTTTAAAAAACACATCCTACTAAACTAAACTTTAGGTGCCTTAGTTTTAGCAATTATTAGCACATGACATAACAGCAAAAACGATTCATATTATTCTACAGCACTAGTTAAACATTTTGTAATTAAACTTTATTTTTAAAAATTTATCGCATAGCCTAGCATTTAAAATAGTTGTTGCCGAATGACAACACTTCAATATTTATATAACTATATACAATTCAATGAGATTGCATTCATCTTAATTCAGAACAAATAGCAATGACCTTTAAAAAGCAAGAGCCTTGCAACATTTTGGACCTTACAACCTTGATTGGTCCATTCAACTTAGGGGGCGTTTGGTTCAGTGTTATCTCAATGTCAATGTTATTTAGATGTCATATTATCTAAATGTCATTGTTATTCATCAATGGACATTTGTTTGGTTCAATGTTATGATATTAGAAAATATTAATATTATCCAAATTACTTTTATTTAGTTGGAAGTTATTGACATTATAATGACAAATTGACAGTGTTATCTTGAGATGTCGCCCGATTTGGGGTGACATCTAGATGTCACCATGTAATGGCATTTTTGTAATTAATTATAATGTTATTTAAAGATGTCATTAAACCAAACAATTACTTTCTAAAGATAACATAACATAACATTGAGATAACACTAAACCAAACGCCCCCTTAATAAGATCAATGGACTAAGCTAACTGGTTTCGTGATCCGCATACCCAAGTTTGAGGCTTAAGGGACATACCTATCTGGTATGATCTAAGTAAGATACATTGCTATACAATTCAGAACCAAGTGAACTGATCAAGTAATATGCATTTAAGAATACATTTCAATCAACTAAAAAAATTTAATCAAGGAAGTTGGGTCACCTCCATCTTCTGAAGCATGTCTTTTAGCTTTTCCTGCCGTCGCCTCCGAGCATTATCATCTCCCTCACCCATTTCCTCAGCAGCAAGCTTGTCACTCTCAGCAACAAGCTCACCGTTACAATTTTCACAGTGAAAATATTCATCATGCATGCTCACAAGTTGCAATGCATCAAAAGCTGAATATCTGCATATGTTAGTGCCAACATATTCCAAAACACTGAGGAACTTAGGCAGGATTTTGAAGAATTAGATGCAAATTCAATATGGTGCCTGATATGTAGATACCTTCTTCCACAATTAGGGCATATATACTGCTGAATGGTATTCCTATTGTCTAATTCATCCTTTAGCTTTTTTTTCATTCGATGCAATCGATATCTTACAACATCATATATCTGAAAAAGAGAGACAACCACATAATATTTTCGATGTCTGCAAAAGTATAGAAAGGGTATTCAACCATTTAAAGGAAGAGAACTACTTGAAGAACTGTGACATTCAGATCGCAAAAGATAATATGGTCAATTGTGGCATTTAGAGAATAAAAGAAAGATATTATATTGCACCCAAAAGCACTAAGGCAACAATTTACAGCCTAAAAGGAAAGAATCATATAGAGGTTCAAGGCATCCGAAAAAGCTAACTATATGATGACACTTCTTTCTGAAAGAAGCACAAATGAGATGAACCAGGTATGCGAAGATTGAGAACTAATAGTAGCCAGATAGATTACATAGCAATTTTAAACTTTTCTATTATTTGTTCTAAGTAATTCTATGATGTCCTCTACACGTCTACTACAACGTACAATAGAAATTTCTAGTTTCAGAATTCTTTTACAAGACAAAAACCAATCACATGCAATGTGCTGGCCAAACGGAGAGAAAGCATCACATAAATATAAATGATTAATGATTATGATGACTTTCATTTTGTTTTTTTTTTTTTTGAAAAAGAAATAATAATAGTAGATTCCACTTTCACAGTTGCAGATATATTAACTATTGAACCTATGCCTAATATGCAAGTCAAATTAATATTATTGCATGAAATTAGGTCAAAATAATCAATGATCATAGAAGATCATCCTGACCAAGCAAACACAATTTTCTTACTTGAAATATTCTACAATGCATTATTGATATAAAAATTCATGTCTATGAAGATTTTTCAAAAACTAAACCTTCAAAATAATCATCTAATATCCCTTGGAAAATTTTATATTAAATAAAGAAATAATCATTTGAAAAAGTTTAACTTTGTTAAATCTAGAATCGATGCCTCCATCCAAACCATTCATGTGGCTGAACAACAGCCATCTTCCAAGATGAAAGAAATTGGCATACAGTCCCATGAGATGGAATGTTGACCTATCTTATGGGAAAGAAGAGTTATCTCAAGGGATTCCCATGAAGTAAAAAGAGACCTCACATAATATGGCATTACAACCTATGTCATATAAAGCAACGGCCACCTCAAGAAGAAAGTACGCCATTGCTAGAAGACATAAGCCAAGGCAGGGGCAGCATCAAATGCATACATCTTGTGTAGGTCTAATCAATGAACAAGCGACCTGATGGGCTTTCTAGTAGGCCCAACACTTATTTAGGCAAGCTTGTATAAATACAAAAGGCCATAAATCAACAAGAGCTTACAGGCCTGCTAATAGATCATTAAAACTGAAAAAAGACAACTTCCTTGTATTGAACTTTCTCCCTAATGAAGTGGTAGTCAATCTATATATACTCTATCCTCACATGAAATATAAAGTTGGAGGCTATATGCATAGTAGCTTGATTGTCACAATATAACTTTATATGCTCAGATTTGCTAAATCCTAATTCATGTATCAACTGCTTAAGCTGTACAAGCTCACAAGTTGCAAGTGTCCCTGCTTTGTACTTTACCTTAGCACTAGAACTTGTCACCATATTCTACTTCTTACTATTCTAAGATATTAAGTTCCCTCCAATTAGGATATAGTAACTAGATGTGCATCTAGGATCTGTCAAAGAATTTTCCCAGTTAGCATCTCTGTCATCTAGAGATGACCATGATCATAATATAAAAATCCTTTTTCGGGGGTTGCTTCAAGATATTTGAGAACTCTTGAAGTTACCATCCAATGATTCTCGTAAAAGGATTCAAGATATTGACTGATGATACTTACAATAGATGAAATGTCAAGTCTAGATACTGTAAGTTAACTTTCCTAATTAATCTACGATATCATTCTAGATCAAATATCAGCTCCCCCTATTAAGGTACTAGTTTGACATTAGAATCTATAGAAGTGTTAACTAATCTAAAAAAACAGCATACCAACCTCCTTGAGTATTTATATGACATTTTTTTCTATGATATAAATGTCCCCCCATGAGCATGCAACTTTAATGCCCAAAAATTATCTAAAATTCCCAGATCTTTGGTCTAAAATTGTTGATGTAGATGGCCTTTTAATTTGAAAATCCCATCAGCACCATTCCCTGAGATGATGATGCCATCCACAAAGATAATTGGAAGAATCCACCTTCCTGAGTCTATTATCCTATAGAACACCTATGATATACTATGACATAAGACATGCCAAACTGAATCAAAGCAAAACCAAATTTACCAAATCAAACCCAAGAACACAGTTTAAGGCCATATAATGATGTCTTCAGTTTACAAACTACACAGGACTCCCCTGAGCAACAAACCTGAGTGATTGATCCAAAAGACCTTGTCTAAGTCTTCATGAAGAAATACATTTTTAATATCAAGCTAATGTAAGGGATAGCAAGAAACTGTTATTAAAGTAAGAAATAAATGCACCGAAGTCATCTTCGCCACTAAAGAGAATGTGTCCAACTGTTGTAGCCCTTTGCTACTACTCCAGCATTTAGACAGGAAGGAAAGTTTTCACACTTGCATCCAATTATTGACTTGCCATAGGAAAAGAAACTAAGTCCTATTAACCATTGGAATGTAATGTTGGCATCTCGTCTATTATAAATTATCTCTACCCTAAGCAAGACAAGGCTGCTAATAAAAGATATGGGGATAGATACTGTAGAAAAAAGAAGAAACAAAGGCAAAACAATTTAGAGATAAGGCAACACAGGATATATAATGAGACAAAGGGTGCAAAGTAGTACATTAGCGAATACCCTTCTGGAAGTAATAGGAAGATTAAGAAGATCATATGATCACAGATGGAGTTCGGGACTAAAGAGAAGCTTGAGAATGAAGGGGAGTCCACAGGAATCGCTGCAATTATATCGCGTCAAGGTTGACAACTATTATACTTGTTAGTGGTTTGATTGTTAAGATCGTTGGTTCTGTCAAAGAAGGTGAAGGAATAGATTAGGTCACGGAAACTAGAAAAAACAAAAGCAAAGTTGATGCAAACCCTAAGCTAATGAAGTTTTATGCATTAAATGCTAAATACCACAAGCTTCACATAAAACTTAGGAGGGAAAATTGAGATGGAATTGTGCTAAGTTGCAAACCCTACGGATAAACATTCAAGAGCACCAACTCTAAACGATTTAATTTAATGATTTCTTCAACGTAGTCATTCATGATCAAGTTCAGACACAATAAAATAGGGTTTCCATAGAGGAATCAGTAAAGAGTAGGAGAGGGTTAGAGGGAAAGGAGGAAGGGGGAGGGGGAGGGGGAGGAGTATGGAGATGTAGGTACCCCAGGGGCTCAAACCCTAAATCCATTGAGAGGATTGGTGTCAAAATGAACCTGACTTGATCGAATGTGAAGATTACGGAAAAATTCAAAGATTTTGTAAGTTTGCTAATGGATAACAAACTCAGTGAAATTAGGCAAATAAATGGCATGAACAAAGTAGGAACAACACAGCTTGGTGATAATGAAGCCAATGTTGAGAAATCAATCCACAATGAAGTAAGCCAAGTGTTCGTAAGAGCAATTCTCAAGGACAAAAGGAAACTTGAGAAGAGCTCGGGAGGATAACTTCGATAATACCTTCAATGAAATGATCCTCGAGAAGGACGAGAACAATGCTTCTGGAGGTCAGCAACCCTTTCAATGAAGAACTATGAAAGAGGATGGAGGAGATGATTAGCATGCTAAAGAAAGTCTGCGAAGGAGGACGGATGAGATGATCGGCGCACTGGGAATGGTCGCATGAAGGGGTGGCTTGGTGGCTTGAAGGGATCAGTGCAAGAGGTCGTAGGCCATAGGCATGCGGCGGCCTAAACGCACATGTGAAAACTCGTGTTGGTCAGTGAGCCTACCTGAGCTGTACATAGCATGCAGGAAGATCTCGTGCCTAAGTCATAAAGATCAACGGAACCCTAGTAAGGGTTGGGATCTAATACCACGTTTTGAGCAAAATACGGATCACACCATTAGTGGCCCTCTGCATATGTATATATAATCAGGGTTTACACAATTACATATGAGTCATTGTGATTATTTAATAATTACATCTAAGTCCTTAACACTCCTTAACACACCCAAACACGATCTCTCTGAAAAAATTAAATATTGGTTAAATTTTGTTAAGTTACACTATATTCAAGATAAGGATAAAGATAAGTAGCAAACTTTAGTGCTAATACAATTTCATGAAGTAAAGAAATATAACAGAGGAGAAAAAACAATAAATGCAGAAATCTAGAAAGAGAATAACATGGTTTACAATATTGGACATGACACTTTTTTTATGGAAGACTAAGTCATGACATTAGACATCACAGTATTAAGCATTTCATCTAGTTCTAATATTGTAATTGTTAAGTGCAATGAAAGAAACATCAAACTCTAGTATCTGAAAAACGAAATCCAAACACCAAAAACCAATTAAAGCCTTGAAGCATATATGCCATGAGAAGAATTGAAAAAGCAGACTTCAAGGGCAAGAATAATATGATAAATCCATTTTTTTAAAACACCTGTGCATAATCGAGACAGCAATAAGAATGGGTATGCAGCTTATTCTTCTCATCCCCTTCTTTAACTGGCTGCTGACCATCAGCAGCAGCTGCAACTGCAGCATTATATATTTTTGCACCTTTGGCAGTCTACAGATATTAAGAGCCAGATGATATATTAGAAGAATAAATGTCACCAAGTTATCTAACTAAAATGTCAAACTTGAAAACCAGATCATTACTGTGGAATCAGTTAACATTGGAGACCCGAATATTTTTACAAAGAAGCCACGAATTTGGTAAGAAATACAAGTAGACCATAGAAATTAAACTACTAATTAAAAATATTTGTCAAAAAGTAGCACAAAGCTTAAGTATGGCCGGCCTTATTCACGTATAGTTCTAGTATGACTGTAAGAGCTCTAAAACATTATTTAACTAAGAACAGAATCAATACAGAATGGTAGTATTTAATAAAATTTAACACTTATAAAAGAAAATCCCTAAAGGTATCATAGATGCAAACTCTAACTGGATCTTCATACAACAGCAACTACAAAACCTAAACCTCAAACATGGAGAACAAGAAAAAAAAGAGGCAACAAGTCCATAAAAAATATCTCTTTGAAAATTGCAACAATGTGACAAGATATGCACCTAATTTAAACAAAACTGACCTCTTTTCTATGTTCTCTGGTTACTAGCTTCTCTTCTTCAAAAAACCTCAAAGTACGTCGGAGTTGTTTAGAGTGCAACTTCAAAGCTTTAGCCAAATCCTCCTCCCTAACCCACTGACGTCTAAAATCATAGGGAAAAAGATAACTGAATAACAGCACACAGAATGACAAGATGGAGAAATTATTAAAAGTTGATTCCAAAATTGAATATTTCCATTTTCATTTAATAGCTATAGTAATTTCAGATAAGCTAGTATGGTTTTGTCCAAGTAATCTACAAAAAACCTTGGCTTTTGGATGGACATTACAAAATGAAGCATGGAGCAGGCAGCAAATCATAACTAATCTCCTTATATATTTTGAAACAGTAGTATGAACACAATGGAAACCTTTTTGACACCAAAAATGAGCATCAGCACTTTGAATGGAGAATAAATATTTTTTAAGAGATGTATAAAAATATTCGACACCCCAAATCTATTACTTAACATCCATGAGGACATGCTAAAGAATTATCTACAAACAACTTAGTTTTATAGCTCTATATGCTACTAAGTAGACATGACAACAAACCACATCTAAAAGTGGTAAAATGATAATTTTCCAAAGAAAAAATACTGATCAAAACTTGTAGGAAAACATCTCACAAACGGATATTGGCTTACTCTAGCATCAAGTTCACTCACTAGCTTGACTGAAAGGCACTCATAACTAAATGTTATATCACATGAACATGTATCACTTGTACCATTTCAATAATATGTTTTCCGTATACAAAATTTTTCAATGATCTATAGCCAATCAAACGTCAGCTCATGTGGACATTACAGTAGAATAATTCACTCAGATCAAATGCTCGTACTCCAAACAAAATACTACTTGAAACACTTGATACAATCACAACAGACAATGACATCTAGAACATATAAATTTGTATAATAGAAATTTTGATTTAATTTACACCTAGTGAGTGCATCCAGAACGACCACCGCCATCCCCCTATTATCACCCCTCCCAGTCTTCGGCTGGTTGTCGCCCTTCATAGTAATGTCATCGTAGAAAGCCCGGGCCGCCAACCGCACTAGCCTAATTATCATGAAAAGAGCTTTCTCACAAATAATTCAAAAATATATGCAGCAGAAGTCAAAAGAGCTCAGTTTGAGAAGAAATAGAAAGCACAGATCATAATGTTGCTTAGTTCAAAACCTGTTGAAGGGCTCCAAACTGCTCATTTCTCAAGATTAATTGAGATCTGATCTGTTAGGCGACAATCTGCAAGGGGAAGTTAGGAGTTTTAGACAAACCCTATTAAGGGAATCCAACATAAAGTGAGATGCAAGGAAGAGATATAGAGGAAATAGATAAAGAAAAAGGTGCACTGCATTTGTTCAAAAATGCACCAATGACTACTAATACAAAGATGTTAAGGATGAATAATGCACGCAATAAGCAAACAAAAAATGCAGTGAAAAAGCCGATAGGAAAAAACCAAATGTAACATCTAGCCATGTCAATTGAAAAGAATTCCATCTCATAATATTTAAATCCATTCAAAGTTGAGTAAATGCTGGAACGGATTCCTATCCAGATGGAGCTCCAAAATTATCAAACATTAGGATGCAAGTTTATCAAAACTAGAAAACAGAAGCACACTAAGACACATTTTCCTAATCCTCGGACATGACATGCACCACATGTGTTGCAGCTTCAACTGAAAAGATCCACGAGGGAGAATAAAAGAAAAGGCAATAACAAGGAAAGCAACAGAACTCCAACCTTCTCTGGTTCGATCCATTGCAGGCAATAACACAAAACTAAAACAGAGTATAAATTTCTTCAACATTTATGAAGTGACTCACTAAATCAAGAGCGAGCAAAGAATTAAAAAGACAAGAAAAAGAAAAATAAACTTCAACTAAAAAGGGTTACCAAATCTCCAATAATAAAGAGCTCATCCGTCCACTTGGATCCGGTGTGAAGAGACTTGGTCCGCTCGGGAGGTTTGATCCGGCGTGCAGACTGTCAGCGGAGAGAGGGAAGGGGTAAGGCAGAGGGGCAGTCACGGGCGAGGGAGAAAGAGCGAGATATGAAAAGCCGCAACGCAGGGAAGAGAGAAGCGGAGCCGGAGAGACATAGAGTGGACTCGGCGCAGCAGCATGAACGGAGCAAGTGCAACGGCGGAACTAGCCCAGTAGCGGTGCCAGAAATATCAGAGCAAAGCGGCGACACGAGATAGATCGGAGAGGCGTCGTGAGAGACAGGTAAAGCTCAGGGTCGGAGACGCAAGGAGAAGAGCAGAGGGACGTCGATCGTGCTCTACAGCAGCGTTTGACCCGCGACCTGGCCGGCGATGTGCGCGAAACCGACGGAGAGGCCGGGTCGAGACAGCAGCGGGCCGTGCGAAGAACAAGGAGGGCGGGCGAGCAGATTCGGCTCACACGGCAGAATTAGTGCAAGGCCGACCGGTTAGCTGAATTAAGCATGTGCAGCATTTTAATTGGCAAATTCTGATTTAGTCCCTTTTAGTTTCAAATTATCCATATTTAACTAAAACTTCATTAAATTGAACCCAAATTTTACAAAATTCTACTCAACAGAAATAATATGGACCTAACTAAAATAAGTTATAATAGTCTTCGAAATTTTCAAAATCTTCTAATACATTTATATATTCAATTTTATTGTGAATTTGAGTTAATTGTTTTTTACTTAATGGTATATTCATCTAACGATAATATTTTTCATTGGTATCATCAAGATTTTCTTTAGTTTTATTTGATTTTTTTATTATAGTTTTTATAGATTTTAGATTTTCTTTTATTTCAATTAAATTAGTTTGATTTTGAATAAATATATTATCATAAATTTTATTAAGCATTTTTATTATTATTTTAAAATTATTTGTTAAATTTGTTCCAATTAATTCTTTTAAATACTTAGTTTTTATTTCTATAGATATACCGGTTTAACCTGCCCTGACCCATACTCGCTCATTAGGGGTGGGACCCCACCCCTATAATACTTATACCTATTTAACCTGCCTTGACCCATCTTGAATGGGGCGGATATGAGTCCTAAAATTATGCCTGTTACCGCGACACTCCCCGCCTTGCCACATTATGAAACAAAGCGGATTCGAGCATTCCTTGATCATACCCCCTCGACCCAATACTCGATATAATTTATAATTCATAGAAAACCCTAATTCCGTCGCTATTGCACTACGGTATCCCGATCGTGTTGCACGACCCGTGTCTATGGGCTTCTCCGTGAAATTCTTGAACACTCACCACTCGTCTCTATTGCACTTCGCTGTCACTCATCTCCGACCACACACCACTCACCGTTGTCGGAAGCAGTCGCCTACTACATTGAGCTCCACCTCTTCGCTGGGAGTAGGGTGTCATATCTGCCTAACTGTTATCCAGAGTTTCAATAGCATAACAATTAGATGGGGTGATATTTACTATTTACATAATCTTTTAGAAAACATGCAAACAATATATATATCCTAAATAAATACTCAGAGCTCTAATTATCAAAATACTTCTAATCACATAAAAGATTCAACCATAGTTTATAGTCTAGTTGCAAAACTCATATTCATAAACTAACATCTTAAAGAATTAATATTAAAAAAAATACTCAATGTCTGACATAAACTAGAAAATATGAAAAAAGAAAACTAAATCTTGATTTTAACTTTATAACTGCATGAATCTTCTAAATGTTTTTAAACTCCAATCAACCTATAAAATTTGGAGGGGAGTGAATCTTTAATTCAGTAGGAACTAAAATCATCGATTCATCACTAGCAAGCAACATATCCAAAAAACATATGTGAAATAATATATGGCTTATGAATATAGGCACATGAATATAAAATATGCAATATAAAATAATAATTCTTTATTATTTTCTTGTGTTCTTTGTGAGTGAGGTCAGTATATTTCCTGTATCTTATATTATTTTTATAAAAAATTACTTTTCTTTATATTTTTTTTCTACTAGGAAGAACTTGGGAGGAGTTCTTCTTCATAATTCTGTAAAGAAGTTTGACTAACCTCAAACATATCTCATATGTCACGAAAAATTTCATCTTATTTTTAATTTATTCATAAGTATATATTAAAATCATAAATATGCTAACATTGATAATATAATATAAGATATAGTCACATTATAATATTTTTCTACTTGAAATAAAATACAATTTAGCATATATAGAATTGTCTTGTACCTCAAGACGAATTTTTTTTTTCTTAAATAAGAATTTAACATCAATTATATTCTTATATTATAGAGAAAGTACTAAAGATAATTAAACACTTAATTATCTAGACTCAAAATTTTAATTATATAAATTATATATAAATTTATTTTTAATGTAAATTTAATTATTCAATAATTTCTCAAATAAATAAAATATTAATTTTTACATAATTTATAAATAAAAGTCTATGATAAGAATCAGTGACTTAGAATTAAAGAAAAAATAAAACTCACCATAAGGGAGGTAGGGAGAGAGAGAGAGAGGGAGAGGCTGGCGTCAACGTATGGCAGAGAGAGAGAGAGAGCAGAGCTTATATTTATTTATATTTATATATATATATATATATATATATATATATACAATAATAATTAAGATTATTAATTTAAAATAATATTTTATTATTTAATAATAACTACTCATTCATTTAAAATAGGGCAATCAATCGAGATTCTAAAAATAAATTATAAATTTATTATTTGAATTAAATATCCTTCATATTAGCCAAAATTTTTCATGATTAAAAAACAATTCAAAATTCATCTCAATTAATAAAGCCGGGTACAATGCCAGCCCGATGAGGTAGGGCTGTTATCGATCCAATTTCAAGTCGAGTTAATATTAGCTTAAAATCGAGTCGATCATATTTCGATCAACCAAAATTGGCTCAGGTCAATTAGGTTCAACTTTGAGTCGATTTCGATCCGGCTCAAAAATGAATCGAATCTCAATTTTTTTTTAGCTGATCTCAAGCCAGGTAAGCTCGATTTAAACTGGCTCGAGATCGGCTCGGTTTACAGTATATATATTATATTTAATATATATTATATACATATATTATATATATATATTATAATATAAAATATATTTTAATTTGAGTCGATTTTTAGCTGGATCGAGCCGAGCCTATCTCGACTCAAACTTGACTTAAAATCATTACCGAGCTGAACTTTTAGCTCATTAGTCGGCTCGTTTAGATTGACTAGATTTCAATTCGATTTAAAATTAATTTAATTTTCAATCAATTTTTGATCCATATTAACACTCTTAGGCCCTGTTTGGCGCGAGGACCAAAACAGGACCAAAACAGGACCAAAATAGTACTAGTTTAAAGAATAACAATAATAATAATAAATAAATTATTTTAATTATTCTACACAAATTT
>JAEMOT010001198.1:467438-505627 GCA_019297695.1 Apostasia ramifera
AGAATGTGAAATAAAATTGATATTTTTATTTTAAATTATTGAGTATATAAAGTAAAACAATATTTTTTATATTTTAATTTATGTAAAATGATTTAAAATATTTATTTATTATTATTGTTGTTTTTAAAATTAGTACCATTTTGGTCCTGTTTTGGTCCTCGCGTCAAACAGGGCCTTAAGGTCCTGTTTGGCATGAGGACCAAAATAATACTAATTTTAAAAATAATAATAATAAATAAATAATTTTAATTATTTAAAATTTTTTAATAAAAAATATTAATTTTATTTCAAGATCAAAATATTTAATTTGAGCCGATCCAACTTGCACATTATAACAATTTTTATTTCTTCTTCCAAATCGATCTGCGATATTAGGGCTGGCCTGCGGCTGCGGCACCGTTTTTCATTTCACTGATTTCATATCCACAGAGCTCCGATGTCTACCTCCACCGGCGCCGGCTTCGTACCCCCCGCCCCCGGGGAAGAGGTGGAGCTCGAGCTCCCCGGCTTCTTCCGCCTCTACCGGAGTGGCCGGTTCGACCGATACGTGGGATTGGATAAGCTACCAGCCTCCCTCGAACCCGAAACTGGCGTCGTGTCCAAGGACGTCACCGTTGACCTCTCCACTGGCGTCACGGCCCGCCTCTACCTCCCATCTCTTGCCGCCGGCGACTCCCCCAAGAAACTCCCCGTCCTCGTCTACTTCCACGGCGGCGCTTTCTGCCTTGAATCCGCCCCCTCCCCCATATACCACCGACACCTCAACACCCTAGCCTTCATCACCCCCCTCCTCGCCGTCTCAGTCGACTACCGCCTCGCCCCAGAGCACCCCCTCCCCGTCGCCTACGAGGACTCCTGGGCTACCCTCAGGTGGGTCTTCTCCCTCGCCGACCCGTGGCTGGCGGAGCACGGCGACCCCAAGCGGATCTTCCTCGCCGGCGACAGTGCCGGGGGAAACATCGCGCATCAACTGGCTCTCCGGGCGGGGACCCGGCCGGAGGGGGAAGGGATCGCCATCAAGGGAGTTGCTCTAATTCACCCGTACTTCTGGGGGTCGGCACCGTTAGGCGCGGAGCCGACGGATACAGGACTACGGGGTCTCATGGAGCAAATCTGGAAGTTTCTCTGCCCGGAAACTTCCGGCCTGGATGACCGGAGGATTAACCCGCTTGCCGACGGTGGGCGGAGCTTGGCGGAACTGGGGTGCGAGAGGGTGCTGGTGAGCGTGGCGGAGAAGGATCATTTAAGGCACCGGGGGAAAGCTTACTTCGAGAAGCTAAAGGCGAGCGGGTGGCCGGGCGAGGCGGAGCTGGTGGAGACGGCGGACGCGGAGCATGTCTTCCATCTCTTCTACCCAGAAACGGAGGAGGGGAGGGAGATGCATAAGGCGTTGGCTGATTTCTTCAGTAAGGAATAGCTTCTTGTTCTAAAACATCACTGCACTCATCTGTCCGATTTCATGAAATAAAATTGCAGTTCGTCTCTCTCTTTTTTTTTTTTTTTTTTTTTATACACACTTTTGACAATACTTTCCTAAAAAAAATTTACTGCAAAATTCTAGATATTATACACGAAGATATTAATGTACAATATCTATTAAGAGATAAATTGAATTTAGTAGTTATTTAATTCGTTGTTATCTTAATGTTATGTCATGTTATTCAAATGACAGTAATATTTAAATGTCATCTTTTGAGTAATAATTTCATAATGTTTTAAAAAATTATCTAAAAATATCATCAAATCAAAAAAATATTGAGATAATTATCTACATGTCACACAATTTAGTTTTATTTATGCTTTACCCATCCATTCTTAGTTAATTACGCTATGCACACTCAAAATATTATAAAATCTTACATATACATATTTTAACTTATTTTTATTATAATGAGTAATCATAATTTTTTAATAACTTAATTATAATTAAATTACAAAAAATCTGAGCCATTCATCATATTATTTTAAGGATATTTAAATATTTTTTGAGTGAAAATCTTAGAACCTTAATATTTAGGTGACGGCAAAGGAAGAAGATATCCGTAATGTAAATTAATTTTAGGACAAATCAGCGTTTTAGTGTGGTACTGAGAAAGAGAAAAATATATAGTATTAAGAGTAAAAATATAATCTTAATGATTTACTAAAAGAATATATTTTTTCAAATAGATTTTGATTAAGTTTTAACTCAAATGTGTGTATGTAAGATTTTGTAATGTTTTGAGTGTGCATAGTATAATTAATTAAGAATGGATGGGTAAGACATAAATAAAACTAAATTGTGTGGCATGTAGGTAATTATACCAAAAATATTTTTGTTAAATAACATGACATAGCATTAAGATAACATTAAACCAAACGCTCCCTCTGTTTGGCAACTGGATAAAAAAATGACTTATTTTAGTCATAGCTAAAATCTTAAATTTATTTTTAAAAAAAATTTAAAAATTATTTTATATCTCATCTTACACAAATTTTAATATTAAACAATCATTTTATTTCACATCTAACACAATTTTTAATATAACTAACTCATTTTATTTTACTTCATACATATTTTTTTTTTTTAATTTTCATAAATATTTTTCAAATCATCTTTTTTCTTCCAACCAAACAGAGTCTTAGAATTATTTATTATATATGTTTCTAATTTTGAAGAATAATTTTTTTTTACTATAATAGTAAATGCTACTATATCAAATATATAGGAATTTAAAAGAATAGCAGAGTTCAAAATAATTTTTTATTTTTTCTAAATCATATCAAGAGATAATATACTTTGCATATTAAATTTAAATAATGATACAATAAATTATCAGAAAATATCTAAGAACTAAAATGTTTAATTAAAAAAAATATAATTGTAATGTTAAATAAGAGAAAAATTCAAAAGAATTATTTGAATATCATAATGAACGAAATATCTACGATTTTAATCATATTCTTCTTTATTGAATATTTTAGTTATTAAATATTCTCTAGTAATTTGTTGTATTATTGTCTAAATTTAGTAAATTATATTCTTCTTCATTGAATATTTTAGTTATTAAATATTCTCTATTAATTTGTTGTATTATTGTCTAAATTTAGTATGTAGGATATACTATTTTTTCATATGATTTAGGAAAAGTAGAGATTATTTTGCTCTGTTATTTTTTCAAATTCCTTCATATTTAATATAACAGCCTTTATTGTCATAGGAAAAAATTTTCATTCTTCAAAATTAGAAACATCTATAATAATTTTGTGAATTACTCCAAACTCAACTTGTCTTGCTATTTTTTCATGGTCCTCATTTGCAAAAAAAATATTCGTTATCTTTTGTCTAGCAAAGTTATTAATTAATTTCTTCGTAGATATTGTACAATCATATTTTCATGTATGATATCTAAGATTTTGCAATATATTTCTTTAGGAAGTATTGTCAGAGCTTTATTTATTTAATTTTTTATAGTATTGGGAGTATTTCTAAATATATTGAAGGAGAGAGATATTTTGACATCTTATTATTATTTTTTTTGTAAATATCTTTTCTTTCTTTATTTTCGCTTCAAGCATATTATATATCTTACTATTTTCTTGTTCTAGTGTATGAAAATGATTTTTTATTTCTCAAAGATGATGCATCAATGAGAAATTATGATGTATATATATATATATATAATTATAAAAATATTCGTATGACTATATTTGTGATGAAGGATATGATTTGTATGAAAGATGGTCCTAACTCGAGTCAGATTTGAAAATTATGAGTTTTTTATGTTTTGTTATGAGAAGAATATTATTAAAGAATACTATTAGATAAAAAACAAATCAAGAATATGTCAACTGAGTTTATAAGATGTTTTTTTAAAAATAGGTCTAATTAATTAAGTAATTAATAAATTAAATATTATTTTAAAAAATAATAAAATGAACATGTATTAGGTAATTTTTGTTAAACAAAAATTGCTCAAGCGACTTTTGTATCAATGAAGTCGCTCATATCTCGAGTGACTTCAATATTTTTTTTAAAAAAAAAATTAAATGTTATTTGAACAGCTTTTATGATATTAATTGTTGTAGGTTTAGAGTTATAGTAATATAGAGATTTCTCCTTATAAAATAAATAAATATTAGGTTTTACGATTTTTTTATTTAAATTAAAAACTCTTTTGTTTCACATTATGCGGGAAAAAATTTTCATGGCTACTGTTGATTTTTAAAAACTGTCAACTTGCTTTTAAAATAATAAATTAATCATTATAAATAATTAATAAAAAATATGATATTAAAGAAATATNGCAATTTTTAAATAAAAATTTAAAAAAAAATCAAATATGAACTAATATAATTATAAATAAAATTTAAGAACTTTATTAATAATTTATCTTTTATATATTTTTTTATTTCTTTCTCGACTAAATTAAAAAATAAGAGATACATATATAAAATAAAATCATAAAATATAGAAAATAATTCAATATGCGAGTCCTCTTCGTGTATTATTGCTTCTGTTCTATCTGCTACAGAGAAAATAAAATATTAGAAATCAGAACCCAGAAATTGTCCTATTAATGAAGAAGGCCCACATATTTTATGATTTTTATTTTATATATGTATTTCATATTTTCTAAATACAACCTCAGTCTAGAAAGAAATAAAAAAATATATAAAAGATAAATTATTGATAAAATTCTTAAAATTTATTTATAATTATATTAATTCATATTTGAATTTTTTTAAAATTTTTATTTTAAAATTATCAGTCCAAACCATCAATATCATTTATTTAAAACAAAAGAAAAGAAAAATGGAGCAAAAAAGGACCATTGGATATCAGATTTGACGTTTCATGTTATAAATTAATATTAATATTTCTTTAATACATAAAAACTGTTCATATTTTCTATTAATTATTTATAACGATTAATTTATTATTTTGAAAGCAAGTTAAGAATTTTTAAAAGTTAATAATAGTCATGAAAATTTTTTCTTATATAATGTGAAACAAAAGAGTTTTTAATTAAAATAACAAAAATCGTAAAAACCAATATTTATTTATTTTATAAGAAGAAATCTCTACATTATCATAACTCTAGATCTACAATAATTAATATCATAAAAGCTGTACAAATAATATTTAAATTTTTTTAAAAAAAATATTAAAATCACCCAACTGCTGGGCGACTTCTCTTTAAAGGAAATTACCTAACGATGTTAGAAATATGCTCTATTTATTATTTTTTTAAATGATATTTAATTAATTAATTAATTAATCATACTTATTTTTAAAAAATCATCGAGTTTATAAGTGGTAATAAATTTGTTGATTAGTTAAATGCTTTTTATGGTAATCATGATTCTATTGGTCTAACATTTGTTTTTTTAGTATTTACTTCTACACAGCACACTAAGGTTAGGCTCGAGTTGGTCGGAACTCGATCTGCAATCTCCTCGTGGGACATAAGAGATACGAGATTCTATGTTGAAGAAGTCTTAGATATGTTCTTGTATGAATAATTAACAAAAGGTCTCATCCTCTCTTCTCACATTGGTGAGAGGAAGAAGAAGAGAAAGAAACATGAAGTAAATTTTAGATAGATTGAACTAATATTGAGAATCTGAGTTCTAGTCCAACTAAATTTGTAAAAGACTGAACCATAAGAACTTTTTCTATTTCAAGACTTGAACGAACTTTGTGGAGATTGAATTCTCTGGTTGTTTTTCTCTTCTCCTGTGTTTGTCTTTTGGAAGAGATGAGATGCCCCATCTCATTATCTGCTGGTTCGATATTCTTATAATTCATCAATTGTCATCATCACATTTAGATTTCTGGGGATTTATTTGGTGTTTTGAGGTTCGTGTTTCTTTTATTTGTCCTTTAGGAACTAGTACTAGAGGCTAGGGGTGGCAAAATGGGTCAACGTGTAGGATTAGGGTCGAATCCGAATAACCTCAACTCGAACCCAACTCATTTATTAAATGGGTCCTTGAGGCCTGAGGAAACTCAAGAAGTAATGGAGGCTGTTCACAAAGGAGAATGTAGAACTCATGCTCGCGGCCGGAGTCTGATCATGCGAATCCTGCGCCAGGAATTCTTTTGGCCAAACATCCACAAGAACGCTCAAGCATTCGTGGAGAAGTACCCTCAATGTCAATACTACGCTGACATGCGCAGACAACCTGCCGATTACCTCAGATCTATCAACTTATCATGGCCATTCGTCGTATGGGGGCTCGATTTTCTGAGGCCAATGCCCACAGCCATCCGAACCCAACCCGATTAATAAATGAGTTTGGTTGGCGGGTCAACCCGACCCATTTATAAAGTATTTTTTGATAAATGCAGAACCTGAACCCTACCCTATCCGATTATGCCCAACCTAAAACTGACCATTTTAATAAATGAGTCAAAATTTATGACCCATACCTGAAATTTGCGGATCAAGTTCATGGGTCGATCATATATTGCCACCCCTACTAGAGGCCCTTCCTCATGCCAATGGCTATGTCTTGTCTCATTAGGAGATGCAGGCCCAAAATGAGAACTACGAGTGCGACTATGTAATATCTACAAATAAGATACAACTTTTCATGTATTTCTTTTATCGGTGACATCCGTACTTAAACAGTAGTTGAAATATTCCTGTCAAGTAGTTAAAGACATAAAAATGATAAATAATAGCACACTACCTTTCTAAAATCAGCAAAAAATTTTAGATAGTAAATTTTACTATGATTTCTTGTGGGTAGAAAAATGACAAGAGGAAATCCCCAAAATACTTAAGATGGAACTTACTAACAGAGGGACAACGCAATACTAGGCCTAATCATCACCATTTTTATACCAAATAAAAAATACAAAGCCAATAATCACTTATATACTCCACAATATACTTAAAATCCTTTTTTTTAAAGGGATTTTTTCATATAGTCAAAGTTACCTTATTTTAACAAATTTAGCATTTTGCAAATATTTAGTGCATGTTTTCATATGAAACAAAGATGCAGCTTAAATTTCAGACTTCCACCCCATTAATGGCCTATGAAAGATGTAGATAAAATCTATATGCCTTAATATGTAGAATTTGCCACAGTTTCTATAAAGGGGAATTAAAAATAATACAGAGTCATTCCTCTCAACATGTGAACTTATATTTTCAAGATATCTATGAAAAAAGAGTGTCATAACATCAAATTAAGTTTTTGAGATTTCAAAGAGGAGTTGCAACCTAGCAATCAAATCCGATACCGCAAATAGTCTCAAAAGAATCGACTAACTAAAACTTAGATGGAAATTTGATGCTATCAACAATCATATCTAAAATAAATCTTACATTCCATACAGCAAGACTCCGGAGAAAATGCCTTTGTTCAGCAGCATGATCTTAAATCCTTTCAATACTGGCTCCTTACAAAACAAGGTAAAACAATGTAATATAACTATATCCAACCAAAGAGAATAGAATAAGTCAAATCTACAATATAAGGTGGAAGCTTAGCAACCTGGTTGAAAACTAGCATTTCTTCGAGGACTCGATACCAACCTAAGTATCAAGTACGTCACCTCTACCTCATTCACGTTGCATCGGATGACCTTGTTAAATCTGCTCCCACATGTTAAATTCATCATTTTCGATTGCATTCCATTTCACATCTGTTAAATTCATCATTTTCGATTGCATTCCATTTCACATCAAGCCACACAATTCTCATTTTACTCGTAAATGTCATCTTCTCCACTAAAATGATCTGTGCTTTCAATTTGTGCATTTCCGTAATCAGAATCATCTTCCCTGGAAAACCTTGCCTTCTTTGAGTTTCGAATGTCAACATTGTCCTGTAAAATTATACAACTTATTGTTAATATTGCATGAAGTGTATATCTACGTCCAAAATATCCAAAATGTCTCTACCTCCTGTGTTCCGAGAAAAAAAATGTTTGTTCAAAACTCGACAATTTTACAAGTTAAAAAATTAGGGTCACAGGCAGGAGGTAATTATAGCTTTTAATAGGATGAAATGCTGAATAAAAAACAAGTGAATATGTGGAACAAACATGCTGTGATTGCCAAGCTAATGACAGATCATAATTTTTAACCAATATCACAAGGACGCACTGAGCATAAAACAATCAAGTAATACTATTCTCCACTCAAATCATACCTACTACAAAAACTACACTTCTTTTCTCCGGAATGCACAAGTCCTACACTCTATCCATCTCTGAGATCAAACTACACCCTGTACTCTCTCCTAGATCAGACAAACCAATTTCCCTGAGTTAAATACAATAGAATATAATAAGCTATATCCATCTTTGACATAAGACTACAACCTTCCCTACCTCTCTTCATCTCTGGGTCTGTTTACTTGTAAGGTTTAATTTTAACAAGGTTAAAATTAAACTTAAATAAAGATATTTATTTATTAAAAGTTGTGAATGATGTGAAATAAAGTTAGTTATTATGTTGGGATATGTGAGGGATGTGATATCAAGTTAGTTATTATGTTGGGATATGTGAGGGATGTGATATAAGTTAGTTATTATTTTACTAATGTGTGTAGGATGTAAAATAAAATTAATTTTTAATATTAAATTTTATTTGTGATGTGATATGCCAGGTTAAAATTAAATCAAGTTAATTTTTAACTTCAAAACAAACGGGGCTATAGATCAGATATAAACCAACTTCCTTGAGTTAAATACAGCAGAATATAACCAACTTTCTATTATCCAGTTAGCAGTGAACCCCTTATAAATTCCACCATCCCAGTTTTTATCCATTCATCTCTTTCACCAACCCAATTTCTCTTTAAAAGCCAAACCGGAATCAACTTCTGCGTCATTTTCCAAGAACTACAAGCTCAACCCTGCCAAAGATCATGATATTTCCCGTAACACACTGAAATTTACATTAGTAGAGTTACCGTGCTTGCTGTTAATTAACCTTGTCTAGTGATATGCTCTACCTTCTATTAAAGTACATTTAGCTTAATGGCATTAAATTTTTCTGAAATATATGTTATTAACTTTACATTGAACAGAGATTTGGGTTAAAATTAGATCTAATTAAAAATAAAGAGGAATTGATTGGATACAAAAGGACCCAGAATGAATGAATTTGGACTTAAATGCAAGGATTGTGAAAACTAAGGGACTAAACTATACTGTCACCAATTATTCAAGTAGAATTCTTGGATCTACGCAGCTGCTACCACCTTATGGCAATTGAAATTCCATGGAAGTCAAGTTGTGCGACTTAAAAGATAGAGAATCTTATCCACACCCTCTTCAATTTCCCCTTCTCCATCATTTCCTTCTTCCTCCTTCCCCACTCATGGCAACCAACAAACTAGAGAGAGCGAGTAGAGAGGGAGAGAAAGGAGTGGAGGAACCATTGGAAGTAGTTTGCGGTGACGAGAGAGCACAGAGAGAGAGAGAGAGAGAGAGAGAGAGAAAGAGAGGAGAAGAGGCAAGGGTAGCGTTCACTACGAAGTCAACATTGTAATTTGTAGGTGATGGACAGCATGGTGGCAACATGGCGAGCAGAGGCTGAGTTGGCGCGAAGCTCTATACGCTGCTAGAGCGGTAACAGAGAGGGCGTGAAGGTGAGGTGAAATATATTTGATTAATATTAAGATATAATATGCCTATGTAATTATATATATTATTATGATATTTTAGTTATATAGTGATATTTGGAGAAATTGACTTAGAAATCAAAGAGGTATGGGAACCAACTTTATATGATTTGTTTGTTGAATACTAGAAAGAGTTCTCTCTACTTGCTTATAATGATATGATGTTTGAACATACTACTATTATATTATTATTGTATTGTTGATTTACTATAATGTCAACCTACTGTTGATGTATTGCTATTCTATGATAACTCTTTTGTTACTTTATTATTGATATATTGTTATTTGCTATGTATATCATATGAATACTAATACACATTCAGCTAATTCTTGCTGTCAGTATTGGTTCATTAATATATTGAACTGATGGATTATTGTTATCGCTACTGTCTCAATGATATACTGAACTGACAATGATACTATAGCACTGAGGAGCAATATTTAATACTGATTACTGTATAATAATATCTATGATATCTGAGTTAACTTTCTATAGTACGATGTGATCCAAGCGGAAGCTTGTGTCCTTGTACCTACAGGATTGATGAGTGCGGGGAGTAGTGCATGGTACCCAATCTGATGAGGCCAGGAAGTAGGAACTCATTACAGGCTTCTAGGATGATGGAGAGGCAGAGAATCCAAGTAGGATTCTAGATGAAGGTGTACAATAACAACTCCACTCGCAGCATCTCCAACATACCCAAAACCTCCAGTAACTCTAGAATTTCCAAGATTTTTTCAGCTTGAGATTTTCCAACTCTAGTCAAGGTCCGACTTAGCTCCTCTAATATCGCTTGAAGAGTTAGAAAGGTTTCCAAGGAATCCCTCTCAAGCCAAATAGTAGAGGATGATGGTCCAACAATCTTCAAGGCTACTTTCAAACCTTATACTGTTGCATGTTGCTCCGCCATGGTGATCGAATAAGTAAGCACTCTCCTACCCCCTCCCCGGCTAATTAATCTATTATCTAATTCTATGTTAGCGAGTTGGGGAATTATCATTCAATATATCAAGACCTAAAGAATCTACATCTGCAAAGATGATGTCTATGATGGGAGCATTTAGGTCTTCTGCAATCCTGGTGAAGCCCAACTAGTTACAACCCGTGCCTTAAGCGGTAATTAAAAATGAATATATGAGATGTTCTTGCTGAAGCTGACCAAAAAAAATCTATCAGCTTACAAATCAAGTGACTAAAAGAAATATGGTCTTTAATCAGAAACAATAGAAGAAATACGAGAGCAATATGGAAGAATTGTGGCTGCTTTGAGAGGAACAAAAGAATGAAAGTTTACATGAATCAAATAGTTACCACTTTGAGATGAATAAGTGGAAAAATACAAGGATACCTCACAAACAGGGAAAGGAAATGGGACACATATCAGTGGCTTATATCTTATAGTAAAGTGCAAAGCAAACCTCTTATCCAAAAAAAAAAAGTATTGCAAACCCACAAAATCCTGAAGCCGCTATAGTGTGCCATCTCTAGGTTTACATGTCAGCTATAATGCCAATAAAGAACTATGTGCAGTTTGAATACATTCAAGAAACCTACAGTACTGAATTAGTGTAATCCTCCCTCCAGCCGCACAAAGCTCATGTTCTTATATAACATAGATAAACCATCCTTTTCTACTAAATTTTTGCTACATATATTCTGTCACTGCGTTCCCTATACTTTTGTGACCAGTTAAATTCAAAAGTCCATAAGTAAATTGAATATAAGTCTCCAAAAATGTTTCGCAGCTATTAAAGAAAGTGAACCTTCATAATCCAAATGACAAGTTCATGAAAGGATAATTCGCATCTTACATTGGTTTTTACAACAATGAGAGGTCTAAATTGTCAAACTTATCAATAATGTATGCTTGGCCCAACAATTATGCTTTAATCAGGAAACTGCAACATTAACAGGATACATCTTTTACCCAAGTGGCAGTGTATTGGTCCTTGCTTGTCCAGAGCATATTGTAGACTTGGAAAGCGTGGCTCAAAGGACACGTCATACAAATGCTAAAGAAGGAAACGTCACAAAATTGAATAACAATGTATACTTTGAAAGAAAAATATCAGGAACAATCTATGAGAATGTTGATGTACATAGAGACTTATTGCCTCATTGCTTCATCAATATGTCCAAGTTTTCTTAAACCATAAGGAAGGGTAGAGGGGGGCCGGGGGTTGGGTGAAGCAAATATTAGCAGTTATCAAATATAATATATGTCCAAACATTTACTTAATGAAGTGCACAAATATCGCTAGGTACTTCTTATCCTTTCCAACAATGTGGATTTCATTTGTTTCTTAGTATAACTAGCAAACTCGTATATCTAACATTAATTTCTTATCCTTTAAGAAATTGCATTAAAGCTAGGGCGTTCTTTGGAAACGACATGTATTGCCTGAATACAATGAAAATGTGCAAGAGAAGTCAAGGTATAGTGATAAGTGAGCAAAGATTCCTACATTATGGACGGATGCAGATAAAAAAAATAGTCCAATGCACTAAGATAAGATTAGGGACTTGGAATATAGGCACCTTGACAAACAAGTTAATGAAATTAATGGACATTATAGTTCATACGAGGGTTAATATTTTGTGCTTTCAAAAAATAAAATGAGTTGACTAGAAGGCTAAAGAAATTAATAGTTGAGACTTCAAACTTCGGTACTTTAGTAAGAATAGAACCATGAATAGAGTATGTATAATTTTTTATAAGAGTTTGAAGGATCATGTAGTAGAAGTCAAGAAAATTGAAGATTGAATAATAACTCTAAAAATTGTTATCAATAAAATGACTATTAATATTAAATGCGTGCATTTTTCAAGTAGGTTTAAATGCAATTATAAAAAAATATTTTAGAATAATTTAGAAGAGTTAGTGCAAGAGATACCTTAGGAGGAAAGAAAATTTATCGGAGGAGATTTAAATGAACTTATTGAAAGCATTGTTGAGGAATTTAATAGCATTCACAGTAAGTATAGTTTAGGGAGACTAATAAAGAGGGTAAAATTATTTTAGAGTTTTCCTTAGCTTATGATTTTTTGATTGCTAATATTTTATTTAAAAAAAAGATAAGCATATTATCATTTATAAGAATAAGTCTTCAAGAACACAGTAAATTATTTTCTCATAAGTAAACGAGATCACTTAGACTGTAAAAATTTTAAAATCATTTTAAGTGAATACTTGACTACCAACATCAATTAATAGTTTTAGATTTCAAGATAAACTGGAAAAGGAATAGTAAGTTGAAATAGTGCTCTCAAACTCATTAGTAGAATATAAAAAATAAGAATAAAAATATCTTTAAAAAAAGGTTCTAGAACATGGGCAGTTGAACATTGAAAGGGAAGCTGATCTTATGTGATTGAAAATTATTAATTACATTCGTAAAATTGTAAAGAATATGTTGAGCGAATCTAAAGAAAAATGTCCAAATAATAAAGACGTTTGGTGGTGGAAAGAAATACAAAAAAAATTTAAAAAAAAAAAGTTTGTTACAAAAACTGGTATAACTGCATGAGCAAAAAAAATTTAAAGTATAAAATTACTCAACAAGAATTTAAAAAAGTAATCTGTAATGTAAAGAATACCACTTTTGAAGATCTTCATAGAAAATAAGATATTAAAGAAGGAGAAAAATACATATACAAGCGTGCTAAAATAAGAGATAAAAAAATTAAAAACTTGACTAAAGTAAAATGAATTAAAGATGAGACCAAAAAGTATATTTTAATGATAAAGACATTTAACACAGATGAATGAGATGCTTTGAAAGACTTTTCAATGATGACTATGATAATAAGATTGATTTTACTGATTGCAGCATTCAAAATAAAAATAAAAATTACTCTTACATCCATCATATCAATAAAGCTGAAATTGGAGAGATTTTAAAGAAGATGAAGTATAGAAAAGCAGTGAAATCGGATGACATTTTAATAGGTGTTTGAAAATATATGAGAAATAAAGTTTTTTTGCTCGTTTGGTTGTTTAATATGATTTTGAAGACTAAAAAGATCACAAATGAATGAAAAAAGAGTACAATGACACTTATTTATAAAAATAAAAGCAATGTATAATATTATGCTAACTATAGATGAATCAAATTTATGAGTTAAACTTTAAAATTTTAGGAGAGCGTAATCGAGCATAGATTATATTGTGATACTAAGGTATTATAAAATCAATTTAGTTTTATGTCAAGCAGATTTACTATGAAAGCTAATCATTTGCCTAAAGGTTTAGTGGAAATGCTTAGGGAGAGAAAAGAATATCTGCATTTAGTTTTCAATGATTTAGAAACAATTTATAATAAAGTTCTAAAAAAAGTACCCTTGAGAGTTAAAAAAAAAAGGTTTGCACTGTTTACATTTAAATTATTTAGGACATATATAAAAGAGTTTTTATATGTGTTCGAACACAAGAAGTTTTAACTAAGAATTTTTCTATTTCAATTGGATTATATCAAGATTCAGCTTTAAGTTTATTCCTCTTTGCATTGATTATGGAGATTTAATTGGACAAATTCAAGAAAAAGTACTTAATACATGCTTTTTACAGGTAATATTCTCCCTATTGATAAGACTAGAGAAAGTGATAACACAAAACTCAAGTTATGGAGAAATACATTAGAATCTAAAAATTTGTCTTAATAAATCAAAAATCAAATATATGATGTGTAAATTTAGTCAAAAAAAGTACTTGTAGTGAAGAAAATGACAAATGATAATCAAATTATCAGAAAGAGTGAGCGATTTAGATATCTTAGATCAATTATACAGAATAGCAGTGAAATAGATAAAATATTATTAGTAGGATCCAAATAGAATAGATAAAATAGAGGAATATATTTGATGTATCATGGATAAAAAAAATTTACTCAAACTTAAAAGTAATTTCATAGAACAATTATAAGGCCAGAGATGTTATATGGTGTTGAATACTGGCCTACAAAGCAAAAAGCACACAAATTAGATAAATATCACAAAAATAAAGATGCTAAGGTAGATGAACGGGTATACGTGAAAGAACAAGATGAGAAATAAGTATATTCACGAAAAGATTGAAGTGACCTCAATTGATGATAAACTCAGAAAGAGTCAGCTTAGATGATTTTGACATATAAATCATAGGCTGATAAAAGCTCCAGTAAGAAAAATTAGATTATGAGATCTTGCCTATGTAAAAAGAAGAAGAGAAAGGCCAAAAAAAATAACAAGAAACTACAAAAAATGATTTTACATATTTGGAGCTAAATTTGATGGAGTACAATGGAAACAAAGAATTTATGTAGCCAACTCAACCAAGTGGGATAAAGACTTGGTGTTTTGCTGTTATTCAGTCTGATGCAAGCCACCAGAGATTGTAATTTAATATCATCTATAGGAATAATGATACTGCATTCAGGAATTACAAGGAGCACACCAGAAAACAGCTTTTTTATTTTTATTTTTGAAAGGCAAGAAATTAGCATTATGCACAATTCACAAGCAGGAGAGCTCTATCTATGTACTTTAAAAGCAGACAATGTCAAAAGGTTTTAAAGTTCAAAGGTTAAACTGCATACAGGATTTAAAGATGTTCTTCCAGTGTCTATGACTTCTGCGATAGCAACAGATTCTCTCCTTCTCACAGTTATTCCTGAAGGAACGGGGTAATGTTCAACTTCATCCCCAGACCTTCCTTCTTTTGCTTTCTTTTTCTTTAATAAAAGCTTTGTGGGTAGAGGCTGCGCAAGGAAGATTTTTGCATAAGAATAGCATTAAATATACCACTAGCAGCAAATGGTCATTACCAGATATCGTGCAACATCTTCATCAAAGTTAACAAGGAATGTTGTTGGGTCATCTACGTCATCACCTCTAACCTATACAGAGAGCTTTAGCAATTAATCCCAATAATGAAACAACATTAAAGAGATTTTCACAGAATAAAACATAGAAAGAAATGCAGCAATAGATGCAAACTAAATTAAATAATATATAAAAGATACATACATCCCAATGATATTCTCTGACCCAGCAATACGATATATCTTCATTTTCATCATATATGTCCTTTGACAGCTGCGACATAAGATTAAACAATATTTTATCGATACACTAATAATAATCATGATGGATAACAAGGTAAAAAAAAGAAAAATTTGCACAACCAAGTGCATCGGTCATCTCTATTAGGAAATCAGAGACTTTCTTGAGAAGATGTTAGGATTCTATTCTAAAGACGAAAAAAAATGCTGCAGTTCAAAACCTCATCAGGAGCAGGCGCAATGTATGCCAAAAATTTTTCTGGCTTTGAAGGATCTGAACCATGTGCAACGAAGCTCTTCATAATAGCCTGTAAACACATATAAAAGATTTATGAGATTCACAACCATGGGGAATTCACAACTACGGGGAATTAAATAACAAAAATACAATCAGCAACATAAAATAAGGACGCTATTCAATGTACTCAAGTATGGTTCATTAATAAATTAATAATGTAATTTTAAGAAGTTATTTGCAAGTTTCTTCAAAGTACACTACATTTCAAAGATCAACATAACAAGTAAATTAAAACCCTCATCTTCCACCATACTAATCCCACCCTATTTCAATCTCAACTTTGTCCCTTTTGAAGGCATTTTCAGTCACTTCTTGTTGTCTGTAGGTGATTGAAGATCTTGAATGTATGTATTACTTTATTTTTCTTCTTTCTACATAATAATCATCTCATTCTTATTTTTTTAATTTTCAAAGGGATTTGAGAGTGGTGGGAGGTGGAAAAGGTGAGAAATGATGAAAAAATGAATGGGGTTTATTGCCAACAGCTGCTGACCATTGGGAGTCACTCAAACTACTCCAACATTCAGCAGACTATTGGAGAGGGAAGCAGTTAGGTTATCGTTGTCTAGGAGTCACCCAAACTTTGGGTAACTCGGATAAAGTGTAACATCCCGATAAAATTTAATTTAAATTTTTGATTTGTTTATTTTATTATGATGAAATTAATTTTAGTCATGTGAAATTAATTATTTAAAACTAAATATATGAAATATTAAATGCTTGTTATGCAATTTAAATTTTAAAATGGTGCATTTTTAATTAATATTTAATTTAATTAAATCTGATTATTTAAAATTCAAATCCAATGAATTTAATTACCCATTAAACTTCCATAACCACCTTTTTAAATTAAGACTAAGTGGAATTGATCAAACTAACTTCAGATTGTGATTTAGAGGAAGAAATAAAGTTTCTTATCCTAAAAACATCGATTCAACTTTCCCCTCTCATAACCGTCGCCGCCCTAGAGAGAGAAACGCATGGAAGAGAGAGAAGAGACTCCCGGATCTCCCCTAATTCATCGATTTCTCTCCGATTCTTTGCGTTCTCAACATTTTCTCGCATTCTAGAATCGGATCTAGTGATTTTGGAGCGATCTTCCTCTTCAGATCTCAAAAAAACTCTAGAACTATGGTGAATTCGAGATAGGCTTTACCCTAACTTGGCTTGAATAAATTAAATTCGAATTCAATTTGAGTATTTTGATGGTAATCAATTTTTTTCTTCAAATATTGCAAAAGATCACGATCAGTATCATGAAATTCATGCATTTCTTGATGATAGTATTGCAGCTTTCTTATATGCTGAGAATTATTCAAATTCTATAATTAGGATTTTTGTTAATAGATGATAATGCTATGCTTATGTGATTTTGATTGCATAGAACTCATGACCTGATTACTTGGAATTTTATAATGGAAAGTTTCTGTTAACATGTGATCTATGCCATGCCTTTATGTTTTCCATAGCAAAATAAAATTAATGTTTAAATTAATTGATAAGATATCATGCTTCTCTCAATTTTACATTTACTGCGATTTAGTTTTGATTAATTATTACTGATTTTGAGAATTTATTATTACAATTGTTGCTCACAAAAGAACCACGCCATGCTTCATTATTTAATTAATAATTCATACAATTTGCTCATATTTTCTGTAGCAACAAAACTACATTTTAATTATTGATTAAATCCTTCATGCTCCATTTGAACACTTCATCTGAACGTGTTGAAGTAAGAAATTGCAATTATTTTGATTATATGGTTATTATGATTGTAATTTATATGAGTATTTTGAACCTTAGTTAGAGTATGAATCAAGTACATAACTATTTAATTACAATTTATACATATAATTGTTTCATCAATTGTGACACCCACTAGAAGAGCAAATATACGGGCTTGAGTAGACAGACTTATCATCACGTTTGACGAGACTAATTAATATTTGAGCAAATGTACGGACTTGCCAATATAATAAATTATAATACAAGATTTTTAGAGCGACAATGGATTAAAATTAAATGTGATTTCTTTGGGATTATGCACCTGCCTTAGCTCGACCATATGATATGATATTTGGCGCGACGACGTTCATTGGCAGTTTCCGACTATCATGGAGGGTGATGATCTCCAAAGCAGATACTTGTCTGCTGTAGATATGTGTCCATTAAAGGTCCTCATATAATAATTAACGCGACGACATCCATTGGATATGCGTACAGAGGGTTATTCATGGGAGTGATGATCCCCAAATATGTAAAAGGTAGCTGAGGTGTAGTATGAGAAATCATAAGCCTAAAAGATAAAAATAAAATTAATAAAACAAAATTTGCTTGTTACTTATATTTCTATCGTTTTTGTTTACATAGTGATGTTATACTTACTATACAAACTATATTATATTTGTTAATATTTACTGTTCACACTGTGCTATGCTATTTCTTTATCCTACATGTATGTTTAATTAGAATCTATGTTATGGGCATGTTTGGCATGAACCCAAAAATGAGCAAAGAAATAAAATAATAATATTTTAAATTTATTATAAATTTTAAAAATTTTATTTCACATCCAACACAAATTCCAACCTTAAAAATCAACTTTATTTCATATCCAACACAAATTTCAACCTTAAAATTAACTTTATTTCACATCCTACACACCTCCCAATATTAAAATAAATTTCTTTCCCATCAACTCGATAAAATAAAATATTTTCTCTTTCTTTACCCAAATTTATCCTCCAACCAAACAAGCCCTATACATGTTTAATTGTTCGTTATTCTTATTACATTATGTTACCATGCTATTATCATTATTATTATTATTTAATATTTTTATTTAAAGGCTTTATTAGTGTACAACCTACGAGTATATTCTAACGAACTCCTGTCATTAACGTGATAGGTACTAGAGCACTTGATCACGGGAATAAGTTGAATGCTAATCAAGAAAGGAATTAGCTTATTTCTTTATTTCCTTAGAGAGTGACTAATTTGCTTATGTGTTTGATCGAGATTTTAGTGGTTCTACTTTATTTACTTTAGTTGGATGTTTATTTCTATTTTACATTGTAGTAATGCGAACTCTTGTGATAGTATCTAATCTATTTAATTTTATTCCGCTATTGATTTTATTTTACTTCTCCCCTAACTTAGATAAATTTTAGTGTGACGGCTAGGGATATTACAAATAATCACCTGAATATTGGCCTTTTTTTTAGAGGTGTGCAAATAAACTCGAAAAATTGAGATCCAACCTGAAACCGAATCGATCAACTCGGTTGGGTTCTAATTCGATTTGATACCGGTCCTGTTCCAAATTTACTGGAACCGATTGATTCGGGTCAGTTTTTAGTTCTATTGTTCAGGTAAACTAAAATCGACCCGAACCGAATTAATTGCTGATTATTAAATATTATATGATTAATTAGTTATGGTCCTTTAAAATAAGGGTTGATATATACTTTTTTATGAGTTATAATAGATTCAAGATTGAAATTTATAATTTTAACTATTCAAAAGAAATTATTTGATTTTGAATTATTTATTATTATATTTTTTATATTGATACGAAGAAAAATTATGTTTTAAGCTTGGAACCAGACTAGATCCGGAACCAAACCGAAAAATTCGATTTGGGTCCTGTTCAAATCCAGTGAACTTAATTCGGTTCTGGTTCATGAAACCATAAAACCAAGTCTAGTAGGTTCGGTTTCGATTCCTCATAGAATCGAACTAAACTGATCTGAGTTTGCACCCTTTTTTTTATTTTTGTAGTCGCCCAAAGTTTGGGCGACTTCTCTAAAAAGGTCACCTGAGCTTTGGGAGATCTCTCTAGACACTTTTATTTTTAAATTTAGACGAGTTGGCTACATGAATCTTTTATTTTCGTTATACTCTATCTAATAAGCGCTTATTATCTCCAAGTATGTGAACTTTTTGATGATTTTTTGTCATATTTTATTTAGTTTTCGTCTTTTTTTTAACATGGGCAAAATCCAATAAGTACTCCAACTTTACTGGAGCTTTCATTGGCCTACAATTTATATGTCAAAATTATCTAAATCGACTCTTCCTGAGCTTATCCTCAAATAAGTACCCCAACTTTCTTGCAGATATACTCATTTCTTATTCCATCTTTTCGTATATACCCACTCATTCACCTTAACATTCTTATTTTTGCGACACTTATTTTACTTATGAGTTAGCATTTAACATCATATAAACATCATATAACATTGCTGGTCAATAATTGTTCTATATTATTTACCTTTAAGTTTAAATGAAATTTTTTCATCACACAACACACTATTTCTCAACTTTATCCACCCTACTTGGATTCTATTAATATCACCGCCTATTTTATTGTTATTTTGTATAATTGATCAAAAGTATTTAAATCGCTCACTCTTCCTTATAGTTTGATCATCCACTGTCATCTTACTAATACAAGTGCTTCTATCTTGACTAAAGCTGCACTCTATATATTTAATTTTTGAAATGCTAAGACGAAAATATTAAAACTCTAAGTTATTCCTTCATAATACGAGTTTTGCCTTAACCACATCTCTAGTCTTATAAATAAGAAAAATATTATCTGCGAAAAAGCATACACTATAATACTATTTCTGGAATATGTTCAATCAAGGCATCTATAACTAATGCAAAAAGATAAAGAATTAAAGTCAAGCCTTGATAGAATCCAACTGTAATTAGAAAATTCTTAATCAAGCTTCTTTGTGTTTGAACACAAGTAATGACTTTATATATGTTTTTGATAACTTGAATATAGGCAAGCCTTTATCTTTTCTAAAACTTTTCAAAATCTTGAGGACATATATGAAGTGAAACCAGAAATATGGAATAAGAAATGCATATATTCCAGAGAGGGCAGAAGTAGCAAATATTGAAGACAAAATAATAAAAGATTGGTTTAGGCAGTCTTAGCATCAATGGAGAGAGCAACACATACACTATCAAGGCAACAAAAACAACAACAAAACCTTAATCACAAACTACTTAAGGCTGGCTATTGCAAAAAGTGTTACGATGGCTAGAAATGTACCAACTGTCCTCTTTAGGGCTCGAAAATAGAAAAAATTATTGTTCATTTAAAAGTAGAAGGGAAAAAAATTAGTCAATGTGACTTTATTAATACCTAAACAGAAGATGCTTTTCTAAGCAAAATTAACAACATATTTTATGATTAAAAAAAAAGACTAGCCATATCCAAACAGGTGTAACAGGTATTCATGATGATGAGAGAGAAATATGAGTTCCCACAAATAAACCACCATATAAAAGGTTCTTAAATCACAAGAATAAATAAAAGAAACCTGTGACTCATGTTTGTCACGGATGGATTTATCTAACTTGTTGTACATCTCAGAATCACCCGTGGGATCACTATCGAAGGAGACCATAACAAATCGATCGTCATACCTAGCATGTCAAAATCATTTTATTGTAAGAGTGAGTACAAGACAGGTCATTAATCATCAGACCAATCAGTATAACAATGATAGTTAAATTGCATAATCACATTCAACCATGAGATCACAATATACTACTAAAACAAATAAAATATACAAAAAGTCTTATGCATGACAACTTGGAAAAAAGTATACAGAACGAAAAATAAAAGTTTCAGTAATAACCATCAAGTGCCATATAAAACACAAAACATCAATCCCAAAAAACCAATTTAATTACATTTTAAAAAAAAAACCAATTTAATTTAGGAACTAAATCTTAATCATTTTTCTAAGATATTTTGAAATCCTATTAAATATTACCTAAAACATAAACAACATTTATTCTATTAAAAAATTACTTATAATTGCACAAAAATCTGATAAAGTTTATCGAACATAAAGAAGTCTGAATTGTTGGAATCTGATGAAACAATGTCAAACAAATCCAAGTTACCTTCATCAAATAGGATTAGCAGTATAAAAAGGAAACATAAGAATAAACATTCTCTAAATAGACAGCACATGCATACTACCTCGTCCAATCAACATGTAAAATGATAAAACCAAGAGGAGAGCAACAAGTTTTTCAGCTCAGAAACTATGCCGTCACTGAAAGCATTTCAACTATTCTGAACATACCAATGAAACCTTGGCAGCTTATTCCATAAACAATGAACTTATATCTAAAGTTTCAGTAATATACTTAACAAATCTACTAAACGTTTCCTAGTATGATTGCTATTGCACATTCCATTTTGAAAATGATCATGACACTTACTACCATCAAAAGCATACTACTGCAAGAATAAACTGGATTACATCCGAGAATTCTCCGTCAAAAGTATATTACTGCAAGAATAAATTGGATTACATCTGAGGATTCTCCAAGCTTTTAGATAATTTAACCTAAACAATGTCAGAGCATTCACTTACCGGTCAAAATCAGGCAACAAAGGTAAAATCTTCACAGGTTTCAATGAACGATTAGTTTGATGGATTGGATATAAATTGGAAGTTTTAAAAGATTCTTCAATAGCCTGGATCTGTTTTTCCCTGAAAACATGAAGAGTGCTTGCTTGTTATAATGACATTATAAATGTTTCCCGGAACCATTAGCCTATCAAACACACATTGCACTACCTATTATTAAGATTTTCCAAAAACTGATTTCGACCTTCCTTTGATTGTCGCATCTCTTTGGCTTGCTTCTCAGACATGGACTGGAATTACCAATAAACAACTGATTAAAAACTTTAGAAAACACTTGCATTTGTAAATTTCAGGATAAATAGTTCCAAATACTTAAAGAAGACATCCCATACCATTTTTGCTGTATCCATGCTAAGAGACGAGATATATTCTGTATTAACCAGCCATGATACCCCCTTCTCTGTAGGGCGTTCTTTCTTTCTTATACCTCCCAGCTTGCTAGGGGTTTCTACATCAGAGTCACGCAATAGTTCCTCATCTTCTGGAGCAAGGGATGGGCAATCACGGGGAGGACTGGATACAGAGATACCAATCTATCAGGAAAAAGGAAAAGCAATCTAAAGTAGGAGTGAAAAGGGGAGGAAAACCTAGTTATTAAAACAAAGACCTTACTTGTACACACTAAGGTCAAGCAAGTCAAGAGGAATCCCAAGGTCTGGCTCTGGATAAAGTTTGGGTTTGTATGTTTTTTCCAATGACGTAATAGTATACTTTGTATATCTGCAACAACATCAAAAGATTTTTGCACTAAAAAATTACGAATAGAAAATTGAACTTGACAATGTAAAATGAACCGTAAGGTTAGGGCATCAATTCGCAAACTGAATTAGAACCAAGCAATTGCTTTCCCATTTATATGCATGGTATTGTGAATACTGAATTAGCATCCAAAAGTTAGAAATATGCACAATAAAATTTGAATGAGGCACTAAATAGATTTGCATGAAATTGAAAAGGCATGCTTTTCCAGTTAGCGGGAATTAAAGAGGAGGGTAAGTATTCAACAAGTTATATAGAGACCACACAAAACTTCACACTTTAATGTGCATGTTTATGTGACACCTGAATGATAAAGAAGGGCCTAAAAGTTATTATTATGTGCAAATTTTATCATTAAATAATTTAATACAACAGACTATCTAAGGATGATGAAGTTGACAATTTTTATGCCTTGAAACATAGTGAAAAGCACAAGAAAATCAATCACTTAGTTTCCCAGTTCAAGGTTCAAACAACAATTGGTTCAAAATACTATTAAGAAGAAGATCTTCGTCGAGCATTGAGTGCTAAGGCAAGCACCAAAAGTAAAATAACAGTACTGCTACCGTGAGGGTTCATAGTTTCTAGCAAATGTGTAACTAAGCAGCACATTTAATGTTCAACAAGAATAATTTTACTTCTTTAAAACCGAGAAATATCATATTCTAAAAATTATTTTTTGTTGCTCAAATGGAATTATAATCTTTCAACTAATTACAGCTCCATTATATTTGACATTTTGTCGGTTCATGAAAGATAATCAAAGAAAGCAGAAGTCGAGTCCCTTATAGTCTGTATGCTGATAACCAATCTAAATAGATTGAAAACATTTTGAATATACTCACAAATGTTTCACAGAAAACAGCAAGCTCAAACAATTACAAGAGATATAACATCTTTTCATCATTTTCACATTGTCATTGTCAAATATAGATATGTTACCCAATCCTTGGACTAAGAAGATGGACGCTGTTTTACTATAAGATTACCATAGTGTGATGAAAAATAAGCCTACAATTCAAAACTTCCAAATCTAGCAGCATATACTGTTTAGGTAAAAGCATCTACTTAAATGTTAGTAAATAAATAAATAATCAATAAAGATGAAAATAACAACGGAGAGAGAACTAAAATTTTCTAAAAAGTGTCATCCTTCAAATAAGAATTGAGACGACAAGAAAATTGCACATACCGATCTTTATTGGTATTCATAGGTAATAACTTCGGCTGTGCTGTCATATCTGGCAATTCATTTCTAAACCTGCATTCCGAGAAGATAATTTCTAATGTCATGCTTTGAATCACTCCAATAAGAATGAATGCTTTTAGTATGGATGAAACTTCTATAGAATTCAATTTTCTAAAAAACGAAGAATAAGATAAATAATTTGCTTTGCTTGCCAAAATGTAAGTCCATGCAAAGAATAGGACTTACCAAAAAGAAAGAAATGAAAAAAGTATAAAAGTTAATCATAATGGCATGCTGAAACAAACAAAAAACAAAAAAAGAAAAAAGAGTGCCACATTGTTGCCCCACCCTACAGCCATTCAATCACCCTTTGTCTGCATGTTTCCTCCTACCTATTTACTTATCCAAAATTACATGAACAAGTCACCACCATTACAGCAGATCATGAAGCTTTTCTCTCCATCACCACCTCCTTCTTCACAACAAACTCTGTTTCCCTACAATGTTATACTCCTCTCCAGATAATATATTTTTATCAATTTTTCTATCATTAATAGCACCATCACCCTTCTATTCACTTATACCACTTCTATATGTATGCCTCACTACTATCTAGTGCATTCCCTTTTATAAATGCCTAAGCATAGTGTCTAGGTTCTTAAATATGAATACTTTCATACTTATATTAAGCAAAGTTTCTCTAACTAATTTTGCATATCCAATTCAATTCCAATAGCCATTTTGTTCAATTATCATCATGACCTTTTATCATAATCGTTTTCATGAAAGGTGGCCCAAGCCTTTTAAAGATTAACTATAAACATTACAAAACTACATCAAGTGATATCCCCAATAAGAGATATTACAAAAATCAATAGAAAGGAGCATTCCTCTCTTCCAAACAAAATTACCTAAAGTGGCTAAGTGAATGATATAGTCCACTACAAAAGACAGTTTACATGTATTAATAAAGTAAGAAACATAAAAATATGTTCCAGTAAGTAATCATGCTCTCTAGTAGGCCTAGTTTGTTCATAGGTAAAGCAACTCCATGCTCTTGGTTTGATTGAATCCTGCTTTCGTGTGGGTTGCTTCTTTGCTCTCAACTCATCCTTTGTTGCACCATGTAAAGCACTTCCATGAAGTCACCTTCAAGCTATAATCCTGGTACCTCCAATGCTCTCTTCGATAAAGACTCCAAGCCTTGAAAAGCAACCATTTCTCTGCTATAGGGGATGCATTTGTGAGTAATTGTTTCCCAACTCCCAGTACAAACACGCCATCATGACCTCTAATGATGTAGAGTGCATCAACCACTCCATTGCCTTGCACTATTCCATGAAATTGAGTTTGAACAAACCAAGAGGGGATCCAATGTCCTTCAGAGGCAATATAGAGCCCTAAAGGGGCAATTTGATTCCAATGGCTTCTATGTTGGTTCAAGTCATCGTCAACCATGCTCATTACACTGGACATAATGGCTTCTGGGGAAGGAAATCATCTTCCATGCACTTGCCGAGTTCTTAACTCTCCAACGATTATATAAGGTAGCAACTTCCAAGCATATTCGCCTATCATGTTTGTTGGAGTTTGTTGTTGTGGCCATCACCTAAAGTTTTCTCTATATAATAAAACCTACTATTGCTAAAGAAGGCCCCTCACTTTCTTGTACAAGGTGCACTCAATGCTGAAGTGGTGCAAGTTCCCCTTTCCATAGGCCCAAGAACATAAGTTTGATATAGGTAATCCCCTCCTATGCAACCATGATGTAGTTGGGATGAAATCTTTACAAATTTCTCGAATGAAACACATCCATCATGGGTTGACACTTTCCAACACAATGCTCCCAAGTAAAGATCATTCATCTCAAATTTCTTGGTATAAAAGGCAACAATTGATATTTTACTTGTCTCTGATTCAGCTCAAACAAGTTTATCCTCTCCATGTTGTTAGCAATACACATAAACAGTATTCTCTCCTTCAATTCCTCTCTAAAATGTTTCCTGATTTTGTCCCTATCCACTCGGTTTGAGTAATAATTTTAGCAACAGTTGCTAGAAACTCGATTATCTGCATGTTCAGATAGCTTAACCAAGCATTCAACAAAGAGGGGGAGAGCCAAGGAGGGTTTTCTATGGAGACTGACTGCCCATCCTGCACTTATTAAATTATGCTTCCATCAACAAATTCTCTATCCAAGCAGGTCACCTTCCATGCCTATGAGTCCCTTCTCCTTACTTCAAAAGGATGACTCTGTGCACCATATTGTGCTTTAAAACTGTCTCCAAAAGCATTTGATACTATTCATATATTTAGCCATCACTACATCTTGAAATTATGATTGCAAAGACCTTCTCTACTCTTAGGTTTGCATACCTCCTCTCAAGAAACATAATGCATTGCTGTAGACTCTGCATCCCCACTCAATAGGAAATTTTAAATGAGCTTCTACGTTATGTCTATTACATTTGTTGGAACAAATGTACAAATAGGGCATTAAGAAGCATAGATGTCAATGTACGGTTTATAAGAGTACTGCAAGAGAAAGATGCCTTACACCCAAGTGTTTTTTATATCCCTTACTGCTAAAATGATAGTTGAAAAATCAACCATAGTGAGCTGGTATTTAGTTAGTGGTATCCCTAAACAACATGAATGTTGTCCCTCCTGCATTCCAAACCACCTCCTGATAATAGTTTTTCTATTTCTAATGGTGATGCAACTAAAAATAATGGAGGGTTTACCAAAATTCAACAATCAACTTGAGGAATTACAATATGCATCCAGGACTACCTTCAAGCAAGCTACAACTGACGGGGTGGCCTCAACAAACAATAGTACATCATCTTCAAATATCAAGTGTGAGTAAGTAGGTTCTCTAGCAGATAGACGATACCAATAATAAAGCCCTTTATATCTTCTCATGAATCAGGATGGATGGGAGCTCTAAGCATAAAGTGAAAAGGAAAGAGGATAAAGGGCATCTAAGGCCCCTCCTTACAATGATCCATGGTTACCTTTTTCCATTTATGAGTAATGCATACCTAAATCAACAAACACACATGCTAACCCATTGCCACCATTACACCACAAAGCCTAAACCTAATAAGTATGCAATCCAAAAAATCCTATTTGACTCTTGTCATAGTCCTGCTTTATATCAGTCCTTATTGCCATATAAACCTTCCTGGACTCTGTACTATGCAATCAATACATCTCCTCCTATGCTAATATACAATTGCCAGTCATTTGTCTCTAGTGCCACTTGACCAACTGATTTATTTCTAAGGAAGAGGGAATAATCGTTGACTAAATTCCATCAGGCATACAATTAATAGCATTCTTTGTATCGCATTTTCCTGACCAAAAACTCCATCCTCATAGCTAGTATTCCCTTTCCTCCATAGTTTTGTTGTCAGACAACTCTAATATAATATTTTGGTCATGCTAAAAACCAAAATGGTTCATTTACTATAAAATTAAATTTTATACTATCATACACAATTTTTAATATAAAAAATTTAATTTATTTCACATCATAAATTATTTTTAATACATCAATCAACTTTATTTCACATCTTATATAATTTTTAACATAACTAACTAATTTTATTTCTCATCACACACATATATTAAGGCAACTACAGATTTCATGGCAAGAACAAATTGGTCTTATATTGCCAAATAGTAACACTTCCTCCCTATGGCAACACTAAGGAAGAAAGTAGTATTCACGTCTCTCTTTGCTACCCATTAGGCCTTTGCACTTTGCCACCACCAAACTTTAGTTCTAGCCAATGTGAAGTAATCATGGACAACACCTTGCACGTTCTACCTCAAAGACCCCCAACATTATATCTCATTTATTTGGAAAGAAATGATGGATTGCTCCAACTCCTTGGTTTTACCCAAAAGATCCTCAAATCTTTCTTACTCGATTGCTTTAATGCTTTTAATATTCTAGCACCATTTTGGTAACAACTGTAGCCCGCATGCCCCTAACTGGTCACCTCTAGTTATCATCAACAATAGTATGTGCCTCCTCATAAGTTAGCTAAGAACCTTCAAACTTAACCCATTTTTGCAGTTTGAAAATGGTGGAGCCATAATTTCAAAGTAGAAGGTGGTGATTTGAAGCTATGCAAATAACATGAGTAACATAAATACTAGGCATCAGCATAAAGGCAACTTTATTGAGTAGCACTTTATCCAATATGAACCAAATCTTTCTACTTCCCTCCTTGTTAAACCAAGTGAAAGCTAGTCCAGCGAAACCAATATCATAAATGTTTGTACTCTAGATAACATCTAGGAAGTCCAAGATTTCTTCATTTCTTCTCCAGTTAGAAAAGCATACTATCGGAAGTTGCCGCCCATTACAACAGAGCAATCTTGGTTCAATAATGGGAATAACAAACTCCAAAGTTCCCTCCTCAAATAAGTATCCATCGAAGCACAAAGCCCACCTACATAACACTTGTCACCGTTTGGAAATGCTACCTCAACCAAAAGAAACTATGTCCAAGGATCACTCAAATTGACACCTGATCGTCATCCTAGCAAAAACAATACCTCCTAACCTTCCTTTTGAAGGGACTGCTACAAAACTCCACTTCATCCCATTAGAATGCCTATCACACTCAAATTTCTATTTATGGCATACAATCTAGTCTCCAAAAGAACAAATAAGGCGAGGATATAGTCTTGAATAAGATTAGCAATACAATATCAAAAAAATGCTTTATCCAGCAACAAGAGTAATCCTACAATCCTCTCTCATTTTCTGAACTCGAGGGCAGGTTGGACGATCATTGGCATCATGTGACCCTTGGTATCAGGTGATTTTTCCTTAAAGGCATTGGATTTAACCTTACCATGGCTTTCTTCTTCCTCTTTTTATGGTTTATCTTTAACCCTTGAAGTTTCTCTATTGGTTGACCAAAGCCCACCTTTTCAAGTTGAACATTTATGCCTACTATATTATATAATTTGGCATGTACAAAAAAAAACAAAAACTCATCCCATTTGAATCATGCACTAATGAGATGTTTGGTGAATCCAAATTTGGTATGTAACAAATGTCACAAATATTAATCTATTAAGCTTAACATTTTCAGCTTAACCAACATGTTAATATCTTAAATCATTACGTGCACAACATCCTATAAAGCACGGACAAAATAAAGGGACAGTAGGACACGACACAACGATTTTCCAAAATATAAGACATGGACATAGCATGACACATCAAATAATTTTATAACAAAAACAACAATTTATATTTAAGAAAATACATAAAAATAAACTTGATTTAATAATTAGAAACAAAAACAGAATGATACTTTATTTAATGAGTATAAGCAAATTTGATTTAGTGAGTATAAAGTTTATTTAGAACAAAGTTTTGATTAAGAGGTAAGGAATCCAATGAAACTAAGGTCCATCAAGTTTTTATTTTTATAGATCAGCAATTTTTTATTTTTTAATTAGTTAGAAAAGGTAATTGTGCAATTGTAACTAAGAGTAGAAAGTTTAATGATTGAGTGTCCAGCAATATCCTTACAAACATGTCCAAAGTATCTCGAGCATCCGAAAATGTTCTAAAGTGTCCAAGCCATGTCATAAATTTATTTTAAATAGTTTTTTAATCGGGCATGCTACGTAGCTTGTCTGACATGGTATCATCACGTGAGTGCATTCCAAAATGTATTTAGCACTACTACGTGCGGAATAGAGGTGTGTGCTTCATAGACAACAACAACACTGGTAAAGAAGGTCAACTTTACAAACAAAGGGGTCGGTTAGGTGCTTGTGGAACCTTAGAACTTTGAGAAAAAGAGCTAAAATTGTGGTATTTTTGGATAAAAAAGGTTCATTTTTAATTTTGGAAGTGTAAAATGTCAAATTATAATTCTTCGAATGTGCAATCTACATTTTGCTCAATGGAAGTCCCACAAAGGAAAAGGAGTTTGCGTGCCTTATTATTATTTCCCTCTTAGGTAGCTACAATACCATGGATGCAAAGTTCTTCTAAAAGGTTCTTTCCAATCTATGGTCCTAGGAGCAAACGGATAGGTAGGTAGTACAAGACCCTACTACACTAAAGTTGACACCTTAGCTTGGGGTTTTTAAATGCCACCGAGAAGGAATCATCTGGGCACAAAAGAGTGAACAAATTAACATCTCTAGGGTAGCACTCTATTATCAGTGTAAATGTGAGCATTTTATATAGAAGTTGATACACCCTACGCACAGACAGCAGTAGTGCTAGCTTTAATAAGTCAACATCAGATTTTATTGTTGGCTTTCCAATGAATCAGAACTATCTTTGGTATACGACCTTTAGATCCCGCTCTAGATCTTCTAGTGACACTGGTTTAGGATGAAAAGCAACCAACATATTGATCCAAGAAAAAGGAGGTGTGGAACACAATAGGGCATTGAACTTCCAAAGCTAGAGTATATAAGGAAGAAATAGAAGGATTGTGATGAAACTATGATCGACTTTACAAGGTCCATTCTTAGGCCCACCCTTCGCCTATAGGCTTGGCAAGTTGTCTTATTTAACTCGCTTAAAATAGCAATCAAATCTAAGTGAGGGTTTGGTGAAGGAAAAGAAGTTTCCTAGACTTATGTTGGTATCACAAGATATAAAGTTGGACCAAATAAGATCCAAGTTAAACCTCTCACTAATTACCTTCTTTCCTTTGTTATTTTCAAAACAATTTACCTACAAAGGGATTACACTTACTTGAATAACTACAAATCTAAAGGCTAGAAAAACTTAGGGACTCTACATCTTTCATTTACAATACTTTTTTGTTGCAATTTATGGAACTAGAACATAAATTTCCCTCTTCGAGACAAATGTATACAAACCAGGTTTCATAATCTAAAAGCTCAGCTGGCTTGATGCGATGAATTTCTATTTAGTGTCTAAATCTTAAGATTAGATGAAAGGAAAGAGGGACTGCTAATAATTTGGTGGTTAAGTTCTTGTATGGACAAATATTTGCAAGCTAGATAAAATTGGTTTACGAAGAGATAAGCTAAATCCAATTTTATACAGATTCAATCAAGCCCAGCCGTACAGAACAATAGGCAGCATGTTGCTTCCTCACAAAAAAACATCAAATAACATGCGAATACAAATGGCAGATATTTCAAATTTTCCTAAAGCATCATGGAGAGCTTGCAACTTCATCTTTCCATAGTAGAGATTTCATATATTCCTAAAACGACAAAGGGAAATGCTTGCAACTTACTTCATCTTGCATATGAAAGTTGTTGGTTTCTTCAGCCGGTTTTCAACTCTATCCCCACTCAGGAAGGGGGTAGTCCTCCTATCAGCAATCTTAGACCCCAACATTGACCCATGTGGCCTTGCAATGCCTCTGGCACCCCCGCTAGAGGGCACCAATGTCTGTACCTTTTGTAATATCGTTGCCTGCGATTGCTTCAGCATTAGCTGCCTCCTTTCTTCTTGCCTTTGCTTCTCGAACTCCCTTTTCTTCCTCGCCCTCCTCTCTTCTTCAGTATCCACCCTTCCAGGCCCACTTGAGGGTACCTTACCTGGGGGCAGTGGATGGGGTTTCTGCAGCCTAGAGGAAGGACCGGAGACAGGAGCAGAAGTAGGGGCAGAGGCAGGGGCAGGGGAAGGAGCAGGAGCAGGAAATGAAGCTTTCCGTAGTAGTTCAGGATGAGTGGGAAGCGGCGGTGGTGGAGGAGGGGACGCCGGCGGAGGTGGCGGTGGAGGAGGGAAGGAGGAATTGGGGAGTGGAGGAGATAACGGAGGTGGAGGTGGAGGAGGTGGGGGAGGAGGGGGAGGATTATAGTAGGATGAATACTGGGAAGAAGGGTAGTACTGGGGATGATGCTGAGCCTGATGTGGCTGTGGGGGTCCTTGTGGCGGCGGCTGAGGAGGGTAAGACGAAGAAGTGATAGCAGGAACACCCATAGATGGCAGCGGTGGCGGGGGATAGGCGTACTGCTGCTGGTTGTGCGGTGGCGCAGGGGGAGGATTGCCGAATTGGTGGAGCGAGGGACCTGCACCGTAGCCGGACGCTGCAAAGCTACTTCGCTGAGAGTAGGAATATCCCGCGCCAGAAAGAGAGACTGAAGGATGAGGGGGGAGAGGGGCTAGGTTAGGAGGCGGAGGAACGAAGGACGACGGTTGCGTTGGAGCTGTGAATGGTCGGAAGGACGCCATGCCCGGCGATCTGGAGGAGGAGGGCACAGTAGATTGCCGGATCGGCGAAGCAGCAGAAGACAGCCGCCACCGAAAACTTTGATCTTTGCCGGCGTCGAGAAAGTTAGAAACCCGAGATTAGGGTCAAGTACGAGGCTAACAGAAGGAAGACGTCGAAATTTGGAATTTTTCTTTCTATTTTTTTAAGCTTCCGCAATTACGGATTAAGTACCTCACAATTTACAATTGCATATATACCAAGCAAGCGCTATTTCTTTTGAAATATTTTTTTTTGGAAGTTTTTTATTCCCCACAGTTTTGAAATATATAGTTTTTTTGAAATTACCGAGGCCTCGTTTGGTTCTAGAAAAAAATTTTACTAAATATAAATTTCAACTATAAAAAATTAATTTATTTTATATTTAATTCAAATATAAATATTAAAATTTAAAGTATTTCACATTTACATACTTTTTAATATTAAAATAATTTTTTTTCTCATTAAACTTAAAAAATAAAATATTTTTTTCTCTTATCTAAAAAAAAACTCGAACCAAATAAGGCCCAAATGCTATTTCCCTGCACCCTTTTGGGTGAGAACGATCTAATTTCGAATATTGCCCACCTCATTCTGATTCAAATTTAAGCTATTCATTCAAATTTTGAGTTAGCTCGGATTTTAATTTAGTCAGCTCGAGCTCTATAAAAATTAAAATTTTTAAAAAAAAATTTTTTTTACTAGAATTTAAGATGGGATAACAATACTAATTACCATATATTTTTGTAAAAAAATAAATAATTATAATAAATGACTGATCATATAATTTATATTTTAAAAAAATGGAGATCCAATCAAGTTGATCTGATTTGATTATGGCTCATATCTTGACTCAATAAACTCGAGTCAAACATAATTTAAGCGGCATATTAATCCGAACATAGATTAATTTTAATCTGTCAAATAAACAGACCTACGTATTCACTATGAACTCTTTGCTACTTCAATCAAGTGTATGTTTGGGGTGAAAAATAAATTGGTACTAGTTTAAAAAAAATTTAATCATACTGCACAAATCTTAATATAAAAAAAAAATTATTTTACTTCACATAATCAATAATTTTTAATAAAAATATCAACTTTATTTCACATCCTACACTAAAATATTTGAATTGAGTATTTTGATCTAGAATGTGAAATAAAGTTAATATTTTTATTAAAAATTATTGAGTATATGAAATAAAATAATTTTTTTTATATTAAAATTTATGTAGAATGATTAAAAAAATTTATTTATTATTATTATTATTATTATTTAAACTAATTTTATTTTGGCCCTGATTTTGGTTCTCGCACCAAACACGGCCTTAAACTTTAAATTATTTTATCTAATAAAATAGTTGTGTGTGGAAAATATTATGTATTTTATATTTTGTTCAATGCTTAATTCTATTGTTCATTTTATTCAGTAGGTTAAATTGAGCTTAAATATTTACTTTATTTTTGTAACAAGGGTTATATAAATAATTCTTACCTTTGGGTTATTTCACTCTCTTGAATTATATATTATCATGCATTATTTTATACAAAAATTATGTTTCTTATTAATAATCTTGATAACAAAAAAAATGTATAATATTTTTGTCTAATTGTTTTTAGAATTTTGAATCGTTGAATTTTGGAAGTATCTAAAGAATATTAAAAATTATCGTAGAATATAGATGTCAAATTTGATTTTAATCGAAATAAATCAAACAAGTTGACTTTATTTTTTGGCTTGAGATCTTATCGAAAATCAAAATCAATTTTTTTATCCAAACCGACTGTGCTTTTTGCGCACACTACTCGGTCTCCCTTATAAGATGAGTCCATCTATCAGTTGATTAATTTTAAGTAAAGGTGGCATTTGGTTTAATGATACTTTAATGTTATGTTATGTTATTTAAAAAAATAATTATTTGGTTTGATGATATATTTAAATAATATTTTAAAAATTTATAAAATTATCATTCAAAATTAACAGTTAAAAGATATAATATATTAATTAAATTTTTTTCTATACCATGTAGTGAAAGTCATGATATTTATGTATAAACACTACTTACGCGGTGAAACTAAAAAGCCTTCTTCATAAAGTCGCGATGTAGTACTGTCATATTTGCAATTGTACTAGCAAACCCTTACTCATTTTTCAAATAATGCAACATTTATCAGGAGTTTTTACCATTTTAAAGTTTATTTAAGCAGATTCTTGATATAAATATTAAGAAGGATAGAGTATCGAACAAATTATAGTTGACTCAACAGCATTATATATGGAAAATATTGAAAAAGATTAGTATAATTGATGCTAAGCCAGTACTCTTTTAGCTATCCATTTCAAATTATTTAAGAAAAATTCACTATAATCCGAAGATGAACTCAAGTACATGGCACAGGTATCATATGCTAATGCTGTGGGTAGTTTTGTATATGTTATGATTTGTACTCATCCAAATATTACATAGATTATTATTGTTGTAAGTAGGTACATAACTAATCTAGGAAAATTATATTGACAAACTGTGAAATGGATCTTAAGATATCTTAAGGGTTCAGTTAATGCTTGTTTATAGTTTAGGAAGAATGATAACTCCTTTACTGGATATATTGATTCAGATTATGCAGGTGATCTTGACAGGAGAAGGTCATTGACAGCTTATATTTTTACACTTGATAAATATGCTATCAGTTGGAGAGCAGTACTTCAACCTATAGTTGCTTTTTACACTACTGAGACTGAATATATGACCATCATAGAAGTTATTTGGGAGATTATTTGGTTAAGAGATTTATACAGCGAGTTTTCAGATAATTTTAATATCACTAATATTTTTGTAGACTCTCAAAGTGATATTTTTCTTACTAAAAATCAAATGTTCCATGAGAGAATAAAGTATATTGATATCAGATATTATTTTGTTCGTAATATCATTAGTGAGGGTGATATTAAAATAATCAAGATTGACACAGCTCATAATGCAGCAAATATGCTTACTAAATCTCTATCTTCAACTTAATTCAGGCATTGTCTAAATTTACTGATTCCCCGCTAAGGCATAATTTAGAGAGAAATTTTTGTTTGAAAAAGAATCTAATTTTTAGATTCATAATATTTACTTGAGAGGGAGTAATGTTATATAAGCAAATATTCCATAAATTTCTAGAAGAGAGTCATAATCAAATAAATGATCTATCTTCATATTTACATGAAAGAAAAAATCAAAATCAAATTTTAATGACTAATTTTAATTGGATATGTGTTTGACCATGTGTTTATTATGGCCAAAATAACCACCTAATCTTTAAGACTTTTTGGTAAAAATAAATGTGTATCTAAGTTATTAATTTGGGCTTAGTTTCAAATCTTTGGCTATAAATAGACCTTCATGAAAGCACGAAGAAAAATTCAATCATCTCGTCAAGTAAATTAAGTTTCAAGAAGACAGTAAGAGAAGTGGAGAAAATTCTTGAAGTTCTTCTTCTTTAAACTCTTTTCAATTATATTCCCTTATTTTGAGATTAAGAATATTTCTCTTTTATGAAAAAAAAAAATTATTTTTGGGGCTTTCTTTACTGTAAGATTGGGTGGATTGAAAATAGAGTTGAGAGTTTGTTTTGCTCCATTGTGTGACTACTACACTTGTATTGTAGTTTCACGATAACGGATTTTCTTATTTTCTTTCTCATGGATATAATCTCAAAAAATTCTAGGCTGAACCACGTAAATTCTGCGTCTCTTTGTCATCTATTTTGCTCTTATTATTTTCATTAATCCTATTTTCACTGCACTTTTATTAGTTAGACGGAATTAATTTCTAACAATTAAGTTATCTAGCATGACTAAAAATTCAGCTCAAATTTGTGCCAACCAAGTGCCCAATAACCTATCCAATAATCCATGTTATGCCCTTTTAAGTTCCCAATCATTATACTACAATAATCAATTAGAACACAAATTAAATTCTAGATTTTTTATATTCAATAATTTTACTCAAATTAACAAAATAACATATCCATTACAACTACAGTTATTTTATAATCTTATTGATTAAAATTTAAAATTTTCAAATTTATATGACATTAAAAGTGCTTCATTTTTCTAATAAAAAGTATATGTATCAAAAAGCATTTATATAAATACTACATAAAATTTTAAATATTATATTTTTATTTAATACATAATATCTAATAATTAAATGAGATAATTACCTACATGCCACACAATTTAATTTTATTTATGCCTTACCATTCATTCTTAGTTAATTACGCTATGCATACTCAAAACATTATAAAATCTTACATACACATATTTTAATTTATTTTTATTATAATGAGTAATCATAATTTTTTAATAACCTAATTATAGTTAGATTACAAGAAATTTGACCTGTTCATCATATTATTTTAAGAATATATAAATATATTAAGTAAAAATTCTAAACCTTTAATATTTAGGTGGCAGCAAAAGAAGAAGACATCTGCGACGTGAATTGATTTTAGGACAAATTAGCATTTTAGTGTAGTATTGAGGAAGAGAAAATATGTACCATTAAGAGTAAAATATAATTTTAATGATTTACTAACAGAATATTTTTTTTCAAATAGATTTTGATTAAGTTTTAACTCAAATGTGTGTATGTAAGATTTTATAATATTTTGAGTGTGCATAGGATAATTAACTAAGAATGGATGGGTAAGGCATAAATAAAATTAAATTATGTGGTATGTAGGTAATTATTCTTAATTAAATTTTATAAAAAAAATAATATGTAGATAATATTTAAATTTTTTTATAATATAACAATAATTATCTCAAACTTCGATGTAATGTCATGCAAGTTTTTAGTTAGAGGAGATTATAGAGCTATTAAATATTATTATTTTTTTGAGATTGATTCTATCTAACTAGTTGGAAGTTTAGAAGGAGCCAATAAATATAAATTTAAATTTAAAAACATATTATTGCATATACTTATTTTGGTCTCTAATTAAATTAAAATGAAGCTAAATTTAAATAGAACTTCCATAGAAAAATTCATATAATTTATGAACTTGAGGGTAAGGTACGAAATAATTTTTTTTATCAAAAAATCAAAATAAAACTTAATCTTTATTTAAGATTTAAAATATTCACACTTTATTTATTTTTTTTATTATTTTTAGTTATATTTTTTAACTGAAAATTTGATTTGTTAGAAGTCAAATAGCTAAACAAACAAAATGCCGGCGAGCTTCCGTTCATGGTGCCGGCAGCCCAGCCGCCTGACCTAGTCCCCTTTGCTTCTCTATCTCTTCGCCTTTCTGTCACTACCAACCCACCACCAAATCCAACTGACAGCTTCTTCTCTACCATAAGATGACAGAAGCTTCATATTTTCTTAGAGAGGGATACTAATCCCTAACCGTTGTCCTTCAGCTCGGTCCTGCCGAGTCTTCTTCAATCCAACCTCGGTCATCCAGCGCGAGACGAAGTTTTGGAGCTTAGGGTTTTGTTCTCTGCGCGGATCTCATACTGTAGCGCCGGCGGTGATGGCGACACAGGATTACATGGATAAGATGCAGCTCCGGCAGAACTA
>JAEMOT010001199.1:10774-26727 GCA_019297695.1 Apostasia ramifera
GTGGGGCTGGAGGGGGGTGGGTGTCAGAGGGGGGATTAGCAGCTCCCTAAAAAAAAAAATCAACTTCTAGGTGCAAAAATATGTTTTCTAATATTTAATTATGATTTTTTCTTGTATGAAGCTAACATGTTCCCACTTAATTACTTGTAAGACTCATAATATTAGGTTGTAATTGCTTGTTTTTGACATATTTATTATTTTTCTGACATTATGTGCAATAATTTTGGATGAAAAAGTCATTTGTGGAGACTATTAATCATTTCATTCATATTTCACCATATCAATCTAATTATTTTGGTTTAGTTATTTAATTGTTTGATATGTTTTTTAATTTGTTTGAGCAATATGCTTTAAATATGCCAATTATTCACAAATTTACATAAATTAATCAAATATAGATTTTTGTAACATTAACAAATATCTTTATATATATTTAAAATAGATGAAATGACTTTAATATTTTCATAATAATATTGTATATCCTATTTCATATGTTCTTATCGTAAAAGACAAGTAATGAATTTTTTTGAAATGATTTATAAATAATAATTTTTAAAATACGGTACACATATATATATATATATATTGAGAAATATCTACATATATGCCATATAAATTTTCTAATATTACATTATATATTTTTTTCATAAAATTTAAACTATAAAATAATTAATTTTTGCAAAAAAATATGTGTAATGTAATATATAAAAATTTATGTGAATGTGTAAATATTTTTATTTTTTATGATAATATATTTAAAATTAGTACACAACAAAACTTAAAAATGCTAAGAAATTTCAAAAAAATACTTTTAGTCTCTGTTGGCTGAAAATTAAAGTCAAGATTAAAATAATACTAACTTTAAAAATAATAATAATGATAAATAAATAAATAAAATTTAATTATTTTATATAAATTTTAATATAAAAATATTATTTTATTTCACATATTTAATAATTTTTAATAAAAATATTAATTTTATTTTATATTCTAGATCAAAATACTCAATTTCAAGTATTTTAATATAAGATATAAAATAAAGTTAATAATTTTATTAAAAATTATTAAATATGTGAAATAAATAATATTTTTTATATTAAAATTAGTGTAAAATAATTTAAAAAAATTATTTAAGTATTTATTTATTATTATTATTATTTAAATTAGTATTATTTAGATTTTGATTTTGATTCTCTCACAAAACAGTATCTTGAAAGTGTATTTACATTTTACTTATAAATTAGTAGTGAGTTGCCACGAATGTGTGACCAGAAATTTACTAAAGGGACATTTGGTTCGTTGTCATCTTGGTGTTATGTTACGTAATCTAAATGTCATGAAATCTAGATGTTACTTTTTTGATTAATAATTTTATAATTTAATAAAAAATTATTTGTAGATATCATTAAACTAAATAATTGTCTTCTCTAGATAATATAATATAACATCATGATAACATTGAACTAAACACCTCCTAAAATCACTTTTATTGGCAAACCCAAGGCTATATTAATATAATACTAAAATGTAAAACACATATAATCAATTTTGAAAAATATTGTTTTAAAATGAATAAATCCACACATGTTTCTTAATTTATTTTATAATTGATATATTTATCTCACAAAAATATCAGAAATATATTTATCACACAGACATATAAGAAATTAGCATTTTAATAAATTTTTTTAATATATATATATAAGCATGATAAAATTAAAATAATTAGACATGCTGGATAAATTTAATCAATAAGTAATATACTCATTAGTTAGCAGTAATAGTAATTATAAATCTGATATACCAATGACTCCAAAGACATATAGTATTATCAATAGCCTCTGAAAGCTAATTGGAGGATTACAACATAATCCTTCAGTAATATATACTCTAAGAGAAATAGTAGCACATATTTATTAATGAGGAGTAATTTTCTCAGCATCTTCTTAGAACATGTGAGTAATATCATCCTGAAGAATATGATAAACTTTACCCTATCTTAGAAATAATTTATAAACATAAAAATATTAATTCACCTTATATGGAGAAGGCGAAACGAAAAGAATGTATTCGAAAGGTTATGACTCTCTTACTCAAAGATCTACAAACAAGAATATTGGATAACATCTATGAAGATAAAGCTCTTGCATATTTAGCACATGAATCATTACTAAGTCTTCCGGATCGAAGATAAAGGATGTTCGTTGCTTTTACACCTCATATGGAATGGCCGATGGAATTGGGAATTGTCAGAAAACTGATTATTGACACAGGCTTTCTCAAATCATCAAAACAATTAAAACATCAACAGATTCATATGAACGAATTCTGAAATTTGAGATTATATTTACATTTATCGAACCAGACCAATATCTGATCTATCCAGCATATTAGATATGGAGACTCTTCAGACAAAAGACTAGGGGACAACCAATTCTAAAAGATTTTTTTGGATATTCATGGAATTACGAGCAAAAATTAAATCTGTCAGAATTATTATCAGTATATCAAGAACGAAACAATTATAAAGTTTTAAGTAATGGTAGAATTATGGTTTATGATGAAGAACATATATCAGAAGTAACTGCCGATAATACTATGTTAGATTTTCAATGGGGACCACAGACGGAGAAATTATTGGCAGATATACAACTTGGATTATCAGAACCTTCAACTCTAGATAATGTTTTAATACAGTCTGATCAAGAATGGACTCCATCATAATTTCGCAAGGAATCTTCTGCACATATATTAACTCAAGAACTTCTTTATAATTTCACTGCAGCAAAGGCCTCAATTATATGAAGCGTCTTTTGCTTTACGTCATTATCAACCCCAATAAGAAAATTTTATTTGAAATATTTAATTAATTTTATAATAAAATAATTATATTTCAAACTAACTCTAATATAAACTGGCATGATAAAATTGAAATAATTTTTTGTTGATCGTTAATAAAAAGTTTTTTTTGAACTTTTGCTTTACATAATTTCACAAGGAATCTTTTGCACATATATTAACTCAGGAACTTTTTTATAATTTCGCTGCAGCCTCAATTATATGAAGCATCTTTTACTTTACATCATTATCAACTCTTTACATGTAATTCAATTAACAAAAGTTCAAAAAAAACTTTTTATTAACGATCAACAAAAAATTATTTCAATTTTATCATACCAGTTTATATTAGAGTTAGTTTTAAATATAATTATTTTATTATAAAATTAATTAAATATTTCCAATAAAATTTTCTTAATAATTTAATAATAAATTATCATTTCCTTTTGTTATCTTAGTATATTGATTTTGCTCTCTATTTATAAAAGATATGCTTCAAGTTCATCTTCAATCTAGTAATTTGGGATTAAAATATCAACAATATAACTAAAAAAGTTTATTTACTTTTATAAAATAAAATTTCAAATAATAAAAGTATATAATTTTGCTATGTATTTTATTAATAATTTTTCATGAACAAGAATTAATCCTACAAAATTTTTAAAATATTTAACAAGAGATATTGTCAATGTTTTTTCTATTAACAATAAAATTTTTCACTTTTGTTAATTTCTATGGTTAGTTTACAGCAAAAATTGAAACTCTTGATAAAGCGGTCATTAAATTACTATGTTAATATAATTTTGTTTACTTTTGATAAATTTTTGTTATTAAAAATATAAATTTTTTATAGTACTATAACACAAATAAAAGAGAAATAAATAGATTTTTTATTTATCAAATCATATTTGTAAGCACTCAAGATAATAAAATTACATAAACATAGTCAATAATATGCAATATTACATCATATAATATATAAAAGAAAACTTAGGAAACTTAATTTCTATCAACTCGAGCTATCACCTCATATAGCATGGAGAGCAGGCATCACGATAAGGATCATGGAACGGATAAAATAACTGATAGATGTAGTGCAAATCAATAATTTTGTCATATGAGGCCTAGTGAATGTCATATCCTTGTAGTAAGCAGTAACAACAGTATCATTATATAAGATTTATACGCAGAGTTGTAATGAATATATATATATATATATATATTAAATATCATAAATTTTTCATCACAATTGAAAGTTATAGTCGTGAATTTGAACTTGAAACTTCTTGATTTCGGATAAAGCGATTGTTGCATATGCCCAACACATTTTATGGGCCGGCCTGGGCTGGGCTGGGCTGGGCTGGGCTGGGCTGGCCTGGACCTTGAGGTATAACCTTTGAGCGGTCCACAATAATCAGTAAACCAAAGCGGTCGGTTCGGTCTGAACAGACGGCCTCGGTTCAACATTTTTTATTTGTTAAGGAAATTTATTTTAATAATATATTAATATGGTTGAACGCACGATGAGAGCTAGGGCTCCCGGTAGAGAGAGAGGGAGGGGGTCCGAAGGGAGAGAGAGAGAGAGATCTTCATCCCTTTGGAGAGAAGCTTATATTAAACGCGAAATTGGAGGGAAAAGAACTCCAAACGGAAGGTAACCGTTACCTTTTGAAACCGAATTCCCTAATCGCGATCCGGCCATGGTGGCTCCGGCGGAGGTCATGCCTCCCGTGGATCACGTGGAGAAGACGAAGACGCTGATTGGCGCGTTGAATCTCATCTCTAGGAACCTACCTCTTCCTCCCGATGTCGTTCACGCTGTTTCTTCTATCTACGATGACGGTTCGGGACCCGACGATCACCCCGCCGGCGGGAAGATGGCGCTGGATGTGGCGCAGGTGGATCTCCCCGAGTCGTCGCTCCAGAATGATCTGGTTCGTTCTCTGATTTTACCTCGCTTTCTTCTCCTTCTTGTACTGTATAATTGGGATCTTTTGGTTAGAGGGATCTGGGCTGAAATACAGGAATACAGTTTGCTAGGGATATGACGGATTAGCTGGAGAATGGCTCTTATTCATCAGGGATTTGCGTCTCGGGAGATAAAAAAGGGTTTCCTTAGGCGGGAATTGCAATTTGCATTAGTCTAATAATTAAAGTATCAGTTAGATGAATATCTGCTAGGGTACGGTGGTTCATCGGCTTTTATTCCGATATAGTGCGTTTTGTTCTACTGTTTATGCATATGATGAATAGTAGTAGTTTAACTTGAGAAAAAAAAGCAGGCAAACCTTTTTTGGTACCGAAAAAGCCTATTTTAGGAGTATATTGTGGTTCTTCTTTGATGCACACTAGCGTTGATTAATTTTTTGGTTTCTTTATTCGGTAAAAAGTGGCCCAACTTTGAATTTGAATAAATCATTATTACAAAAGACATATTGTTCATTTCATCAGGAAAGGTTTTCTTGAAGAAAAACTTTTGTTGAGGGGATCAGGTCACAATGTTAAAACGGGTAAACATGGACCAAGAATAAGTTGCAATGTGGTGATAAAGTTGAATTTGAATCATTGCACTCACAAAGAGCATCGCTGTACATAGAGTTGAATGGAGAAGTGAAATTCATTTAGCTGATTGATAGGATGAAGGCTCTATGGTTGCTGTTTTATGCTTGGCCAACACTGGTGTTTTATCTTCTGCAAAAAATTGTAATCTTTTTGTTTTTGTTCTTATGAAGTGTTTTGATGTTTGAATTCTGCCGTTTGGACGTTTTGTTTTGCAAGTTTCTCATTTTTTCAGCATATAACTTAGTAAATTTAATTCAAGAGATAATACTTCTGCAGATTGAGGGGGTCCCCCGGGGAGGGGCTTTAATTACAATGTTTGAAGATGCACTAGTAGAGCTTCATGAAAAACACATGTCCAGTTCAGCACTAAAGCAATCAAAGGAAAAACGATTCCGGTGCTTAGTTCAGCATCGTCTTAGAGAGCTTGAAGGTTACTGTTACTGCTTAGATATCAAGCTTTTTTGTTCTTCTGATTTAAATTATTGAATTCTTGCTTTTTAAGGATGACAGATGATGATGAGTTGCTCTTTTGAAGATTAAGAATATTTTTAACTCGTGTAAAGAATTGTTGAACTTTTCATGAGAATTAAGCTGTAGTAATGGTCCTTACTACCCAGAATTTAGCTAAAGTTTTTGCAATTATCTAACTTCCATAGAGCAACTTAGATGTATTGCATATGTAAACAGTCGTTTGAAGGCTCTCATGGTTTTAACTTATAATGAAGAATTTGGCCAAATTATTATTATTGAACAGGATTACCACCAAGTAGAGGGGAAGATTTGCAGATGAAATGCTTGCTTGAGCTCTATGGTTTAAAGGTATTTATTCATCTTACCTATAGATCACAGCTCCATGGTCTTGTTTGCATTTTCAACATTTTTGAAGTTATGCCTCACACCAATAGCTGGCAGGTCACGTATGCTGATTTTGCTGCTCTATTTTTGTTGTTTTATTTGGTTGATGGGTTCTTGAACATATCTTTTGACGAAGATTCATTAATTTTGGCAGTTGAGTAAAAGGTCAATTGTCATGACTACCATTTTGGCATAACACGTTGTTGCTATTTTTGGGATCCTGGCATAGTCATCATTCATGAATCAGTGCATGAAATTGTGCATGATGTCAAATGCTTTATATTTTACTTAAATACTTAGTTTATGGGATTTAGTCACACTCTTGCATTTGTTAAAATGATAATGTTGCACATGATTTGAACTCTATTTTGTTACTTTTATTTAACTTGTTGGAACCAGTATTCTGTGAATACATAATTGATTTACATTGAACTGATTTTATCTTTGATTCGATGCTTTTGTTCTTTTGATATGGTTATGCTGTTGGATCAACAAGTTTCATTATGATATATGGTGGTAATTCCTCGATTGTGCTAGTAGCCTATCTCAGGAATGTGGCCTTACTAATGTCCTAGCAGAATGTGTTGACCAAAGGAACTCATTGATGTGAGATGGATCTATAGGAACAGAGTCATAATTAGAATCAAGAAAGGATTTATGTATATATTTGATTTCGCAGAAATGTGAAATCAAAGTGGGTGATAAAATAGCTGGAAGTCATGGTAATAAAGGTGTAATTTCTAAGATTTTGTATAGGCAAGATATGCTCTATTTTCAAGATGGAAGGCCCGTTGAAATTCAAAGATTTTGATTATTGTATTAAATTATTAGAAGTTAGCAAAACAATTGATCATGAGCATGTGAAACATATATGTGTGTGTGTGTGCACCCGTGTTTCATAGTACATGTTGAAAAGTTTTTGATCATGTAAGAATAAAAACGCAGCTATACAAATCTTTGGGCATATTCAAAACATATTGACAAAGCTACAGCTCAAGTGTTTAGAAATTGTAGGTTCTATATGCAGCTCTTGTTGCATCTGTATTTTTACATTTAACTTTTTCATTATTTATTACCTGGTTTTCTTTTTAGAAAATGTCTTCTGTTTTATGAGGCTTTAAGATTCACAAAATTGTCATTTTTGATAATTACTTCCTGTTTCAGTTAGTTGAACTACAGAGGAAAGTGCGTACCAGTCTTAGCGCAGAATACTGGTTGCATGAAAAATGTGCATATCCTGACAGGCAATTATTTGATTGGGGAATGATGCGTCTTCGTCATCCTTTTAGCATGTATGGAATTGGAGATACGTATGCAATGGAAGTTGATGATCGTCAGAGGAAAAAAAGAGATGCAGAGGTTATATTTTGCTACTTACTTATTATCTAGTTTATTATGTCACTTGCCAGATAAATATGATATGCTCCTTATTGATTTTTATTCAGAGGCTTTCAAGATTAGAGGAAGAGGAAAAAAACCGACTTGAAACAAGAAAGAGAAAGTTTTTTGCAGAAATACTCAATTCTGCTCGAGAAGTTCAGTTTCAAGTACAAGCTGCTTTGAAAAGAAGAAAGCAGAAGAATGATGGCGTTCAGGTATTGATACTTGTTTTCTGACTTGATTTTATGAATCCCAATTACCTAGAGTTTTTTGTTTTCTTGTTGCTCCTTTCATCCATTAGATGCGGCCATTTAATTTGTCTTACCATTAGAACAACTCAACTCATTTGTTTGGGGAGCAGATGAAATTAATTCTTAACTTTTCTATTGCCAAACTTTCTGAAATAATTGGCTTAGGCCTGATTCTTTTTTATGGTAGACATATTTTTGTTTATTTAAGAGCTTATAATGAGTTGGTATGTAGGCATGGCATGCAAGGCAAAGGCAGCGAGCTACTCGTGCCGAGAAGTTGAGGTTTCAAGCACTGAAAGCAGATGATCAGGAGGCATACATGAGATTGGTGGAGGAGAGCAAGAATGAGCGTTTAACAATGCTTCTTGGCAAAACAAATGAACTTCTTGTTGGCCTTGGAGCTGCTGTCCAGAGACAAAAGGATGCTGAACATTCCGATGAACTAGAAGCTATGAAGGGATCTTCTGAGTCTGGTGACCGATCTCCATCGGAGACTGGAACTCCTGGAGAAGTTCCTTTAGATGAAGTTAAGGAGATTATTAATGTCGACTCTGCCGAAAATTTCAAGACCAATGATTTGCTTGCAGGGCAAAGACAGTACAATTCAGTTGTTCATTCCATACAGGAAAAGGTTAGAACCAAAGCAAATATCTCTAATTTTTAAACTTTTGTATCAGCTGTTTTCATTGAGTGCACATGATTTTTTTGATGAGAGATGTTTTATTTCTTCACTGTATGGTTACTATGGTGCATCATCTAGCTGCTGTCAGGGAGAGAACAAACTGATGACTTGCCTGTAAAAATATTAAGCCTATATTTCATTTTTTTATGTCAACTAAATTTTTTCATTCGAAAGTATGTTATATGGAGGCTGTCGTACCATCTCTTCATTTATTGCACGCTAAACTCAGGATATTAATCATAGATGAAAATAACTATGTGGAACAAGTTTCGAAGAAAAATAACTATGGAAAATTGTCAATAAATCAATGACATTTATTAGGCCCTATTTGGTTGGAGGTCATCTTGGCCATGACCATGGCCAAAATAGCCTCCAACTATTTTATTAAATAATTTTTTCATTTTTCATTCTCAATACATAAATTTTAATATAACAAAATTTATTTTATATTATATCTATACAATTTTTAACACATTATACTTAATTTTTTATTATTACTAATTTTAATAAAATAGTTGGAGGCTATTTTGGCCATGGTCATGGCCAAGATGGCCTCCAACCAAACAGGGCCTTAGGGATGGAAACACCCAGTGGAAATATTAAATTATGTTTCTTTATTCAAAAGCACCTGGACTTTCTTCGTGTGTTTAGATTCTAGAGTTGGGTGCCAGTTCTATGAATGGAATTATATGAATATTTTCTCTTTTTAGTCCTTGAGCTTGCAAAATATACATCAAAACTATTGTTGTACATCTCTACATTGTAGCTGTTTATTGGCAACAATTCAGTGAACTTGGCAATTGTCAATCATGCATACTCTAATTTTTCTTTCTCTTATTTTGCTTAAAATGTTTTGTTGTAATATATTTTAGAGAGTTTTAGAAAAGAAAAAGGTTTGCATTGCTTACATTCAATTTATTAAAAACATATATCAAGGGGCTATTACTTGTGTTTGAGCACAAAGGAGCTTGACTAAGAATTTTTTAATTACAGTTGAATTACACCAAAATTTTAATTTCAAGTTTATATTTCTTTGCATTAGTTATAGAGGTCATGACTAAACATATTTAAGAAAAAATATAGTTTGGTGTATGCTTTTCATAAATAATATTCTTCTTATTGATAGAATTAGAGATGATACTAAGACAAATATATGAACTGTAAATTTAGTCCAGATACAAACACTTGTATTTGAGAGATGACAATTGATGATCAAGTTATCAGGAATGAGCGATTTAGATATCTGAGATCAATTATACAAAATAACAGTGAAATAAATGATGATATTATCAGTAGAATCTAAGCAGAATGGATGAAGTGAAGAAATGTATCTAGTGTGTTGTATGATAGTAAAATTCTACTTAGATTTAAAGGTAAATTTAATAGTTTAGTTGTAATCACCTAGACTTTAGTTGAAATAAGAGATGGGAGTTTAATTTAATCCACATGAAGTAGATCTAATTAATGTGATTTAATAAAAGGAAATTAAGGAATTAATGTATGGATTCATTTTGATCCTTTGGGCCTACAAGAGATCCTAAGAAATTTGAATGTGAAAACTTAGCAATGTTGGGACTTAAAGAAGAAATTTTCTCATATAACCCATCTAACATGGACAATTGAGAGTGAATCCAAGTATTAGAAGTTGAGTCATCACAACTGTAGTAAGACCAGTGATATTATGTGATGCTGAATACTAACCTACAAAATCGAAACATACAAATAAATGTTATAGAAATAAGGATGCTAAGATAAATAAGTAAGTATACACGAAAGGACAGTAGGAGAAATGAGTATATTCGCAAGAAGGTCAGAGTAGCCTCAATTGAGGATAAGCTTAGAGATAGTTGATTTAGATGGTTTGGATATATATTTATAGGCCGATGAAGTTTCAGTAAGGAGGGTTAAATTATTAGATCTTGTTCATGTAAAAAAAGAAAGAGAAATACCAAATAAGACATGGTAAGAAATGATCAGAAAGAATCTTACATTACTTGGAGATAAATGAGGATTTGTTATTTGATAGAATGCAATGAAAACAAAGGATTCATTTAGCTGACCCCACCTAGTGGGATAATGCTTGGTTGTTGTTATATACTTTTGTTTGACTTAAAAATGTAATTAACTAATTTTTTATTCTTGACTGCTTAAAATATTTTGTTGCAAATTGTAATATACATTATTTTTTATGACATACTTAATCAAATAAATGAAAGTGTCTGTTCACATTCAAGCTGTACGTGTGAGATAACCAGTGGTTTAATTATCAAAAAAATGTCTTGTATAAAATTTGCAGGGTGTCATTTTTTTCAAGGTTTATTGCATATCTAAACACCGAAATATCTATAAAAACTGTAATCATATTTATTTCTGATACCTTGGGTCAAGACTGAATTTTGGAGATTTATTTTGAGGACTTCATTTTCAAAAGTTGATGGTTAATTTTTATACCGGTCCTTTTAGTATAAGATTATGTTGTGCTACATTTGAATTTGTGATTATATGTTGAATTTAGAAACTGAACTCAATTAACTTTTTTGTTATTTTGCGTAACTTTTTTTCCTTTTTGAGATTGTTTAGGTAACTGAGCAGCCAGCAATGCTCCAGGGTGGAGAATTAAGAACTTATCAGTTAGAAGGACTTCAATGGATGCTATCCTTATTTAATAACAATCTAAATGGTATCTTGGCTGATGAGATGGGTCTTGGAAAGACGATACAGACAATAGCGCTAATCGCATACTTGATGGAGCATAAGAGCGTCAGTGGCCCTCACATGATAATAGCTCCAAAGGCTGTATTGCCAAACTGGATTAATGAATTTACAACCTGGGCACCTGGGTATGACTTTGTGTCTCAAGTCCTTGAGTATTTTAAATGTCAATTTTTTTCTAAGTGACCACTGACCAGCTAACTCTTTTTTTTGCAGTATTGTAGCAGTTTTATATGATGGTGGGCAAACTGAAAGAAAGGCAATAAAAGAAGAGATTTCTGGAGAGGGAAAGTTTAATGTTTTAATCACACATTATGACCTCATAATGAAAGATAAAACGTTTCTAAGGAAAATCCATTGGTCCTACATGATAGTTGACGAGGGACATCGTTTAAAAAACCATGAGTGTGCTCTTGCACGTACGCTTGCCTCAGGGTATGTTCTATAGCTAATTCATGTGGATCCTGCTTAATTTATGCTTTATTTGTCCTGTCTCCAGAACAGAGTTGGAAGACAAGTTCTTTAGTATCTACTTAATTGTTGCATTAGGTACATGTCTGCATGATTAATTCATGGGGTTCTATGCCCCCTTTTCTTCAGCCAACCCCTTATCTTAAATATTGATACGATGTACTAATTTTGCAAGGCAAACTAGTATTCAATTGAATAAAACCTTAGAATTTTTCATACATGTGCATATGTATGATCTGGATGACAAGTAGAAAACCAGAAGTCAGGACATCAATTTGCCTCACTAATTCATTCTACTTATTCGATATTCTACCTAAATGTCATATATATCAGCAACATAGCACATGTTTATTACCCCAATAAACACATTCTTTTTGATTTATTGATGATAACAGAAATATTCAGTATGTAGAATGAATTACTTCATTGATTAAAAACATACTTTCATCAACTAAAGGAAATTATTAGTTTGTCTAACTTTGATCTATCCACTGATCTAGACACATAATCTCTTTCATAATGTCATCTTGTCTATTGAAGAGAAGTTTTTAAATCAATTTGGAATTTGTTTTAATATTTTTGTTATGCATAAAGATTAGTGACTTACATTTTTGTAGTCTGAAGGCTTTATCGTAGATATACTAAGGTCTCTGAACCCTTCTTATTTTTTTTTATGAAAGGTCTCTGAACCTTTTATGTTTTAATATTTGCATATTTATGAATGTATTAAGTGTTATGTTTTCTTTGGCAGTTAAAGTGTAGCATCATATTCTTATTCCTTAAATAGCAAGTGATTTGATCTTGCTGGCTTGCTTTGCTTTGCTTTATTATAGCCTGCCAAGGTAACTTCTGCGTGTGAATGCTTTTAGATTTTTGAAAGAAAATTGTTTTCAGGAATAATGGGACACCTGAGTGAGAATGATGTGATATTTTTATGGGTATATGTATTGTAAGTTTGGATTTTTTTTTTGTCAAGTTTATGCTCTACAGTTTTTTGAGTCTTTTATCTTACATTATTTTCCCTGTGCAGCTTTCATATTCGACGGAGGCTTCTTTTGACTGGTACTCCAATACAGAACAGTCTTCAGGAGCTCTGGTCATTGCTTAATTTTCTTCTTCCAAGCATCTTCAACTCTGTACAAAATTTTGAGGAATGGTTTAATGCGCCATTTGCTGATAAGTGTGATGTCACGCTTACAGATGAGGAACAACTGTTGATTATTCGTCGTCTCCATCAAGTGCGTACTGATGTTCTTGTAATCTTGCAGTTGATTCTCTTAGTAATATCATGTTTTATCAGACCTATTATTTTTCCATTTTCAGGTTATAAGGCCATTTTTGCTGAGAAGAAAAAAGGATGAGGTGGAAAAGTATCTTCCTGGAAAAACACAAGTGATTCTAAAAGGCGATATGTCTGCCTGGCAAAAAGCATACTATCAGCAGATTACAGACATTGGAAGAGTTGGGCTGGAGTCTGGTATGTTAAGATTGGTCCCATTTATTTCATCCATGCATGCTTTTTTGTTTGGAATAATATATGAAGAATACTTGCTTGGAGGAAATGACGTGGAGGTTCTTGCATGACATTAGTTTTATGGTTGGACAAATCCGAAGTACTGGAGGTATGTCTTTAAGAAAAGGTTGCCAAGAAACCCTAGGATTGGCTTCCAGAGTTCAAGATAGGCTTAGCTGTGATATCGATAAGGACCTATGAGATAGATTTTGGAAAGAAAATCAAATAGTATACTAATTGTGGTTAATTGCTCATTTGGAACTGCCTAATTAAGCTTCAATTGAACCAGTGATCTAGAAGCAAATTTTTTAACTTTCGTCTGTGAGAAACTTTGAAGCAATGAGTAATTTGTGAATTAACTACAAGTTTCATGCGGCTATGATGTGACAATCATTAAGCAAATTTCCGAATTTGTAGAGAAATAAGAGAACCTGCAAAAAACATCATAGACATTGGATTTGTTGGTTAGGAGAGATTCCCCTACATTTATGGGTAGGGCCAAATTAAGGTTACACTATGAAATGAGGATTCCCTCTAAGGGGATTACACGAAAATACATTAAAATAAAAAATTTGTAAATGAGGACTTAAAAGAAAGTAAACTAAAAGAAAAGCTTAGTTACGTAATTTTGTCATCATTCTTCTATCCTTCGTGCCACAGCTAAATTAAGACCAAATGAGCTATTTTTTTGGTGTTCGACCAGAGAGCTTCGACTTTTGTTGAAGATGGACTATGCATGTGTTATTGTATAGTGAAAACACACGAATGTATTGTCACTGGCGTTCCGATGGTTGAGAAACCTCAGAGGGTGTCGGGAAAGCTTCGTGGATGCCTTTGTGGGTGGGGAAAAGAGAGAAAATCAAGATTTGTAGTTGTCAGCATCTTGCTTACAAAAGCATATTAGGGTAGGTTGTAGATGCCTTTGTGGTCTTGAATAAACATGAGCAAGGTCACCGGTGGTGGTTAGTGACCTTAGCTTAGCTGGTGTGGGATGCTCCATGCTAATTTGCATGGCTAAAACCAATGAAAAAGTAGATAGAAAAATATGAAATTTTTAAATATAATCAAAATGATGCTAGAATATCGTTGGAGAAGACGATTCTATCCCTGAAAGCTCGAGTGAAGCCTCTCGAGGACCATGGAGACAAAAGAACTAGCGTGTTGGACGCAAATTCTATCAACTTGGATGGGATGACTAATATATCACTTGGGAGATCATAGAATGTGGGGGTTACATTGACCATGGTTGCAAGGTCAAAAGATATAAAAATAACAACAACAACAACAACAACCAAGCCTTAATCCCACTAGGTGAGGTCGGCTACATGAATCCTTTGTTTCCATTGTGCCCTATCAGTTACCAAATTCTTATCTAAGTCTAAGTAACTAAGATCACTCCTTATAGTTTCTTGCCATGTCTTCTTTGGTCTACCCCTTCCTCTTTGTACATGGGCAAAATCCAATAACTCAATTTTTCTAACTGGAGCTTCAATCGGCCTATGATTTAGATGTCCAAACCATCTAAGCCGACTTTCTCTAAGTTTATCCTCAATTGGTGCAACACCAACTTTCTTTCGGATATACTCATTTCTCATTCTATCCTTTCGTGTATATCCACACATCCACCTTAACATTCTCATTTCTGCAACATTTATTTTATTTGTATGTTTCCTCTTTGCAGGCCAGCATTCTGCACCATATATCATTGCTGGTCTTACTACAGTTTTATAAAATTTACTCTTAATTCTGGATGGGATTTTTCTATCGCACAACACACCAGAAGCATTTCTCCATTTTACCCATCCTGCTTGAATCCTGCTAATAACGTCATTATCTATTTCGCCATTATTTTGTATAATTGATCCAAGGTATCTAAAGCGCTCACTCTTCTTGACAATTTGATCACCAATTGTCACATCTCCAATATAAGTATTTCTTTCTTGACTAAATGTGCACTCCATATATTCAGTTTTTGATCTACTGAGATGAAAATCTTTAGATTCTAGAGCATTCCTCCAAAGCTCTAGTTTCGCTTTAGCTCCCTCTTTAGTTTTCTCAATAAGGACAATACCATCTGCGAAGAGCATACACCAAGGTCAAAAGATATAAAAATAATTAAAAATAATAATAAATAGATTTTTTGATCGAAAACTCACCCATGGCTACAAAATAGAAAAGGTTTACATGAGATGGTTATGAAGAGGATGTGGTGGGGACACAGATCAGCATCGAATTTGATGGCTAGGATGACGTCATGTGCTGAATCAAAATTCGAATTCAAATTAATCAGAGCTATTAGAGATTTCTATATTAGCTTTATTTTGATTTGTTTTGATTTGATTTGATTTGATTTGATTTGATTCAGAGCATATTTGGAAGATTTGGAGACTCACCACATTTGGAGCTGATTTTATTTTATTGTAATAGAATAAGTTTCATATTTACTTTTATTTATTTGGTATTTTATTTTCTGCATTTAATATTGTATTTTCAAATTTCTACATGGGATCTCTCTATATAAAGAGGTCGCCTTGCATTGTAAAGAGGAGAGTATTTTGATGAATGAAATTATGTTGAGTTTTCTCAGAGCCTAGATCCTGGTTAAAGGGTCGATATTCCGGTGAAGGAAAAGGCAAGGTTAGCCTTTGGTGAGAATCCTCAAATTAGCCTAGTTATCCACTTTTCAAAA
>JAEMOT010001199.1:34351-99412 GCA_019297695.1 Apostasia ramifera
CGGGGCGGCGCGGGGCGGCGCGGTGACGGCGCGGTGGCGGCGCGGTGGCTGGAGGAGAGAGGGAGGGTAAGGGTATAATGGTAATTTTTATATTTTTTAATAATAAAAAAATAAAAAAGGGACCCAGATGATAATTTTTGAAAACCTAGGGACCCCGAAGATAGAATTTTAAAAACGTGGACCTGTGTGATAATAACCCTTAAACTCAGGGACCTGGATGAAATTTGCCCTAGATTTAATTATTCATCAACTCGATTCAAACTTAATTAGAACTTAAAAACTACAAATCTAAATTGAGTCCAACTCACTCCAACATGGAATAAATAATTAGATATCGATCCTAAGCATCTCTCATGCACCTGGCCTCGTTTGGTTCGAGACGAGTTTTTTACCCAACATAAATTTCAACTATAAAAATCAACTTTATTTCACATTTAATACAAATACGAATATTAGAATTGAAAGTATTTCACATTTTACATACTTTCTAATAGTAAAATAAATTTTTCTCTCATTAAATTTAAAAAATAAAATATTTTTTTTTTCATGTCTAAAAAAAAAGCTTGAACCAAACGAGGAGAGTGGGGGCATTTGATTTTATAAGTATGATATGCTATATAAAAAAATTTATTATTTAGTTTGACAATTTTTAATATTATAAAAATTTATAAATTTGTTCCTCTAAAATAATATTTAAATATCACTTAAATTTTATATCACTTTAATTAAAATAGAAAAGGTGAGTTGAAATTAATTTTTTATTAATATTTTTTAATATAATAATATTAAATAAATAATAATAATTTAAAGATAGCATAAATATATGAATAATATTAATATGAATAATACAGATTTTTAAAGGATTTATATTATGATTGATTAGATAAATTTTATGCTGGTTGTTGACTGCCTAACGTAAGTACGCAACGCTCTGTTTTTCTCATTCGGGACTTAGAATCTGACAACGACGTGTTTAATATGAATTATGCAAATATTTAAATAAAATTGAACTAAATACTTTTTTTTAAATTAAGCTACTTATTATTTAAGTGCTAAATAATATAAGCAATTTAAGAAATTTTTAAGATTAATAGTAACTATGTTCCTCTAATATAAATTTATATGCAGGTAAATTTCTAAAATTAATTAAGTCTTCTTTGTTGAAGTAATATGTAAATATTTTTTTTATATTAATAAAAAATATAAATAAAGCATATTTTATGTAACTAATAAATTAATTTGATTAATTTAAAAAATAAATCATTATTTTATATAAAAAATTAAAAATTAATATTTAAAAATTTATTTATATTTTACTTTAAATTTAAAAATTTATTTAATTAATTTAAAAATTAAAAAGATCTACATATAAGTTTAAATTAAAAAAGACTTAATTGCTATTAATTTTTAATTTATATGTGAAAATTCATTAAACAGCTTAACTTCAGTCAAATATAAAAATATTTGCAAGTAAAAATGTCTTGAGTAGCTTTGCTTATAATTTTAATCTGCTTAACGAATCCATGCTTCAATGAATTGCATCAGTTGCTGTTATCGGACGATTTCGAGCGAATCGAAGTCAACTCAAAATCAAAAATTTTAGATTTGGCTCGTAATTATAAAAAAATTATAAAAATATTATGTGTTCAAGAAGATTTGATCCCTAAATCTTGAGGAAAATAGATCTTAAATCTTCTCTACTCTACCACTAAATTACTAACTAAATTATATATAATAACATTTTAGTTATATATATAATTTCGAGCCAAATAGAATCATGTTTCGAGCGAGCTAAGGCCAACTCGAAATTGGCTCGGAATGAATTTTGAGCCAAAATCTTTAGCTCATGATTCGATTTAAAATTTTCGAATCGATTTCGAGTCAATTCAAAAATCAAACGAGTTCCGAGCGAGTTTCGATTTTCGGATATTTGATAATGTAATATCAAAACTGATACTTGTACTATGAAGCTTAATAGTATCATATCACTAAATAATACTCTGAGGAACAAGCTCTAATATAAGTATTGAGGGTAAGCAACAGGCGAGTATGACTCAGATTTTATTAAATTTAAGTAGAACCCAATGGAGGCCCATCCTAACAAATAATATGTATTTACTTTTGCAACATTAACACTGTCACTAGCAATAATATTTTTATCAAAATATGCACCATGGGAAATACTACACAACCTCCATATCCATCCCAAAATGTTGATCCCATCATGGTATCCAATGTGGAGCAGTAGCTACGTCAGATAAATATTTGGAAGAAGTGGAACTCAAAATTTTGCTAAACTATTTTAATCATAATTTTCTTCCCAGTCCATTTTGCCTCAACTCATGTACATCTCTTTCCCCTCTGTCCGCCTCCACTTCCCGACTGTGTTAAAGTAATCGTTGCTTCGCTCCATCATTGTATGAGTCTCTTAGATGACATCTGGAAATATGAGGAAGTTGACATCTGCTAGCTTAGTGCTGCTCAACTCATAGGATGAAGTTTATTTGTTGGTATAAGGCTCGACTGTAAAGAGCAATTTTTTTGGGGGAGAGCCCATGATAGCTCGACTATGAAGAGCTGATCTTAATTTGTAGAGAAAATCTACAAGTGTCATAGTCTACGAGTAGACTTGTGTTCCATAAGTTTGAAGTGCTAGTCTTCGAACAAGATAATCTTTGATCAGGTGACGAGTGGATAATTGCATCTTGAAACATGTTCGTCTAAGAATAATGCACAAATTTCAGAGTTAACAATCTTATTTACTGGTTGGTTGGCTTATAATTAAAATTGGGATGGGGAATATACCACCGAAGCTTGATCCCATTTCTGAACCTACATTTAATTTCAAATCCTCAATATTTTCTTATAGGCTTTTAGCAACTATTGGATTATAATGAGATTTAAGATAGGGTTTGAAACCTACCTGAATCCTGAAATGAACAAAGACTTTTATGTTAGGCTGTTCTTAGGCTTATGATGGAAGGGGGACTGGTGCTTTTGTTAAATATTATTTATTTTGCAGTGCGCTGCCTGTTTTGATAACTGCATTTGGGCAGAATCTGTTAATTCTTCTGTAAACTTATGTGCAAAATTTGTTTGTATTATCCTGAAGTTATTAACAAAAAGAAAACAAACCTGTAGGGAAAAGAATATTTGTCTTATTATTTTCTAATGTTATCTATGACTCTGCCTGCATTAAACAGTACCAGTGTCATAAACAATAGCATGAGAATACTTGCCCTTATCATTAACAAATTCCTAATCTCAAATTTTTGGATTGATTGCATATTTTCGAGAGTGCAAATGAATTAAGGCCATGTCTAACGTTCGTATCTCATTATTTTTGGTTTTCTTCTCTCTCTCTTTTATATAGTGATTTGAGTCGCTTCGCACTTGTATACAACTTTTAGAGCATTGTCAAATTACTTTTAAGCATTTTCCTCTCTTATTTTATGAATTCTTTTAGGGGGCGGGGCAGAGCATTTGGTTCAATTAATTGTTTGTTTAATAATATATATTGATAACTTTTTAATAAATAATGAGATTATTACTTAAAAGATAACATCTAGATTACATGATATGGTACTCAGATAATATTGAACCAACCCCCCCTTTAAAGTAATGTGATTACCCATTTATCTCAACATTTGCATCATACCTATGCTATCTTTTATAGATTCTTGTCGCTTAATTGCAGAACATCTTTAGAGATTTTTTTTTTTCCTTTAAGTAAGCGAAGTACTAGAGCCAATATCTCATACTTGCTTAGTGTTCCCCGCTTTGTCAAGTGTCCCTCCACCTAATTCACTAGGTGCTTGGCCTACTAAGCATTTATTCATTGCTCCTACTGTAGGCACAGCCCTTGTTATCTTTCATTTTTCTCTACTACTCTCTCTTATTGAGCTTGCACCCATTGTTCTAATCATATAACATAGCTATCGAGTAGCGATGCTCTTTGCATCTATTTCATAATATTTTTTTAAGTTGGTAATCATCTTTCTATTACAGAGGTCCTATTGTACTTCTTAATTCTAATTTTCTCTAAGTAAAACTTGTGTATAGTTTTTCATTCCATCATAGCAAAAGTTTAGTAGTAAAATTTCAGTAGTATTTGATCAAATTCCTAAAGCTTTGTGTTGTGATAAACTTGGTGAATAACCACTTCAATATCCAAAAAAACAGTGGTGATTTTATGAATGTGCTTACATAGTTTCATGTATGTAAAAGAATTCATTTGCCGAAAAAAGGTAAATGTAATGCACCGATACTGCACTACGACTTTTGTTAGTGCACTACAACTTCTGTCAGTGTTTCGTCGATGATCACCAAATGTTCAATGACCGATCTTATAATCGAGTTCATCGATCTGTAGGTCAAAGAAGGTTTGTTCAGGAGAAGAATGATCCTTTATCAGATCTATATGCTAATGAACTCACACTGAATTGAAGTGAGGTAAATCTTTTGCTCTTAACATCTGAGTCCATTGAACTCCAGGTCAAAGGTTTGTTGAGGAATTAAGGACCTTGAATTTTTTTTATCAGAAAATATGCATCTGTGAACTTATTATGATACTTTAATTATAAATTTTAATTTATTATTTTGAAATTTGTGTAAGATATGGATTAAATTTATTTGTTATATTAAAATGGGTGTATTTTGAGATGTTTTAAATTTTTTTAAAATAAAAAAAGAAAATTATGTAACGACATGAAATAAAATTATTTATTATTAAGGGTTCTATTAAATGTAAAATAAAGTTAATTTTTTATTAAAGTATTTAGAAGATGTGAAATAAAATTAATTTTTAAAATGAAGATTATGTATAAAGTGAAATAAAAGTAATTTTTAATATTTATATTTATGTACAATTTGAAATAAATAAAAGATTTTGATAAAAATATTTTTAGAGTAATGTAAAAATATTTTAGGTCCCAATTAAATGAAATCTCTTTCAGTGAGCCTCAACCCTAGACATATAGTTAGGGGAGGCAATTTTATATGAAAATTAAAATTATTTTTTTGTTTGATTCAAAGATGACTTAATTTTTTTATAACTTAAAATTAACTTACTTGAAAAGTAATTAATTTAATTCATGATTAACTAGATATATATATATATATGTAAACATTCATATTTAGAAATTTATAAAATATTTTTGAGGATTTTTTTATATATAAATATATTATAATAATTTATATTAAAAATATATAAAAAAATTACAAATATATAATTTGAAAGTAAATTTATGATATTATATTTTAATATATTTTACATATATAATAAATTTTTTATTGAAAAAATATGTTTAGAATTTGGCTCTATTAAAACAAAATTCAACTTTAAAATTTAAGAATAAATTAAAATTAAAAAATGGAATAAATTATTGATAAGTTTTTATAATTATATTTTCATCTGTATTTTTTAAAACCATTTATTTACGCCCTTAGTGTTTTTTTAATTTAAAATAGGTACCTAATAGATTCCTACAGTGTAATTATAGTAAAGACCAAAGTGTAATTATAGTAATATTATGGGGAGCTGTTAGTAATTTATGTTATGTATAATAATTTTTTTAAAAACTAATGTAATAATTTTTGTATTGGCGGTGCTCTGTGAAATATCCGGAATCCGGATAGCGGGGGAGAGAGAGAGAGAGAGAGAGAGAGAGAGAGAGATGAGCTGCTGCAATCTATGGCAGTCGAGCATCCTCGCCTGCTTTCAGGCCTCTCCCGTCCGGCTTCCGATGCCGTCAACCCCTCTATACCCAACCCGCCTCAGAGCCCTCGCCACTCTTCCCGATTTTCCGATCGCCCGGCGACTAAGCAGCCGCTCTGAAGCCCTACGCCTCCCTTCTCTTCTGCGATATGGAGCTCTATTGGCCTCGGTGATTCTCCCTCCCCCCTCTTTCTGGTTGCTGATGAGGCGATCTCACTCTTGTCACTCAGACTCTAACTGAAACCTACGGTTCAGGTTGCGACACCGGCGGCCCTGGCTGTGACGGGAGAGAACAACGTAGAGGAGGATCTGATGACAACATTGGTTACCGGCGGAATCGCTGCAGCCTTTTACTTCTTGATTGCCCCAGTGAGTTGTCTATGCCCTACTCGACTCCCTAGAGTTGTAAATGAACCAAACTGAACCTATAGTAGTGCTTTGATCAAATTCGTGTTCGTTTATCAATACTCATGCTGATTTTGAGATTCTTCGAGCTAGCTTTGTGAATAAAATGACATGTTTGGGTTTGGTTCATGAGAAATCTTTCTAATTGGTTCACGAATGAGCTAATTTACATTTCAATTCATGAACATGGAAGGTATAAACAAACTCTTAACAACTACATTAATGTGTTTGTGAACTGGCTCATTACCAGACTAATTCAGGACTCATGAAACATTTGTTTTAGCCTAATAAGCTAGAGATATAGAGCATTTTCATGTTAGTGATATTCCAACTTGTTCCTTAAGCATGACAAACTAAACATAAACAAGCTCTCATTAAATCTTAGTATCATGCTATTCATCTAAAGCTCTGTTCAAATTGTCATTCATTATGGGGTTAAGAAGGGCGTTTTGATGTGCTCAGTTTCTTTTTTGTGCTTTAACTGTAGCCTATCATCTTGAACTGGTTGAGGCTTAGATGGTATAAGCGGAACTTCTTCGAGATGTACTTTCAGTTCATGTTCGCCTTCATCTTCTTTCCAGGGTCAGTTGCTTCCACTGTGTTTTTGTGGCCATGATTTATTTCCTTTTATTTTTATGTACCTGTATAATATGGCTTGGAAGCTCTTGTGCAATCTCTGATGAAAATGGTAACTAGATTGGTTTAAATGAAAAAAAAAAACAATAAAGATGATCCTGGTTGATGATTCTCACGATTTAAGTATTGGGTTCTTTGATTTATATGCTTTTACACATGGATTTTATTATGTCTTTCTGTAAATATGTGCGGTAGAACTGTAGAAGTAAAGCACCCTACTGTCCTTCAACTTGTTTGATATGTTATTTCTATGAAATTGTGGAGATTTTAGACCAGATCCATGGCATGTATGTTCCAAAAGAAGAATGTAAAAAAATTAGGGGTAATTACCTATGTCACCTTCAAACCTACTCAGTTAACCCCAAATATAAATATTGACATCTATCAAGCCCAATTATGTTGAATAACTGCAATTTACGCCCGAATAAAGAATAATGTAACCTTTTGGACACGAATTGTAATTGTTATTTACCAAAGTTGGGAGTGATAGATGAAAATATTCATCATTGGGGTTTAAATGAGTGATAGGGGCAAATCTAGGGATAAATGCATTAAATGTTTAAATCTAGGGATAAATGCATATAAAAATCCCCCAAATATTGTGGTAAAAGGTTACCCATTAAATGCATTTTCATGATGGTATAAATTATTATACTGATTTCCCTTTCAGATTCATTATATATATATATGAGCATATGCGCTAACTATAGTGGATAGTTAGGTTACCTCATCCTGTCCATGTATCAAAAAAAAAAAAACTTTTGTGCTATCAATTTCATGCTCCTTATTCATACCTAGCTATTGATTATAGCCATTGATTATAGGCTATTGCACACAAATTTTGTTGTTTATACATCTCATGGATTTCTTATAGTTGGCACTTCCCATTTTCAACTACTCGATTCAACGATGTATCAGATTGGGTTCTTAGATGCCATGATGCTATCATATCACCTGTGAACTACTCGAGAATGTTTCAATTTATGCTTCTATAGATTATCAGCATGATTGTGTATATTAATCTTTTCAAAACTTGCAATGGTGGTAATCGCATGGGGTTTGGTATGATTATTTCTCATGTAAAAGCATGTATTGAGACCATGTATTTGTGTCATGCCATGTCCTGCTTTGCATTGTATGTTCATGCATTTGTGGTCCATCATCATGTATGATGACTATATATAGACTTAGGTCTTATTTGGCGCGAAGACCAAAATGATATTAGTTTAAAAAACAACAATAATAATATTTAACTAAATTTTTTTAATCATTCTACATATATTTTAATATAAAAAATATTATTTTACTTCACATACTCAATAATTTTTAATAAAAATATTAACGTTATTTCATATTCTTGACAAAATACTCAATTCAAGTATTTTGGTCTAGGATGTGAAATAAAGTTGATATTTTTATTGAAAATGATTAAGTATGTGCAGTAAAATAATTTTTTTAATATTAGAATATGTGTTGAATGATTAAAAAAAATTATTTATCATTATTATTGTTATTTTTTAAACTAGTACTATTTTAGTACTGATTTTAGTCATCGTGCCAAACAGGGCCTTAAGGTTTAGTTTAGTTGAAAAAAACAAAAGATGGTTTGAAATTATTTTTATGATTTTTTTCGAAAAACATGTTTGATGGGAAATAAAATGAATTAATTATATTAAAAATTATGTTGGATGTAAAATAAAGTTGATTAATTTATTGAGAATTGTGTTAGATATAAAATAAAATAATTATTTGATATTAGGGTTTGTGTAAGATGAAATATAAAATACTTTTTTATTTTTTTGCTATAACTATTTTAGTTATGACTATTTTTTCAATTACCAAACGGAACCTTAAAATTTGTTCATTTTATGTAAAGGTTAATATTGTGGGCACTATTTCTCAACTTTAGGCCTTTACCGAGGGATTCGACTATGAAGTACCCCTGGTCTACTCCAAAAGATGATGCTACAATATATAAATCAAGATGATGCTCTCCTTGGATTGGTATTTTTTTAATATCCTTCACATTTTTTGTATTTTTTTTTTATGAAAAACAGTTGTATATTATGTAAGTCATTGGTGCACTTTGTGGTCTTAATGTTAGAATTTAGACTTGTGATAGCCAATATACATCTAGGCTTTTACATTCATACTATTCCAAAGCTTTCTATTAATGCACATGCTATTCTTAAATTTTCTATGTAAATATTTGCTTCTCAATAGTTTTATATCTACATACATGTCCTTTGAAAATTTTTCTATTTACATATTGAGGACTCAAAGTTGATTATTTGGTATTTACTCACATGTTATTAGTAAAATCCTTAATTATTTTTGTAATTTGAAAATCTATATAGTCAACCTTGAGTTATATGCAAATAAAAAAAAAATTGAGAAGCATGTAAGGAAGAGGAGAATGTTGATATATGTATGCATAGAAATATAAGGGTGATTATCGAAATGCTATTTTTCGAGAGTGTTTTCTACTAGTCTCGAATTATATGATTAGATCTCAAATCTGAATGATTACTTTTTTACCCCCAGGTAGGGCCGTAAATCGATCGAGCTGAACTGAGCAATGACCTGTTTAAGTTCATATTCATATACTAAAATCAACCTCAAGGTTGTTTTGAATTTGTTCGAGCTTGGTTTACGGTATATTTAGGCTTAGTTAATATCATTGGCAAGCGAGCTCGCTAATATATTTGCAAATGAACTCATATATATATATATATATGAGTTTATGAATGTGAAAATTATAAACAAAGTCTAATATATTAATATATTAATATATTTGTGAACAGATTTATCTTCATAATAAGAACATTATATTGAGCTTTATGTTTGAGTATGTTTATGAATTTTATTAAATAATTTATGAATATTAATGAACTGAATTTTAATATATTTAAATTCATTTAATTATTAATCTAGCTATTAAATTAGGATTAAATTTGTTTGTTAATATTAATGAATCAAATATGAATGATTTTTTGTCAAATTTAGCATCGAGCTATTGATTAAACGGTTGATTCATTTACAGCCCTATGCCCGAGTTTGTAATACCATGCCTGCTCACATAAACAAAAGCTTTTATAGGTGGACTTATTTATTATCATCGATTTGGGGATTATTGTATGGAACATGAAAAATATTAAATTTATGTATTTTTTTTTTTACAATTTTATTAAAAACTTAATTCAATATTATCATAATATTATATTATGTCGTTCAAAGAAAATACTTGTTTGATTTAATAATGTGTGTAAATTATATTCTAAAAAATTATGAAATTACTCAAACAATGACACTAGATATTACGATATTTAGATAGCACAGCATCTTTTATTTAGTTCATATCATTTTTTAAGCAAAATATTATTTTACTAATATTTTACATTTATTATAAATTTTAATAAATTTATTTTATATCTAATAGAATTTTTAATTTTAAAAATCAACTTAATTTTATATTTATCACAAATTTTAACATAAAAATCAACTTTATTTTATATTTTACACTTTCTAATATTAAAATTAATTTCTTTCTCATCAAATTTATAAAATAATTTTTTTTTTTGTTTACAAATAATTCTTTAATTAAATGAGTTCTAATATTAAGATAACATCAAATTTTAATTAAATAAGATCTAATATTAAGATAACATCAAACTAAACACTACCTAAATTTTTTATGTTTCGATAAGGCTGTTATCGAACTCATTTTAAGCAAATCGAAGGTAATTAAAAATTGAAAATTTTGAGCTTGACTCAATTTAGAAATCTGTCCAAAATCAAATGGGGACGAATTTCGATTCATGATTTTTAATTCGACTTATAATTATAAAAAAAATAAAAAATATTATATATTTAAAAAAATTTTATTCTTTTACCTTGGAGAGAATAAACTTATAGGGACTCTCTTCGCTTCACCATTAAATCATTAAATTATTTTATATATATTAAAATTATATATATTATATTATAATTTTGAGTTAAATTATATTATATTTCAAGAAAGCTGACGGAAAATCAAAATTAGTTTGAAATAAATTTCGACTTAAAATTTTTAATTTATAATTCAATTAAAAAATTGATAGAATTTCAAGGAAATTTTGAGTTTTCATATTTTGGACGCCGCTAGTTTCGGACGTGAAGTCAGAGTTCTCGCTGCTCAAGCGGCGGTCCCGAGTCCCGACTCAGCCCGTCGCACACGTGTCTTTCTTTATGCGCACGTCCAATAATTTCTCCACTGATGCCGGTCTGCGCAAGAGGCAGTTGGCTCTCCGCATGCTTCGGTTTTCTTTAATTGTCCACGTGTCTTTCCTTCAATGGACACACGAACAGGTGCAGGAGAGGATTTGTAGGGCTTCCTCTGGAGCAACTCGGTTTCCCCCTCGTCTTCTTCCCGATAGAGTCGAGCCCCGTGGAGGTCTTCGTTGGAGACGCAGGAGATCGAGGAAGAGAAGGTAGAGGCTTCGAACTTTCCTTCCGCAATTCTTCTTCTTCTTCTCTATCTCTCCCATTTTTTTCTTCTCTAGATTTTCTGGGGCTTTCTCTTATCAGGCACAGATCTCACGAATCTTGCCCTAGACCGTTGCGGTTACGGTTTGACCATTTTTTATGCACACCCTTTGTGCACGGTCTGTTGAAATCGATTGAATGCTTTTGCTGTTGGTATGTGTCCTTCACGATGATCATGATCGAGCCAGGTTCTATTGTGATATTGCTTTTCGTCTATTGAATCCTCTATTTCCTGTTATTACTCGAAGAAAATCAAGATCCCCATAGATTGATTATGATTCATGATGTATGATCGATGGTTGTTCTTGGGCTTAATCACCTTCGTCTTAGTAGCACATTCGATAGGTGATGCAGTTCGACAAATCGGAAAATTACATGTTCCATCCTTCTTAATTTGTGTAGTTAATGGATCGTCTGGTGAAATGAAACGTAATTGACAATATTTACCATGAGCTAATCTTTCATTTTTTGCAGATCTAATATAGAATAGTAGTTCCTAAGTTGAAATAGGAGTGAAATTGTTGCTAGCCGAGTCTTCCCACAAAGAGATGCCTGCCTGCCTATGCTAGTGAGCTGGTTCTAGGTGATTGATTTTAGTCGATGGAGACCATGCCAATCACGATTTGGTATTTTTTATGTATTTATTCTGTTTCTGGCGCATTAAGTTGATTGAAGCTCTTTCTTTGATATTATACTCATTGTGAGGTCAAGGTCAGGCTAGAGGGAGGCATATTCATGATAGGTGGCCATATCCATAGTAGACTTATATGGGCTCATCTACATGCATGTAGTCATTACACATCATGTTGAATCATTTGAACTCATGGAGAGTGTTGTTTTACATAGAGCTGAATGGAGAAGAGGAATTCATATGAGATCCATGAGTGTTGCTTCACATAGAGCTGAACAGAGAAGAGGAATTCATATGGCCGATGTCAACTAGTTTTAAATTGAGGTTTTTGTTGTCTATATGTTCAAGAACTGCATTTAATACGCATTATCATCTGTCATTTTTAATTGATATGGCATTAATAGTAGTTAATCAGTTTAAATGTTGTTCTTTTTAGCCATGTATTGCGATAAATAGAAAGAGTACCTTACTCACTTGTCATGAAATGCTTGATTAGTTAATGTCATACTCTTCTTGATTTGTGATTATAGTGGATCATATGGTGAAAATTGCTGAAATTTGCAACGGTTTAGAAGTATATCTTTTATCTTTTGCAGAACTGAACTAAAGCAAGAGCAAAAATGTCGATAACTGAGTCTTCTCGTGAAGAGAATGTTTACCTGGCTAAGCTTGCAGAGCAGGCTGAGCGGTATGAGGAGATGGTTGAGTATATGGAGAAGGTGGTGAAAGCAGTTGACACAGAGGAGTTAACTGTGGAGGAACGAAATCTGCTATCTGTCGCCTATAAAAATGTGATTGGTGCTCGCCGTGCATCCTGGAGGATCATCTCTTCCATTGAACAAAAGGAAGAGAGTCGTGGGAATGAGGATCACGTGGCCATCATTAAGGATTATCGTGGACAAATTGAGGCTGAGCTCAGCAAGATCTGTGATGGGATTTTGAAGCTGCTTGACTCTCATCTCATTCCTTCTGCCACAGCAGCTGAGTCAAAGGTCTTCTACCTTAAGATGAAGGGTGATTACCACAGGTATTAGACATTGAATCAATCCTTTTGAGATGACATGCAAATATTCAAACATGATTATTTGTGCACAGGTACCTTGCTGAATTTAAGACTGCCACGGAGAGGAAGGAAGCTGCTGAGAGCACACTCTTGGCCTATAAATCTGCGCAGGTGGTTGTTTTGCAATTTAATATGCTTTATATTTGAATCCAAATCATGCAACATGAGGAATCTATGCACTTTATGTGCTCATTTTTAGAGTGCATCTCCTATTAATAATTCACAGTTGATTTCTTTTGGGGAAAAAGGGTTTTACAGTAGGGCATGTTCTGATGTCTTCTAATATTTCATCGGTTTTTTTATTCAGTACTTGTTTTGTTACCATTCCGTGTATTAATTTTTTTGTATGTAAGTTAAATTATAAACCAAACATGTTCTGCTGTTTTTGTACTTATGCTTTACAAAAGTGTCAAGATCAACTGCATTTTTTAGGATTTCAAGCAACTATTGAGGCCTTCTGAAAATCTTGAAGTTTCAGCAAAAAAGCAAAAGAAGCTGAGTCCACAAGTTGTTTCTCAAGCTTAAATGGTTGTATAACAAAAAAAACTCCATAATAAGATGAAAAATCCAGAGGGGACCTTAATCTCTATTTACCAACCAACCTAAAAGCTTGAGTTTGTAGGATATGGCTCAAGAATAAGTTTATATGATAATATGCTCACTCACACGTGAGCTTATTTGTTTTGTAGCGTCGAGTACAACACGTCTATTTTTTATTTTAAATCTTATGCTTTAGATAATCGGAAGGTCACTAAGGTTTGAACTTAAGAACCCTGGTTCTACTACTATGTTAAATTTTTAGTTACGAAGTAACCTAAATGCTTAGGCTTGTAGGTTATGGCCTAGGAATATTTTTATATTCAACCACTTATTTATCTATTTTTGTCTTTGCTTTATATAGAATTTTGATTGGATATGCTCTTTTCCTTGATGTATATGCAAATCTTGTTGGCAGGATATTGCATTGGCTGAACTGGCCCCTACTCATCCAATTAGGCTTGGGCTGGCTCTTAATTTCTCTGTGTTCTATTATGAAATTTTGAACGCTCCTGATCGTGCATGCAATCTTGCGAAACAGGTATGCTTCAATATTTTCTATATCTTTGTCAACTCAACGGTCGAGCTACTCATTAATTTGAGCTCCTCGAAAATTTTAGTAAGAAGAATGTTTGTTACCTTATTCCTTTAGTCAGTATTAATAGAAAATTTGATGAATGTAAATTCTTTTATTTTTATTTAAATTAATTCCTTATTCGGTGATAGATTACGTCTTTTGCCCATGTTTCGCCAATATTTGGCTTCTACCTTAGAATTAATATATTTATGTTACATGTAATGTGGATCATTCCTTATTATTTCCTGCTCTATATGGAGAAAGATCTGTTTTTTCACTTAGTAATGGAAAGATGGTGCGTTTAATGTGTGTAGCCTATGATTTTGCTTGAAAACTGTCCCTTTTTGCGATAAATGACCCCAAATTTTATTCAACTATAATATTTTGAGCCTGGTGCTAATTAATATAATTATGGGTTGAAGCCTCTGATTGTTAGAGAGAGATTTTTTCATTTGTAGTAATAGTGGTTTAGGTGATTTTTCAAATTTTAAGGAAACTAAACTTGCAAGAAATGGTTGTTCATCTTGTTTTGTAGCTTCTTGTTCGATATTTAACGAATTAATAGCCTTCATTGACAATTAACAAGTTTTCATATTTCTGCACTGCCTACCTTTTAGATAGATGTTGATATGTCAAACTACAGGGTCTAGTATTTACCGATAACTTATTTTATTTTTACATGTTTCTTGTCATTATTTCCCCTTCTTTCTCACAATCGACAAAAATTGGTCTATTGGTTTTCATAGGCTTTTGATGAAGCTATTTCGGAGCTGGACACTTTGGGCGAAGAGTCCTACAAGGATAGCACACTGATCATGCAGCTTCTCCGTGACAACTTGACTCTATGGACATCCGATATGAATGTATCTCCCTGACCTCTCACATCACCTCTATCTCATTATCTATGTCTCTTTCTGTATTCGATGTTTTTGCTTCTCGGGGTGGTAATACGGCTTAGAAGGTTGCTTACAGCTCGATCCTAAATCTGATCTGATCAGATTAGTGGAACTCTCACCAAGTTGATCAACAATCCAATCAACATTCAAGTAATTGTTTTGGTCAAGCCACATATTTGATTCCTAATATCACAAAAGCATATAAAAGAATTATGTGGTTCTTAGTTCGGGTCGACTAATGTTTGACCCAACTCGACCTATTTCAGAAGCATGTTAAGGAATAATCGCATCCAACCTAACTGAAATTTGCGGATTTGACTTTTGTCTGGGCCACCTATTAATACCCCGTGATTGTTAATTGATCTCAATAAAATTTCCTGATCCAAAATCTCTTTTGCCTTCCTAAAATGCAGGAGGATACTGGGGATGAGATCAAAGATTCAGCCCCGAAAGCTGAGTCTGGCGAGACTCACTCATGAGGTGCTCTCCCATATCTACATTTGGAGCTGCTTGCTCTTCTTCCTTCACCTTTTTAAGGCTTGTTGTTTGTTTCACTAGTGAAGCATTTTTAGTGATGCTCCAATTAGATATATATCAACTTTAAAATTGTACTGGCCACTGAAGGAGCTTGTCTCCCAATTGATTTGTGATTGTGATTGCTGAATTTTTTTTTAGTTGATATGCTATGCTTTTTGGGATATTTTTCTATATTGTATTATCTGTGTTACTGCTTGGAGTCAGTTCTGCTTGCATATAGACAGACATTGGATGAAAATATGATTTCCTTTGGTATAAGAGTTGGAAGTTCTGGAAGTATGGGGAGATTTTGGATCATATTGCACCCTGCACCCTCCTAAATAACTCTGTTGGATGCTGTAAATTCTAATGTTCTTAAATCATTTCATTCAAAGTTTCTTGTATTTTTCTTTTTTTGATCATTTGACTTGCAACCAAATAGGATATAATCATAAAATACATTTAAGAGGAGTATTAGAATTGTTAAAGGATCTTTTAAGTCATGCAGGATATCATAAGCATATTCTTTATTATTTTTTTTTTGTAAAGAGAGAATTTAATTGCTATAGTTCATAAGCTAGAGAATTATATTTAGTTGTTCTGCTGCTTAACCTTGAAATTATTCTCCATTCGATTTTAAGTTTTACTTGATTATCTTGTGTGATCATATTGTGCAAATTCATTTTTCATTTTTTTTAATAATCATAACAACTGGCTTATATTTATTTAGCAGTTCGACAGTTCAAAATTAACTTGATTTAATTTTAAATGAATATATTGAATCACATGTGAAATTTGATATTAAAAAATTAATTTTATTTTATATTTTATATTATTATTATAATAATAACTAATTTATATTGTATTTTTTATGTATTTTAATATAATAATTAATTTTATTTTATATTATTTATAATTTTGAATAAAAAATATTTTTATTTAAATTTAATTTTAATCTTATTAAATTTAAATTTTATAAATAAATAGGTCATAGTGCTGTAAATTTGATCTAGTAAAATTAAAGTAAATGGATTAATTTAATTAGTTAAAATTTCTAAATGAGCGTGACCATTTAATATTGGTGCTGCTTCTGGGGATTCATGACGGCTAAAGCATGCGAGTTTTTTATTTGCGTGTCTGGAGAAAAGTATCTTGTACGGGGAACGATGCAGTCGAGCCATGCTGACTGCCACAGGTATAATTAAGTAACATTGTCTTCGATGTTAGTAGGGATGGGCCTGGCTTGTCGTGGATGAGGCTTTGGTTGAGCCCTCGTGGTCGAGGTTTGACCGAAGTTTGAGATCTGCGAGAATAGATAAATGAATTAGTAAATAAATAGTGCTAAATGCCAGCTTGACGTCACGTATACGATTGGGATGCAACACTAGAATCACGTGTTAATTAAAATTATTAAAATAAAATTTGTATTATTATTTTAATTTAAAATAAATTATTATGAATATAAGATTGAGTGGAGCGGGAGAGGCAGCAGGCAGCATGAGGTAGAATGAAATGGGGCGAGTATAGAATGATAGAAAGGAACTAGAAAGGCGGAATCGGGTAAGGTATAAATAAGGATTGAAAAATCACAGGACTGAGTATAAATTTTACGTAACTCGTCTGAAACTCGGATCGTTGCTTATTTCCAACCATTTTTCTCCCGAAAATGTTCCTCTTCCTCCGTCCCTCTCCCACCGCCGCTCTTCTCCGACCAAATCCATCCTCGGCCGCCGCAGCTGCGCCGAACGTCCGCCTGATGTCCGCCTCTGCAGCCGCTGATTCCAATCCTCCGGCGTCGCCCGCCAGAAACGTATGCTTCATTTCTTCTCGTTTTCGATCTCTCCCTCTCTCTCTCTCTCCTTGGCATTTCATCGAACGCCTTCCGTGCTTCTATTCCCTTTTCCACAGGTGCGAGTCGAGATCAAGGGTAGAGTGCAGGGCGTGTTCTTCCGGAGCTGGACGGTCCAGAACGCGAGGGAGCTCGGCCTCCGCGGGTGGGTCCGCAATCGGAGGGACGGATCCGTCGAAGCCGTCTTCTCCGGTGATCCTGATGCAGTTCAGGATATGGTCGAGAGGCGGTGCAGAGTCGGACCGCCTGCGGCCACCGTCACCGGCATCGCCTCCTTCCCTTGGAACAAGGATCCCGATCCCGGCCAAGGTTTTCACCGCAGACCTACCGTCTGAATTGATTTATGTTTTGGTTACATATAAGATGGGATGCGATTCTGATGTTCATTTCATGCTTTATTTGAACAATTCAACTTAAACATTAAAAAAGATAACTTTCTGAAATGTACATGTTACTTGTTTGCTTCTAGGTAACTTTAAATTACCTTAATCTTTAATCTCAAGTTGGTATTTAAGTTTGAGTTGGATTATGTTTCTCTTTTAGGTTCTAAAGAAATTATGGAATTGTTATGATTCCATAAGTGAGCTTTATATTTGAGCTTAAATTTTGTGTTTACAGTGAAAAAGTTTCTTGGATGTCATTGAATTAAAGCTGTTTAATCCTCATTTCTATAAGATAGTTTCATGATAACGTGTTGTGGACCATAGTGTTGTTAATTAGATTAAAGAGTTTGAATTTAATCTGTGTTGATATGCAAATCCGTCAAATTAACGAGTTTACAGAGAGACTTGATCTCTTGTGGGAGAGTTCTTCTGACATGCGGAAAGCAGAATAGAAAAGGAAATCACAAGAACATAAGTTAAAATGAGACGTATTTTATGTGTAAATTTTCTGTTCTTCTGGACAAATTAGAGGATAATATGAGAAAGACTTCCACTATATCAATTGGTTACTGGAGAGATCTCAAGAACATTACCTTGTTAACTTCCATATGTCTCCTGCTATTAGACTACCTCACTACATTCTTATATTTTACACTGAGTGAGCTCTAAAGCTTGCCCAACTCAGTTGAGGCGACGACCCCTCCACGAACAGGCGCAGGATCGAGTTGAACATAAAGGTGACCTCCTCTCCCTTCTCCTCCTTCTCTATTAGCAACATCGTCTGCTTCTGCATCACCTCCAAATTTGCCTCCTTTGCTGCTACATCCGATAACCTATTCTACGATAACGCTTCTATCTCATTCTATATTTAGGTTTTTCCTCATCTTGGCAGACTACGCTCAACTTTTTAAAATTGAAATTTATGTTAAATGTGAAATAAATTTGTGTTAGAACTGAAACATAAAAAAATTTAGGTGATGTTTAATGCGATGTTATCTTGATATTAGATCTTATTTAATTAAAATTTAGTATTATTTTAATATTAGAATTATTTAATTAAAGAATTATTTTTAGAGAAAAAATATTTTTATTTTATAAATTTGATGAGAAAGAAATTAATTTCAATACTAAGAGATATAAAATATGAAATAAAGTTGATTTTAATATTAAAATTTATAATAAATATAAAATAAAGTTAATTTTTAAAATTAAAATTTATATTAGATATGAAATAAATTTATTAAAAAATTTAATAAATTTATTTCACATCTAACATAAATTTTAATTTTAAAATTTATTTCACATCTAACATAAATTTTAATTTTTAATAAATTTATTTTACATCTACCCTAAATTTCAATTTTAAAAATTAACTTTATTTTATATCTATCACAAATTTTAATATTAAAATCAAATTTATTTTATATCTTACACCTCGCAATATTGAAATTAATTTCTTTCTCATCAAATTTATAAAATAAAAATACTTTTTGTCTAAAAATAATTCTTTAATTAAATGAGTTCTAATATTAAGATAATATCGAATTTTAATTAAATGAAATCTAATATTAAGATAACATCGAACTAAACGCCACCTAACTTTTTTATGTTTCAGTTAGGGCTATTATCGAACTAATTTTAGGCGAGTCGAAGGCAACTTAAAAATGAAAATTTTGAGCTCGTCTCACTTAGAAATCTGTCCAAAATTGAAATTAGATAAATCTCGAATTATGATTCAAATCAGCTCATAATTATAAAAAAAATAAAAAACATATTATATATCGAAAGAGATTTTATCCCTTTACATTAGAGAGAATAAACTTTGAACTCTCTTTATTTCACTACTAAACCACTAAACTACTGTATATATATATTAACATTATACATATTATATTAAAATTATTTTTGTTATACTTATAATTTTGAACCAAATTAAATTATATTTCAAGAGAGCCAAAATCAACTCAAAATATGCTCAAAATAAACTTAGAATTAAAGTCTTTACATGATTTGATTCAAAAATTGAATGAATTTCGAGTTTTCATATTTTGAACACCCTTGGTTTCGGTCCCGACTCAGCCCGTCGCACACGTGTCTTTCTTATGTTATTTTTTTTCGATAACATAACATAATGTCAAGATAACATTGAACCAAACGCTCCATTAATTTTTTTTTAAAAAATTATTAAATCGCTTCGGAGAATGGGCGACTTCTGTTAAATATGGACGACTTCTATTTAATGAAAACTAATTAAAGTTGTTCAAAACAAATTCCCTTTCTTAATATTTTTAAAATAATAAATAAATAAATTAATCATACCGATTTTTAAAAATTATCCTTTCTCGTCTTCTTCCTGATAGAAGTTAGAGGCATCGAACTTTCCTTCCGCAATTCTTCTTCCTCTCAATCTCTCCCATTTTTTTCTTCTCTAGATTTTCTGGGGCTTTCTCTTATCAGGCACAGCTCTCACGAATCTTGCCCTAGACCGTTGCGGTTCCGGTTTGATGATTTTTTAAGCACACCCTTTGTTGACGGTCTGTTGAAATCGATTGAATACTTTTACTGTTGGTATGTGTCCTTCACGATGATCATGATCGAGCTAGGTTCAGCTATCACGTAAGTATTAAAATAGTTTTATACGAGATTTTGTATTGCAGAAAATGTCGATTACCTTTTTATTGGGATGGGGTTAGAGAAAGAATGATGCTAGGACCAGAAATTATTAAGGTCACCTTGCAAAAGATCGAAATAATTCGAGAATAACTTCTAGCAGCACATAATTGACAGAAGGCTTATGCTGACTCAAAGAGACGAGATATTTACTTCGAACCTGAAGAGCACACATTTCTGAAAGTATTACTAAAGGAAGGTGTCTATCGGTTTGGTATCAAGGAAAAGCTGGCCCTGTTTGGCGCGAGGACTAAATCAGGACTAAAATGATACTAATTTAAAAAACAACAATAATAATAATGAATAAATTTTTTTAATCATTCTACACAAATTTTAATATAAAAAAATATTATTTTACTCCACATACTCAATAATTTTTAATAAAAAAATTACCTTTATTTTATATCCTAGGCCAAAATACTCGATTCGAATATTTTGGTTTAGAATGTGAAATAAAGTATATATTTTTATTGAAAATTATTAAGTATGTGAAGTAAAATAATATTTTTTTATATTAAAATTTGTGTAGAATGATTAAAAAAATTTATTTATTATTATTGTTGTTGTTTTTTAAATTAGTATTATTTTGGTCTTCGCGCCAAATAGGGCCAATCAAAGTACATTAGTCCCCTTGAAATTATTTGACGGATTGAAACGTCAACATATGAGCTCACACTGCTCTAAGAGCTGGCGAGAATCCACAATATTTTTTACATCTCATCACTTAGGTAGTACGTAGCTGATCCGAATTAAATACGCTACCGCCGGAACCAATGCAGTTTCGCGATGCCGTAACATGAAGGTTGATGGTTAAATGATGTGATCAATAAGTGAGATTTTATTGATATTTAACTATAGTTAAATCTTCTGATAGAATTTACTACAGGATGTGAAAAACGAAAAAATAGCTCTTTTAGATGTGATATTTGTAATATTTTGAGATTTATGGTGAAATCCGTAAATTAGCCTAATTTCTGTGTCGACCATGTAAACGTCTCTAAAATTTATTATATATTAATATATATGTAAAGCATGACATGTGACAATATTTTAAGGTGACAAGATATTACAAGGTGTTCTGATATCTTGAATGGTAAATATTTTAAGCTATGAAATTCCACCTGGCCTATTGTAAGGTTGAGGTCGTTTACTTTATATGTGTAACTGATCTTTTTTTTTTCAGGTAAGTAATCTGCTGCTAAAAGAAGATATTTCCTTATATTCTGTATGAACCTATGGATATTTATTTTTTTGCCTTTCAATTTAACTATTTTATATTTTGTACTTTAGTCTAAGATTACTCTGATTGACATGTCTTGTGCCTTATATAATTCTATTTTAAGATTATCAAAAATGTCTTTTTTTTTATAATTTGTTCTGTAATGCTGACTGTTAGTCGCCTCTTATTTTATGAATGAATGATCTATAAAAATGTGAGTGTGACATACTTTTTTATTATTGGATGAAGAACAGGAGTTATTACCGGAATAGTCTAGGCTATTCGGGTGAGGATAAAGGCTAGGAGTGAAAGGCTTGAGATTTGAAAGCTGTATTTTTTTTAAGGGATTTGCGCTCTATTTATAAGGAAAAAATGAAATTAATAACACGAGACTCAATGGTAGTTGGGAAGGTGGTTAGTCGAAAAATGACAGTATAGAATTTTATATTTTATAAACATGTGAGGATTAATATTTTGAGGTTCTCAAGTTATAAATATATTTATATTAAATTTAAAATAAATATTAAAAAAGTATATCTATATTAACGGGAATTTCTTAAGCGGGTTGGTACAGGTAACATTCAAAGCCGCTTTTACGATGTTTAGGCGAATTGGCAAGAACAGATATGCATTGAATCAACCATTAAAGCTGTGCATTTGTCCAATCTCTAATGCTGTTGGTTTAATCTTTGTCATAAGTCTACTCCCAACACCCTTTCCTACCCAACTTCTCTAGCTACTTGTTATCCATTACTTGTAGCGCCGTTACCGATCCAATTTCAAGCCGAGTTAATACCAACTCGAAATCGGACTAATTATGCTTCGATCGACTCAAAATCAACTCGAGCTCGATTGGGTTCGACTTCGAGCTGGCTCGAGTCGATTCCAATCGACTTCAAGCTGATTTTGATTCATTTTCGAGCCTGCTCGAAAATGAATCAAATCTCAATTTTTTTAAGCCGATCTCAAGTCGGGTAAGCTCGACTCGATCCGACTCGAGATCGGCTCGATTTATAATATATATATATATATTATATTTAATATATATTATATACATATATTATATATACGTATAATAATATAAAATATATTTTAATTCGAGCCAATTTCGAGCTGGATCGAGCCGAGCCTACCAGGCTCAAAATCAGCTCAAAATTATTACCGAGCCGAACTTTTGGCTCGTTAGTCGGTTCATTTAGATTGAGTCGATTTCGATTCGATCTAAAATCGATTTAATTTTCGATATTTGATCCATATTAACACCCTTAATTACTTGCACCGTAAAAAAAAAGGAAAAAACTCAGCTGTTACCTTTCAAACCTCTTTTGTACCCACTGAAACACCTGGGAATGAGATCTATTTTCTGTGGTTGATGGCTCAGGCATGTCACTAGCACCACACTATAATAACCCATTTAAGAAATAATTTTTAATGCAGATATATCTTTTTAATATTTATTTTGAATTTAGTATAAGAATATTTATAATTTGGGGAGCTTGAAATAATATTGCATAAAATATTAATCTTCACCTTCAATAATTTTAATAAAATATTCATAAAATTTATGACTTCTCATAGCCATTCTCTCACAAGCCATCTTTCCAAACCCTACTTTCAGATCTCAATCCTTTCTCCTCCGTCTCTTACCCTCTCCCGAATACCCTAGTCTATTTCTGTATGACTTCTCTCCTTCACCCAACAAGTAGAAGAGGTAAGTATCTTGATCCTAATAATTTATAATTTATATTTATATTCATTCATAGTTTCTTTTGTCGACTCATTTTATCCAATTTGACTAGTTTAAGCCGAATCAACCTATGTAAATTGTGTTAACCTAGTTAAACTCGAGTTGACTCATTTTAACATGTCTACATCCTGTTAACCTGTTTAAAGGTTTTTAGCCCAAAGTTGACTAATTTGGCTCGAGTCAAAGATCTAACTCAAATTACACTATTTAGCCTGATTGCACTTGTATAACTTGAGTCAACATATTTGATCTAAGTGAATCTTTTAAACTCAATATTAATCAACAAATATAATATTAATCAAATCAAGAGATTCCACAACCATGGTCAATGAATTGTTACACTGCCTTTCATCTAGTAAATGATCTTTATTGAATTTAGGGCTTCGTGGCTATTAAATTAAATTAAATAACATACAAAGTATTAGTTATATTCTGTAAATTACATTTTATATATTTGCATGGTTTGATATCGATATTCTGTTGAGCTTCTTGCCAAGATATTATATTAGATTATATTGAAGATATGTATTATAAAATATAATAATGATGTGATGTTCTGGGATCTCGGTGGTTGACGAACTACTTTTTGGATGTGTAGCATCGAGCAGGTGACATAGCTGCATTCTGTCATTTCAGTTGTCACATCGATAATGTACTTATTATTCCTGTTGTCACACTAGTGACGTGTATTTAGATTTTGTTGTCACAATGGTGATGTATTTCTTCTGATTTTAATTAATTTATTTGTATATATTCATTATATATAAATCTATATGCAAACATGACATATGATAATACCGCAAGATACTAAAATGATTTCATACAATATTCTGATATTCTAAATTCTTGATAGTTTGTGCTATGAAAATATTAAAAGTTAGAGGTCATTTACTCTATTTATCAGATTAAATTTTTGTTTTTACATAAGTGATTTGTTGGCAGAATGAGCCTGCAAATTTCTGCGTAAAATAATTTTCTCCTACATCTCATACGGCACACTATCATTTTTATAGATCACCTATTTATAAAAAAGAGAGGTAAGGTGACCATTAGTCAGAAGCATAAAACAGACTGTAAAAGAAAGATATTTTATTGATCCAATAAAGATTTAGTATAGAAATACATAAGTCTACGTGCAAGATTAGTCATCTAAAGCAACCTTAAATAAAAGTCTAGAAACATAAAACATCAATTTAAAAAGGCAAAATGTCAGTAGCAGTGGAGTTATACGGAATGTAAGAGAAAATTATCTTATTATAGAGATTTACAAACTTCTTTCGGCAACAGATCACTTACCTAAAAATAAGCCAGTCACATAGAGTTATGATCTTTATGTGGGATATCGAGCCAAAATAGTAACTAATCCATTATATTTACGTGATAGTTATTATTATAAGAGAACTTCACTAAAGGTAGATGCTTTTCTCTATTATCACCGAAATTCATGGCACAAAGCTCTCAGCATATTTTTGAGGGTTTGGATTGTTCTCTCCGACTGTCATCTTTGGGTTGTTCTTCCTAGTTGATTTTTAGCCTTTCCTGAATGATATTGAATTTTCACATCATAATCATTTAGTAGTTTTTTTTTATTTAAAAATATACTTTAGATTCTTGTAATCTGTGAAGATTTCATTATTTACTCTATATAAATAATATTTGGTTTGGATTGTTCTCTCCTACTGTCATCTCTGGGTTATTCTCTCTAGTTGATTTTTAGTCTTTCCTGAATGATATTAAATTTTTATATCATAATCATTTAGTAGTTTTTTTATTTAAAAATATACTTTAGATTCTTGTAATCTGTGAAGATTTTACATTTTACTCTATATAGATAATGTTTTTAAATTTTTAGAAAAAAGATAATTATAATTAGTTTTAAATTATGAAAAATTTTTTTTTTTCTGGTAATTGAATAGACTATTTGGTCAACTGACTTGATTGTCTGGTCGGGTGATTAGACAATCTATTTTGTTAAATTCGAGTTAATATTGCTGACTGCGTTTTGTATACAGCGAGTCTGCTCGCTCCGCGAATGAACTGCCAACATCGTCAATAATTCATGCGCAGATGAGGTTCGGCTCATTGTGAGCTGCGCGCACGGTGCGCTCACAGAACGCTCGGAAGCTCCAAACCCATGCAGAACAGAGCGGAGGAGAACAGGAGGGAAAACAATAGAAAAATGGAAGGCGGCCGTACCGATTCGCGATCCACTGACAGCTTCCCCCTTCGAGGGAGATTGGCCTCCAGTTCTCATCGGCTCCGCCATTATTGCTCCTATCTCCCCTCTCTGTGTCGGTCATCTTTCTCTCTCTGCTCTGCCAATCTGCTCTCAAGACGGAGGTATCTGGAAATATTTAATTGACCAGATAAGCACCTTAGGCTCAGAAGGCGGGAGCCAGGGTTGTAGAAGTGATGGATGAGATCGCTGGAACTGATTGAAGCAACCCCCTTTGATTGACACATACTTTAACTCACCGAGAAAGCGGGCGTTCCCGTACTCTGCTTTTGTTTCTACCCATGGATGCGACTTTGCTTTTCTTTCTTCTCGCCATGTACTTTCATCGCCTTGTTGGGTACTCACCTCTTCTTTCTCCTTTTGGGTTTTGGATAAACCGGCGTATAAATCGTTTTTGTTTGGGATTCAGAGGAATGGAGAATGCTCGGCCGGCGGGACAGGACTTCGCCGCTTCTGGGTTCCAGCTCGGCGACTCTGTTCTCGACCTCACCAGAAGTATTTATACTCTGTTTTCTTTTTTGAAATAAGAATGTCTTTGTTCTCATTTTTTGTCTTGGTTTCGGTATGTTTTTTTTTTTTTTTTGCGAACGGGAAGGCCCCATTCTCAGCCCTAGATCGTCGACGAGCAACCAGTACGCAAGCCTGGCCCATGTGGTAATAAGACGTTTTTTTTTTCTGCTCTTCTATACTGTTTGTGTTGGATTGATGGGTAGAAGTTGCTTATCATATAGCAAAGCATTCATTCATTCGAAATGGCCGCCTCTGCGGCGGCGGCCGTCGTGGGGGCCGGTGGTCTCTGCTTTCAGAGGACTCAGTTGGAGAACTGGGGCGATTCTGGCATGGTGGTCGGCTGTCCCCGGGCAGATGGCTTGGACCCATTTGATAGGATCCGTGAAGTAGGCTTTGTTGCTCCTCTTTTTTGCTGGAGCTTTCATTTCATGGATTTTTAGGCTTGAATAATTTGATTCTGTTTTCCTGTATTTCATGTTCTAGTTGGCAGATGAGAAGTACAGTGTCGGCGCCGGCAAAGAAAATGGATGTGTTGCTCGTGCTTCAGTGGATTCATCAGCACTATCAACGGAGAAAACTGGAGATAACAAAGTATTGTAAATTCTCTTTTAGCTGTTTTCTGGTGGTTTGAATTGATTGTTATAGTTTCAACAATGCAGATTCTCCGGCGACTAGCGCAGAATCGTGAAGCGGCAAGGAAGAGCAGGTTAAGGAAAAAGGTGAGGGATTTTGGCCCATTTTTCTTCATGTGGTCATTAGCTGAGTTTTTCTAGTCAACGTGAAATTAGTTTTCAATTCAGCCACGTTTTCTGTTTCTATTGAGATTTGTCTGTTTAATTCCTTTGTAGCTGTTTTTTTAAGATATTTTTTATTCTTCCATTGTTATTCTCTAATCAGCAAAACGGATTTGATTTGAAGAATATGTGAACATTTTGTATGCAGATTCATATTTCTTTTTCTTTCGTTTCTATTCAATAGAAAAGTTTTCTTATTCCTCTCTTGTTGTTTAAGTTCCCATCTGCCACCGTTCTGTTTCATCACTGGAAACTTCATTTCTTTGCCAATCTTTCTGGCTGACTACACTAACTAAATGGTCCTTATTTTTGTAATCTGAAGATAGTGTTTGATCTTAATTCTAACATGTAGTTATCTGCTGATTTTCCAGTAAAATGATTATCCTTGACTTGCTTCGCCAATGAGTTTACATGTGATGGGATGCTTTGGATTTGGTAATGTCCTAATTAAGGCTTAGCTTGAATGTGGGCGGAATTTGAGACGTAACTCTTGACTTGAAAATTGAACAACCTAGGTGGATGGTTGATTTCATGCGTAAGACTCTAGGAGATTGTCAACTAAATAGCAAACCTTACCAGTGGTAAGGGGTGAAGAAGGAAAAAGATCAAGAGAGTAAAAGGGGTAAGAGGAAAATATAAAGAGTAAAGAAACAAAAGAAGATAGCACTTTGGCATGGAAAATCTTTCAACTGGGAAATCATGGTGCTTATAGGAGATTTAAAGAGTTTTAAGAGGAGAGGAGGGCTTTAGGGGGCTAACGAGACACTGTTCTTTTTCTTGACTAGAGTATTGCAATGCGTTGACTTGACTCTGTCTACCTTTGGATGGATGGAGGAGTTATGGTTTTATACTTTTGGTTGACCTTGGATGGTGAATAGGACTCTAGGAAGCATGGATACTTTTAAGGGATTGATGTATCCATATCACATATTGAGTAACCCACATGGTGTATCCAACAACAACAATAACCACCAAGCTTTTATCCCACTAGGTGGGGTCGGCTACTTGAATCATTTGTTTCCATTGGATACTAGGTGGGGTCGGTATATGGTGTATCCAAATTGAAAAAAATAAATAAATTACCTAGATTTGCTAGGGATAGGGTGGGGATATACATTGTATTAAGCGAGAATGTGTATGGCATACGACAGATGCTAAGTTGAGTGCGGATCTTATATTATTATGTTTCTTAAATAAAAACATAACTCTACATGGCTTGTGTCTTTAATCTCGCCAAGTGATCTTGTGTCTTTAGTTGCTCTTCACATCTCTTGCTAGAGCCTAATTTTCTCATCTTGCTCATATCAATGTATTTCTCTATTCTCGAGCATCTCTTCCGATAGCTTCTCTTCTTGCTTGTAAAGAACATAAAGACCCTATCAAATGAGCTACAGTTTTTTTAAAGCATATCAAGTTGGCAATATATATATTTATTTATACAATTGACAATTTATATGACATTCTTGTTGTATTGTACCTTATATTTTCAATATTTGTCATATCGTCATATCATATTCATATTTTCGTATCGTACTTGTACTTTATAGGTAGGACTTCTTCGCATAGAGCTTTTTTAGCTGTAGTGGCGATTTGGTGTACGGGAGGTTGCTATCACTTGGGGATGTTTGCAAAGTGAGGTTGAAGGCACGTAGGAACTCCTGGAAGGTCATTAATGTTGTTTAAGCATTCTGGAAGGTATTGGATTGCCATGTATACTCGTATGATAGTTGTCGGTCTCTTGAAGTGTCGACAATTAATTCTTGTGGGCTCAACATGATGAAGGTTTTGTTTGTTAAGGGCGCCATATTAGGATCTCTGGTGTAATAAGTGGATGTGCCGGGAAGTGCGGGCATAGTGGTGGTCTTCATATCATAATTTAGGAGAAATCTCTACCTTCATACTGGACTATATGGGAGAAGTATGCAGCTTTATATTGTATATATAAATAAATATATTATGATGATGTTAGGTGTGGGACTCAGCATGATTGAGAGGGTTGTCAGGCTAAAACCATGCCATAGCTTGTAGAGCTTTCTCACGGTTGGGGCATTGATGCAGAGCATTTTCAATATTGACATTAATGATGATGACACGATGATTGATTGCCATCCTCCTTATCTTAACTATTTTGTGTTATATTTTACCTCAATGTATTAGTTGGCCTTGAGCGTAAGAGATTTTGAGATTTTGAGTTTTTGAGGGTTTTAGGAAAATCTTGGGCTTTAAGATAATTGGGCCAATTTAGTCCCAATTTTCACTTTCCCTTCTCTCATGGCTTACTCATGTGCTTTATCCTTGACGATTGGATCTTTAGACTTCTTTGGATGGTTTAGATCAACCCTCCCCCAAATTAAGGGCTTAGATCTAGGTTGTTAAAATTCAATGATAAAGATTAATTGCTTCCTCTTACATATAGTGTGAGTTGAGGAATTAGGGTAGAGTTTTTTTAGAAAGGAAAAAAGAAATGACAAGGAAATACCCGATTGGGATTTTTGTCCGCTCTTGTTGCTGTCGTTGGGGAGTTCCCGCCGCCGCAGCCGACAACATTGCCTGACGTTGTCGCCACTGACATGCTGGCCTGCCGCCGCCACCGCTTGCTGGAAGCCTGAAAGGGGATCGGTCCCCTTCCGCTTGCCCGTTTACCAGCACCATGCCGCCACCGTCGTCCTCTACCGTTGCCGCCTTCGCGGAACCGCCTTCACTGCGACCGTCCAATGATGGTTAAATTAACGCGACATTGATCTATGAGCTCGGTGAGACTCCGACTCCTTTAAGTGCGTGGACTTTGCTGTTTTGTGATGGATTGGTGGGCTCTTTCATCCCCTTGGTATCCTTGCACTTTCATCTCGTTATTTTTGTGAAGCTCACTCATCTATCTTCTCAGATTTACTTGTATTTGGACTCCTACCTATTATACTTCATCCATATATGTATTCCTTCGTGCTTGGATGTTACTAAATTTGGTTCCATGTTGGATTATGGCCTAGTTTTCTTTTGTTTATCTTATGCTAGTTCTCTTCAATTACTTGCACTAGCTTGAAAAATCTTCATGCTTAGGAGCTATTTTCTTTCCCTTTATGAATGTTCATTGAGTACCATTTGATTAAGACTAGTGTGTGAAATTTTCTATGCATTCATGGATGAGATTGGCTTACCATTTAGGGCTTAATTTCCTCTTTGAACTTTTTTGTTGTGAAGCTGCCTAAACTTCAATTAAGATTAATTTTCAAGTATTATATTTTAGGTTTTTTTTTTAGCATTTAGATTAGTGTAGGGTAAAAGACCCCATCCCACCTTACATCAGATTTGGACACAGATCACAATCGAATTGGATGGCTAGGATGACGTTATGTACTAAATCAAAATTCAAATTCAAATTAATTAGAGCTATTAGAGATTTTCATATTAGCTTTATTTAGATTTGATTTGATTTGATTCAGAGCATATCTGGAAGATTCGGAGACTCACCACATTTGGAGCTGATTTTATTTTATTGTAATAGAATTAGTTTCATCTTTGCTTTTATTTATTTGGGATTTGATTTTCTGCATTTAATATTGTATTTTCAAATTTCTTGATGAGATTTCTCTATATAAAGAGGTCGTCTTGCATTGTAAGAGGATAGCATTTGATGAATGAAATTATGTTTGAGTTTTCTCAGAGCCTAGATTCGGGTTAAGGGGTCGATATTCCGGTGAAGGAAAGAGTAGGGTTAGCCTTTGGTGAGAATCCTCAAATTAGTCTAGTTATCCACTTTTCAAAAAAAAAAAAAAATCTTTGCGCACTCATCTATCTCCGAAGTTCGCTCCCCTCGCAGCGCCGTGCAGTTCCGCCAGACTCATTCGACGCGCCTGCGCTTTGAGCGCACCCGGCGACCGCACCTGCGAGCTCCGCGTCACGTGCGCTGAGCCACGGCCGCCCAATTACTGTTGGATTTAATTGTGAGACATTTGTCCTAAATTCCTGAACCTCAGATCTGATTTATTGAATTTAAATATACGTCCTAATCTAAGTTGATAAATTCTTATTTATCATACGATCCAGTTTAATTTTAATTTTAAAATATCTTAATTTACGGGATTCAAAATCTTATTTATCATGTAAGTTATCTAGAAAATATTTTTCTCTTAATTAAAATAATTTGCTAATTGATTTTGCTGAATATAAATATAAAATATTATTGACATCTTTTTCCGTCCCGCATCAACTTCCTGCATTTAGATAATTTCTGCAAGTTTTGGATTGTTTCTGCAATTCCTGCATTAATTCTGTAATGTCAAAATTAATTCTGCAAATCTGCAGTGTGTTTCTGTAATTTCTGTAATTTCAGATACCATTCTGCAATCTTACAGGACAATTCTGTAATTTCAGAAATTTTTGCAAGGTAATTCTGCAAATCTAGTTTGCTTTCACTGCATTTTACAGTTTCCCAAACTAATTCTGCACTCAGGCTTTTGTTTTCCTGCATTACATTTAGGTCCCATCGGAATCAGGTTTCATCCCTGCATTGCATCTAGGTCCAATTGCATTATATTTAAGTTTTCTACATTGCATCCAGTCCTCCTGCATGGCATATAGGCAAAGTTATCCACTTCATGTGAATGCTTTTCACCTTGTGTATGCCTAATACCATGTGTCTAGTTCTCATACATATGTAGGCTCAGTTTGGGGAGGGTATAATCCTTTCCCTAGGCGTGAGCCTCATCGAGTCCCTGGAGTTCCTAGTGGTCAAGAACCCACCGCTCGTCCTCGGGCAGAGAATGACTATTGTTGTGCCTTACCTACACGTATGGAAAATTTGTTGGGGTGCTTGCCTTCTAGAAGTATTTGACCACGACAACACACACGAGCTAGTGCTAGTAGCCTTTTATAGAAGAAACTTTTGACTCTCTTCTTCTAGATATGTGCGATATGATGGGTTATTTGAAAATGTCCACATGTGAGTTAAGTGCAAGGTTGGTGGGGACATGGCGCCATCGAACTGTCGATTTATTCCAAGTAGGGTGTACACTCGATGCTCGAGGATTGACATTAATAGATTTGGCAGTAAGCATGATTGGTGGCTGATCAGTTGAATTAGAAATTCTCATTTAAATCAATTTATTAATTTAAATGAAAATTTTTCAAATTTTGGGCTAATTTCATTTGTTTGCTTTCCTTTTTAGATTTTAGATATTCGCATTTGGAATATTGTAATTTTCTTTTATTTTTGCATTTATTTCTGCAATTTGAATTTCGATTGTAATAGGCTTATATAAAGACATGTATTAGTGTTTGTTTTTAATCATGAAATGAAATCAATTTGAGTTTGAAATACTATGTGTTATATCTTAGTGAATGGAAGAGTTGGGGCTTTCGGTGAAAATTCCTAAATACCTTAAAGTAATTTAAGGTATTCTCAATTCTTCTCGCTTCAAAACATTGTTTTCAAACTTATCATAAATCTAGGTACTTCAAAGTATAATTCTGCCCTAAAATACAATTTCCTGCTGCACTCAATCTCTCTCCCCATTCGTGCAACACCTTCATTCACCGCAACTGACTGTCTGATATCCTCGTTGACATCGTCTTGTGCAATCGAGTCCTCGCCGGCGGGTTGTGAGTTCGCTTCACTGGTGATTCTGCTAGCTGCTTATCGGGGTGGCACCCACTTGCTCGCCCGCCAACATAATTGGGCTCTCTGCTCCGTCCGCCCATCAGCGGATCATCCCATCGGTTGCTTCTCCTACCTTGCTCGCTTGCCTTTGCAACTAGCTGCTTTTCCAGCATTACGCCTCTGCACCACTTTATTCGAACACCTACACCTCGGTCTTGTCCACCGCAGCGCCTGCATTACGGTCTCCTCCTCCTCCTTGGATTTTTTCGTCTGTCACGATTCATCTTCGAAACTACAGTTTCTAATCCCGAGGTAAATCTGAAAACCTATTGAATATCTCGAGTATCTTGTGAGATCTTGGTACATAGGTTGATTCTTGAATCTAGTGCGTATTTCGCAGGATCACATCTATTTATAGAGTTGCAGTGTGATGGTGAGGTAGCGACGAGAGGGGAGGATGTTCTTGATGATCTTGTTGTGTTAGCCCATGATGCCAGATACCTCCTACCTATTTCCTATCTAATGAGCAAAGTCGCATCACCAATGATATGTCCTCCCTTGAATTTGTTGTTTGTTCTAATCAATTTATGGTTTGGACATATCGGGTGCTTTTGAGAGTATTGGTAAGGATAGTGTACCCACCACCCATCATGTCACTACTTGCCCATCCCCTATCGTTCTACAACTAGTACGGTGGCACGAAAATAAACTATTCGAACTCTCTGAAGGTCCTGATGGTGTTGTAGATACTTATGTTTTCGATTGGGATAGAGTTTTCTGGAGGGTTAACTCCTGACACTCTTTAATTATCTTTTAGTTCATGGAATGTCTTTAGCTGTCACCCATATTGTAGTGGATCTATTGACTTTATTTTCTTACCCGAAAGTAAAAGCCAACATTGTTTGTTGTCTATCAGCCATGTTAGATCAGATGTTCCTACCTAGTGTTACATCATGCCTCCTTACTGATACATAATCCATACCAAGTATCGATTGAGGCATGTCCCATTATCACTGAATTCTAGGACCTGAGTTCTGATAAGCTCCCGGTAAGCCACCTCCATCTTGGTTTACCTGGTACAATGGCGAGTGGGTTCCTGAGTATATATAGCTACATTAGGGTGGATCCATTCACATTAGCGAGTCACCCAGTATGGTGCCCACCCTTTTATCATGAGGATGAGAAACTTCTGGGAACCACGCCAACAGTTCTCTGCAGACCACTTCACTGTAGTAGATGTTATTCACTAGAGTTCTTTGCTTGTTCTAATTAGATTCGGTTCTTATGGTTAGTCTACACTCCTGAACTGCTAGTCAGTCGTGGTGGTGATGTCGAGTCTTAGGTTTAGAGTCAATGTCGCGATAATATTGGCAGTCTAGGATGATCCTCTTTCACATCTTTTGTCGGTTTGTTAATCTTATTGACCTTCTACTGCATATAGGATTGTTGGGCTTGCATCCTCATTTGCCTGTCATCCGTATGAGCTTCATAAAAAAAAAATTAAGAGGAAATTAGTTCTAAATTGTGGTAAGGTTGAAGAGGATTGTCATGGGAATTTGTGCACTTTAAGGTCAGGAATCAAGTGGTGGTCATTGTACATTCAGAGCAGTTCTTTATGCTCATAAGAAATTTGCTACTAGAAGTGTAGTTCCTTTCAAAGTAGTCAGGTCTATTGGTGAGAACATGTATGAGTTAGATCAGCCATTGGAGATGGACATTAGTCGGTCTTCAATGTAACAGAACTAATCTAATAACATGAGCCTCCTTTTAATGACCACCCATAACATGCCAACATTGACTTGTTTCCTCCACTTTTTGTGCTCCTTATGTCTCCACTCCTGATGCTCTCATAAATCCTTCTTCTTCCTCCACACCTATACTTATTGATATACCTGGGGATATAGTTTGATATTCATAGTAGATTCGAGCAAGTTGCAGGCACCCCACTCAGATCTAACATACCCACTGGTGGTGGCATTCATAGATTTCTGATGAGGTACATCCATCACTTGACAGAGTCGAGTTTTTTGCCATCTGGGAGAGTTGATGCAGAGCACCTCTAGTATCGACATCAATGATGACGACACGATGATTGACTGCCATCTCTTTATCATGACTATTTTGTGTTATTATCAAAGAAAAAACTATTTTGTGTTATATTTTACCGCAATGTATTAGTGGGCTTTGAGCATAAGAGATTGAGTTTTTCAGGGTTATAGGAAAATCTTGGGAGTATCCCTTTGCAATGTATTTTTCAGGGTTATAGGAAAATCTTGGGAAAATCTTATGTATTTTACCGCAATGTATTAGGCCCAATTTTCACCTTCCCTTCCCTCATGGCTAACTCGTGGGCTTTATCCTCCACCATTGGATCTTTGGACTTCTTTGGTTGGCTTAGATCAACCCTCCCCTAAATTAAGGGCATAGATCTAAATTGTTAAAATTCAATGGTAAAGATTAATTGCTCCTTTGTATATATAGTGTGAGTTGAGGATTAAGCAATAGTTTTTGGAGAGAGAAAAGAAAAGAAAAGAGAAGGAAATACTCGATTGTGGTTTTCGTCCATGCCCATCGTTGCGCTTGGGAGTATCCCTTTGCATGCTGCCGCCGGCGATAACACTGCCCGATGTCATCGCCATAAATGCACTGGCCTGTTGCCACCGTTGTTGGCCATTAGGCCTTCAAATCAACAGCAGGTAAAAAGCGTGCACAATTAAATATTCAAAATAAATGAGAAACAGGTTAAAGTTACAGCGAAAATAAGTTAAATAGTCACGAAAAAGCAGATTGGTTGATTTTACCAAATAAACCGGATGAACAGGAACAGTGCAAAAAATAGAGAAAGAAAATTGGTTGATTTGAGAAATTGACCAAAACAGCAATATTAACACAATAACAACTCAGAACAAAAATCGTGAGAGATATTATTTAGATACTATATAAATCAATTTTATTAAAGTAATATGAGCTTATTTTTAAGTTAAATTCAGATTTAATAATTTTATGTATTGGTCAAATTTTAACGCAACGCGCCGTTGCCGGGTCCCAAGTCCCGGATGAGAAACGCGGAGGATTGCGTTAGGCAGTCGACAGCCAGCGTAAATCTTGTCGAATCAATCATGACATGAATTCTTTAGAAAATTGCGTTAAAGCTAGGGCGTTCCCTGGAAGCGACGCGCTGTATTGCCTGAATACAGTGAAAAATGAGCAAGGGCCGCTGCATCGGCGCCCGGGTCTAGCGAAAAATGAGCAAGGGTCCCCACATCATGGACGGATGCGGGTAAAGAAGCTAGTCCATCATAGTAGAACTCAAGTAAGTAGGGTTAGATTAGGAACTTGGAATATAGGCAGCCTGACGGGAAAGCTAATAGAGTTGGTGGATATTATGATTCATAGAAAGATTAATATTTTGTGCCTGCAGGAAACAAAATGGGTTGGAGAGAAAGCTAAGGAAATTGATGGCCTAGGTTTTAAACTTTGGTACTCTGGTAAGAATAAAAATAAGAATGGAGTGGGTATAATTCTGGACAAGAGCTTGAAGGATCATGTAGTGGAAGTTAAGAGAAATTGTGATAGAATTATGGCTTTAAAAATTATAATCAATGAAATGGTGGTTCGGCTTCCCGCCTAGTCCATTCTTGACGCTCCTCAAGTGGGATTTCAATCCATGAGCAAATCTTTTTAACGGGAATCAAAGCCGAACAAACACGATTACAATTTCACTGGCTTTTTCTAGGAACCAAAGACGACTAAACCTTACAAACGCACCGGCTTTTTCTAGGAACCAAAGCCTACCAATCCTTACAACGCCACTGGCTTTTTCTAGGAACCAAAGCCGACAAAATCTTATTTTGAATTTTTACACGGGAAAAATTCTAACCCGCCTACTTTCTCATTTAATGGAAAAAACTAAACACCTTCACTAAGGAAGAGAACAAGAGAATGAAATGAGTTGCTAGTCTAGCTAGTTAACATTACAACTTGAGAACAAGTAAAAAAAAATACACAAGGAGTTCTATACTCATAGAGATTTGCCAAGAGAGAAAACTCGTGAAAACGAAAACGAGTCACCAACAACTCGTTTAAAAATCGAAAGAAGCTAGATCTTAAAAAAAATTTGTTTTCAAAAACTTGGAATACTTAAGCAAGGATGTCTTCAAGTAAGAGCAAAAAAACCTCAAGAAAACCTCAAATAATCTTTTTCAAAACAAAGGCTTATTGATTTCAGAGAAACCAAGTGCAGGAAACAGAAATAGAAAAACTTGTGATTATTTGCCAGCAGAAGGAAAAAGCAGCTTCAGGTTTTTGCTTGATTGCTAGCCAAAAGCTTCTCCAAATGATCACTTTTTCAAGAGTGAAATCATATTTTTGCTTGGGAAGTAGTTGGGGAATACTTAGAGCTTGAGAGGAGAGCTTGGAACACTTAGAAAAAAAAAATTCTGCAAGTGTAATTTTTTTTGGTGTACAGTTCTGCAGTTTTTGACATCAGAAAAAAATGGTTCAGCTGAATGAAATTTAATTCAAATTGATCAATAAGAGATTGTCATGTATTCATGTCCTACCCAAAGACCAATGAGAGGAAGGCAAGTAGAGGGCATTATGGATATTTTTTGGGCTCAAGAAACAGTAAAAAAGTTTCAGATTTTCTGAAAACATGTTTCAAAAATTATGGCTGCAAAATCAAGAGAGTTGAGAGTAAGAAAAAATATAAAAACACTTATATGTGCTTATTTAGCAAGAGGACAAATGAAGGGATGTCACATAGAATTATTTTGTCCTTAAAACATGCTAAAGAGGACCATCATATCTCAGCGTAAGTACAAAAAATCTGAGCCAAAGGATATGGGTTGGAAAATGTCAATTCAATGTTTCTTCTTTTGGAAAGGGACAAAAGAGGAGAAAAAAGAGGGCTTTGTGGACTTTTCATAAAAAGGAAAATATGACACATCACAAAGCTTTGAAAATATCAAATAATACCTTTTAGCACAGCCAAAATAATGAAACGTCCCAGCAGAGCCAACCGGTTGAGTTGTTTTGGCTTAAAAAGGTGAGATGTTTGAAAGATTTTTTGGGCCACTTAAAAGATGAATAAGATAACATTCTAGGCCTATAAATGCAAGTGAAAAGAAGGTGAAAACATCTAGGAAAAACGAGTAAAATTTCTTGGCAAACTAATGCGCTTACATAACGTCTTATGAAGTATAAAGAAAAACAAATGGTGAGTTTCGCTTCACTTGGATTTGAGAATATCCATCTTCTAACGAACGATTAGCCTGTAAAAATATACTTAGAAGAGGATTAGTACTAAAGTTAAAGTAATTGTGATCATCAAAAATGAGGTTCAACAGCCGCTGCCCGCTGGAAGCCCGAGAGTGGCTTAGACCCCTTCTGCCCATAGTTTGCCAATGTCGTGCTGCTGGCCTCTGTCGCCTCCGCTACCATGCCGCCGCTGCTGGACTTTGTTGCCTCCGCTGTCGTGGAGCCGTCTTCACCGCGACCATCTAGTGTTGGTACAATCGATGTGACATTGATCTCTAAGCTCGTTGAGACTCCGGCTCCTTTTAGTGCGTGGATTTTGCCAATTTGTGATGGATTGACGGGCTCTTGCATCCCCTTGGTATCCCTACACTTTCATCTCACTGTTTTTGCAAAACCTGCTCCAGTCTCCTCAGATTTACTTGTATTTGGATTCGTACTTATTATACTGTACCCATATACTTACTCCTATATGCTTGGATGTTATTGAGTTTGGTTCCATGTTGGATTATGGCCTAATTTTCTTATGTTTATCTTGTGCTAGTTCTCTTTAATTACTTGAACTAGCTTGAAAAATCATGCTTAGGAGCTAATTTCTTTCTCTTTATTAATGTTCATTGCGTACCATTTGATTAAGACTAGTGTATGAAATTTCCTTTGCATTCATAGATAGGATTGGCTTATCCATTTAGGCCCTATTTGTTTAAAAGTTGAAAATTAATCTGGTTTAATTTTAACTAGGTATATCACATCACACATAAAATTTAATATTAAAAATTAACTTTATTTTACATTCTACACAATATCAAAATAATAACTAACTAATATCACATCTCTCACATATTCAAATATAATAACTAACTTTATATCACATCTCTCACATATTCTAACATAATAATTAATTTTATTTCACATCATTCACAATTTTCAATAAAAAAATATCTCTATTCAAGTTTAATTTTAATTTTGTTAAATTAAACCTTACAAACAAGTAGACCCTTAGGGGTTAATTTCATCTTTTAACTCTTTTTTTTGGTGAAGCTCCCTAAATTTCAATTAAGATTAGTTCTCAAGTATTATATTTTAGTTTTTTTTCTCTTTGGCATTAGATTAGTGTAGGGTTTTTTTACCGCATCCCACCATACATCAGGCATGATATGCCCTTCTCATAAGTCTTACATGAGGTAAGTCTGTTTTGTTTCAAGCTCCATGGAAGTTTAATTTTGCCTGTCTAGCCGTTGACCTTTGACAATTTCCCTGACTTCTACTGCTGAGGTGTCCATCTAGCTTTGTTTCAAGCTCCATGGAAGTTTAATTTTGCCTGTCTAGCCGTTGACCTTTGACAATTTCCCTGACTTCTACTGCTGAGGTGTCCATCTAGCGATGCATGCAGGGCTTAAGTTGTGAATTTCTGTATTAACATGAACCAACCTACTTCAAATTCCTTATTCTTGATTTCTCTGCCTTCACTAAACCTTTAAAAACTCCTGGTTTAACTAAACTCAAATTTGTGTGAGCCTTATTCACTTCTCTCGCTAATGAAAGTCGGAAATTGTTTTGGCTAAGCTCAAGGCCAGTATGAGTCGTTGCTGGACTCTAATGCTACAGTCTCGCCTTTTTTTATAGGCTTATGTTCAGCATCTTGAAACTAGCCGTTTGAGGTTGATGCAACTTGAGCAGGAGCTTCAGCGGGCTCGGCAACAGGTGCCTACATGATCTCCTTTGGATCTTCAACATTACTTAAAATGTTTTTTGACCTGCACTTTGTTCATTTATCCTGTTGAGCAGGGTTTGTTCATAGCAAACAGTTACCTCGGAAATCACAGCCTCTCGGGTGGAGGGAATGGTTTGTTCCTTTCAATGCTTCTTAGCTATGGACGTTTGTTTTGGTGAATAAAATATCGGAGCACCTGGTGACATCTGATATTGTTACTCTAAATTACTTGAACATTCTTCAATAGACTTACATTTTACATATATTAAGAACTTCTCTTCTTTTACATTATCACATGCACTTTCAACATTGTTTCCCAACACAGTTTGATGTGGCTCGGAGAAACTAGTGTGGATGTTTCATCTAAATCTGATGAGAATATGAATAGCATCTAATAACTTTATTCGGTATTCCTAATTGATCATCTTGTCCCTAAGTGAGCTTTCTTTGATGATCTAGTGAATCATTTTAATATTTAGTTCAGATTCCTTTGTGTGAAGCAGCAGTGTTCCATTCTACAGTTGAATCAACCTTTTGATGTATTACATTGACTGTCAAATTCACGTTTGTATTCACTTGAAGTTGGACCATATAGGCACTGATCTATAAAACACAAACTTTTAGGTGCCTTGGCATTTGACTTGGAATATGCTCGGTGGCTTGACGAACATCAAAACCAAATAAATGATCTGCGATCAGCGATAAATTCTCATGTTGGCGATGACGAGCTGCGGCTTCTTGTTGATGTCCTAATGGATCACTATGATACCCTTTTCAAGCTCAAATCCATGGGCGCCAGGTCCGATGTCTTACATATGCTTTCAGGGTTGTGGACAAACCCTGCTGAAAGGTGTTTCATGTGGTTGGGAGGCTTCCGGTCTTCCGAACTTCTCAAGGTTTGTCACAATATATTCTTCCATTTGGGGCATGTGCGCTTATCCGGGTTGACTTCAACTTGATAATATTTTTATATTGAAATAGTGTATGATGTAATATTAAGTGTGATATAAAATTAGTTATTATCTTGAAATGTGTAGGGTGTGAAATAGTAGATGACTGCAACTTATTGATTGTTGGAGATCGGGGCCTTTGCAGATACTTGCCAGCCATTTGGAGCCTATGACTGATCAGCAACTGATCGGTATTTGCAACCTGCAGCAGTCGTCTCAGCAGGCCGAGGACGCACTCTCTCAGGGAATGGAGGCTTTGCAGCAGTCGCTTGCTGAAACCCTAGCATTGGCCACTTTCAATACGATTCCTGGTTCAGATAATGTCGCGATTTACATGAGTCAAATGGCCATTGCAATGGGCAAACTGGGCACATTAGAAAATTTCATTCGACAGGTATGAAGCAAGAGATACTTATTTTAGTTCATATTTCTTAAATTGTTATTCTTAACTGATTGCGGATTGAATGGCACCTATGTGATGGTGGTTCTATTACATAACATAATGGGGATATATGTGAGAGCATACTCCGCGTGCTTAAAATGTAGTTTTATCCTAGATTTGTTGTTGTGATACTCATAGAGAATGAGATGGAGTGATGTGATTGTATCCACAAAAAACTAAAGATACTTTTATATGTAATGTGGAGGGTTTCGATTGTTGTTGTCGAAGAAACACAGACTACAACATACGTGGTGGCTTCCTTCGGTGACTCACCGAAAAGTTATTAGCGTCTTCGCCTATTTGATTGCAGGTTGATGTCATGAGATTCTGTGGTTTTACTATCATACGACATAGTGAGGTGAGACTAACCCAGATTGGGTACTGGGCTATGGAAAGCTGCATCTATAAGAGGAGGAAGAAATATAAAAATTGGAACTTTGGGTTTATCTATAAACGATTTGTCTAAACTGAAACTAGCACATCACGTTTCAGCTCTGCAAATGAAACATCATTGAATATCATTTCATCTGGCACATGTTCTACTGTTTTCTTACCATGCCTTCTCTTTGCGGAATAGGCCGATCTTCTGCGGCAGCAGACTCTGCAGCAAATGCATCGAATTCTGAGCACTCGGCAGGCGGCTCGAGCTCTGCTGGCCATCAGTGATTACTTCTCTCGCCTGAGGGCCCTCAGCTCCCTCTGGCTGGCTCGCCCAAGGGAATAGCTGGAGGCTGCTGCATGATTCTGATATATTTGTATGATTGCTGCAGATTTAACAGTAGAAGGAGCTGATCAATGAAAGCATCTTCTTTTAACTATTTCAACTGGTCAGTGATAGTGAGGTTTGCTTCCATTGTTACAGTTTAGTTGTCTTTGCCTTCAAGACTGTAGCTTGAGTGAGAGCACTCCATTAGTTTATGTATGATCTCTAATGCTTGACTTTTTTAATCTAAAGGGAAAAAAATTGAGTACTGCATATCTCTAGTTCATGATTTTTTTTTTTAATAAACTAGTTCATGATTTTCTTGGCACCACATTTATGTAACATTTCATTTATGGGCATTTATGAGTAATATGTTTTAGTATATATATATTTTTTAGTATATTTCTGTTGTTTCAGATTCTTATTACATTCATTCAAATTACAATGATAATTATACGTTAGATTAGCATGTTGTAACTAAGCTAAGTGTGGCAATTTTTTACCCGAAATTGACTCGACTTGGTTTAATTGAGTATAGGTTGAGTTTATATGAATCATAAATGAGTCGACTTAAATTTGATTTATTTAAAAGGATATGGTTATAAGTTGATAGGTTAACTTGAGTTTAATAGATGTGTTGAATTCGGGTTAAATTTAAGTGGGTGGGTTAATTTGAATTTGATCTGTCAATTTGAGTTGTTACACTACTTCTGTTAGATGTAATTATGTAAATACTAATTTAATAGGGAATAAAATAAAGGGATAATGTTATTTAGGCTTTTTAAGATTTAGTTAGTTGGACACGAAAGTCCACATTTTAAAATATGTTATTCAGATCTATAAAAAATATTATAAAAAATATTATAAAAAATATTATATGAAATATTATAAAAAATATTATATGAGATATTATAGTTATAGAATTTATTATGTATTTTAAAATGATAAAAATATTTTTTTTAATTTATTAATTTTTAAAATATTATTGAGGCCGCTACTTGCGCCGGTCGCCAGCAACCCGCGCCCGGCTGCCCATGCGCAGGGTGTCGGCGTGCTGCTGCCGCTTGCGCGGCACCGGTGTCTGCGCGTGCGGCGGTGGCCACTACATTGGCCGCACGTGACGTCGGTAGCCACGAGCTGCTGGCCGCTTTCAAGCAGACGTCGGTGGTGCTGGCCGTGGCCCTCAAGGTGCGAACACACTGCGCGAGGGTAAAATTATAATTGAAAAAATATTTAATTTAATTTAATTTTTTTTTGATGAAATAATGATATTTTAAACGAAAAATATTATGTTACACATGATTGGAAGCTTTTTAAAATAGTTAACGTCCTGGTAAACTATATAGTATTTATTGTGGATCTGAACGGCATGTTTTGATGTTTGTGAACTTGGACGGTAAAGTAGATAAATATTAGGAGCTTAAGCGGAATTACTCTTAAAATAAATGAGGTATATTTTGAGAAGATTAATGAGTAAATATATTTATTGTGTATTAATAAAAAATTATATCTAATACATAAAATGTGAAATAAATATTTAAATTAAAAAAAATAACTTCAGCATATGATTATCTATTATCTTCCTTCTCTTACATATCAAAAAAGGTAGATTTTCTATAGATGTTGAGTTAAAGCCACAATTTTTTTTTAAAAAAAAAATTTGAAACTACAATTAGGTAATGATATGAATAGGTTCAGATCAAAATTTTAAAAATTTTACCAAAATGTCACATTTATATTTTTTATGTTTAGATTTTAATTATTACAAATATTACAATTCAATACTACAGTGTACAGTGCTTACATCGTAATAGTTAAAAATAGAATATAAAATTTATAAATATATTAATTTAACGTGACATACATGTAAAAATCCTTGATTATTTACATGAATATGATGCTTCCCCAGGTATAAAAAAATAAATTGGGTAATTTCATTCAAGTGTTTTTAATTTTCTGATATATGTAGAGAACACACATGAACCCTGAGTTACATATTTTACAACCAAACCCCCAAATAATATAAATATTACAATTCAAAAAGCAAAAAATGCTGGATTTTTGTGAAAGACCTAATTCAACCATTACTATGTGAGGTGGAGTTGAAAGAGCTAATGAATCAAGAGTCGACAAATGAAAATCTATAATATTTTTTATCGAAAAAAAGAAAAGAAAATATGGTATCCATCACGTAGGTATTTAATTCAAATAAATTTCCAAGGTTTGCATATGAATTTTTTCAAGAATTTGCATATAATTTTGTTGCAATTATGCATTTTATTTAAGTATTTAGGAAATTATGTATATCGCATCCAATTTCTTATAATATTATATGCTTAATTCAAATTCGCTTAAATTTGTATATTTTTTTAGTTTTGTTATAATAAATTTTTAAAAGTCTATATTTTACTAAATTAAGTTTAAAATATAGTATGTGTAATATAATTAAAAATTATTTTGATGGGGTTGATAAGAAATGAAATTTTAGAATTAAATGTGAAATATATAATATTTGGAAACTTTGAGTGAAATATGTAATTTTAGTAGAATTTGATGTCATAAGTAATTTATGTAATTTAGATTTTATGTCAAAGATAATCCCAAATGGGGGCATTTTAGACTTCCTTCAAAAGCGAGCTGCGAGACGCGAAAAAGCTGCCGTTCAGCAGCGAGGGTTTGGCTCTCAGGTTGATTTTCAGGGCTCGCGGCGGCGCGGGAGAAGCTCGCCGCCGGATTTTTCAGGGATTGCTTTCCTGCCTTCACTGGTAAATTTCTGTAGCTGCTTCCGTTGATTTGTTTCTTGAGCTCTGATATCCTTTTCTCTCCTTTTCCCTCTCTTTTGATGTTATTAGTTTACAGATTTTTATGTTATTCTGGTTTTCACCCCAATTTTTTCATCAATGACATCTTGATTACAACAGAATGAGCACTCCATTAGGGATTTAGGAAGTTTTGTGACTTTGATTTTGTAAAAGGGTAGGCTTGATTTAGGAGTAGTTTTATAAGCTAATAATCTTCTTACCAGTTAGAGCAGAGCGGCTTGTATGCGCACGAGAAGGTAGTCTCACTTGATTGGATAAACCATTCGAGGGCCAAGCCATTCATTACATGGTTTGGTCAAAGAACTTTTTCCTCTTTTCTTGTATAAAATTGATCTGAATTTTTTAGATAATTTTTGGAGATCCACAAGAAATTGAAATGGAAAACCTTTACAAAGTATAGACTTTCTATGAATGTGACCGAGTACTCAGTGATACGGTGTTTTAGGTTTGGGTCATTATGCACAGTGTTTGCTACTCATTTAGCTGTGGATTTTTTGTATTTCGTTTTAGAAGTGATAATGATATTTTTTTAGATGTTCTGAATACTATGACCTGTCTGATTGTTCCCAGCCAATTACTTGAACCTATTTCGAGACCATTGTGCGCAATGCAGATGCCTTCTAAAGCAACGTAATAATAAATGGGAATTCTGATGACCGACACTTTACTGTGGTTGAGTATGAATGCAATTTATGAGGATCTAATTTCCTTGTTCATTCTGCTTTTAACAAATGTTCATATTTTTTCTATATTGGCTAAATTGATCTGAGATAATAGAGCCGGGGAACTCAAATGAAATCATGGATCGCCTCCGGCCAAGTTTCGAAGCCAACATCAAAACAAAGGCATGAGTCAAGGAGACTCAAACTCAAAGGTTATAACCTGCAAGAAGAGATGCCTCGAGATGAGGAATCTAGGGAGAAGAAGCCTCGAAGTATGATACCTTTGGAGAAGTTGCTTGCTTGGCCTCTGAGGGATATCTTAGAGTAAGAGAACAAAACCTTGGGATGTCAGGGAACATAAGGGAGACATTGGGGAACAACCTTGATAGCTCAAAGGTTACCTTGGGATTAAGAAGAGTTCTTAGGAAGAATAAAAGGGATCCCCGAGATTATTCTGGAGGAAGACCCGTGACAGGTGAACTTTCAAAGAATGACCACAAACAACTCCAAGTATGACACTTGTTCATGAGAGACCAATAGAGAAGTCAAACAAGCAAAGATTGTATGCCAATGTTGTGTAAGAACCACCCAAGAAGTTCCTTCACTTGACAAATTGATGCAGCGCGGGGATCGATTTAAAGCGATCCTAACGCTACCAATATTAAGTTAGCGCCTAGATTTATATGTATATATTCAAATGACTAAATGCAAATAAAGAGGAGATTAAAACTAAGTTTTCCAAATTATATTTAATATAATTATTTTGTATATTCACATACGCGTCATGAAACAACTTTGATGATTAAACTTCAGTCCAAGGAAATTCAAGAAACTATAGCAAATAAGATAATTAAATGATCGAATTTCAGAAAGAATTTAACTCGTATGCATTTGAATCACTTTGCACATGATAGTTAATCGAGTCATTTAACATATAAATCTTCACCAAGCACGAGTCATATGAATTCAACTCAGATTAAATAGCTCATAACAGCAAAGAGGAATCAAAGACATATCATCAACAGCATCATGAAAGGAAAAAAACAAGGAAACAAGAAAACAGGGAAACAGGAAATTAGGAAAACAGAGAACTAAAATGCACTATAAGCAAACCAAGGATAATCAGATCTCAAAGTCGAAGCCTCAGCCCCCTGCCGTAGCCTCAGACTAAACCGAATTGTTCCCGAACAAAGCCGCAGCCACCTGCCTGGCTTCGAACAGTGGAAGAACGCCGAACTCAGCCGCCTGCTGTCGTGCCGATGACGAAATTCTCGACCACCTGTTCGGATCTCTGAATCGTCCTTGAACGAAGCCGCAGCCACCTGCTCGACTTCGATCAGTGGAGAAAGCGCCGAACGCAGCCACCTGCTGCAGTGTCGGCGAGAAATCCTTGGCCACCTGCCTGGATCTCTTCGAATCTCTGCTCTGAGTAGAATCGCTCACAGAAAATCAAACGCCTCTCTCCTTTTCTGCCATGGCCGTCGGTTGCTATATAGGAGAGGGAAAACTTGGGTGGAAATCGCATACCCGGACTCGGCGGAGGAAGAGCGCGAGAGTGGAAGACGTGGCCATCAACGTGCGCGAGAGCTTCGGCGAGGCCGACGACGTGCGTGGAGGACCGGCGGTTGGCGTGGCGTGGAAGGAATGCGCGATCCGGCTCAGGCAGAGAAGCTTTGTGCCGCCAACAGAGAAAAAATCCCGATCCAATTTAGGGCAGCTTGATTTAATGGTGAAATTGCAAGCAAGTCTCTTTCTTTGTTCCTTTACAGCCAAGGAAACTATATAGAACTTATCCAACTTGATTCAAATTAAATCAAACTTAATCTAATTTGAATCAAATTGACCCAATTAAGACTCATGACGATCCCAACTTATTTCAATTGAACCCAACTCTGTATACTTGGGCTCAATTGAATCAACTCAGAACTAATTTAATTAATTTGAGTTTAATTTGACTCAAATTGAATATAAATAATTCAATTGAATCAAATTAACCCAAATTAATTAAATAAGACTCAAAGTAATTACAGGACAACAAAGTGGGCATCCCCACCGACATAAAACATAGTGCTTGACTCAATAAACAATCCAAATAAAATGTGCAAAAATAAAGATAACTATATACAAGATAAAATTGTTATAATCTACGCTCAAGGTCGTAGATTATAACGCAGTCGTTGACGCTGGTGATCTGGTTCTGCATCAATCCTCCCCGGCTTCGAATAATTCGACTCCGTCGAAGATTGCTGCAGGTACTCCTCTAGTAAGCTAGGATGAAGATGTGCTAGCTCATCATGTACCAACCACAAATCCTCCGTAGATGGAAGATCTCTCCACCTGATAAGGTACCTGTGAAGTAAACCATCAGTAGTAAAGACCGTCTGATCGTCTAATATGGCGTCCGGTATAGGGGCGGCTCGTGGCATCATCGGCTCAGGAGGGAGTAAGACTACAGACTTCGAGGCTATCCTTGGTTCATTAGAAGAAGAGACATCAAGATAGGGGTGACAGTGAAAGATGTAGGTGAAACTGGGTCAGTGGAGGGCACAGAATCGATAAGAGAAACTGGATCAGGAAGTGGCTCATGTTATGGTGTAGGATTCGATATATTAAACGTTGAATTTATTCCCATGTGTTCAAGCAGTTCAAGTTATATGCATTTGAGCTAATCTTCCTGAAAATTCGATAAGCCCATATCCTTTTTGCAGTAAGTTTCTTAGAGTTTCCATAGGAAAATCTAACTGAATTTGCATGGACCAACACATAATCACCTACATAAAATTTCATGATATTTGTATGTGAATTTGCATTAATTTTATACGTAACATAATTTAAAAATAACTTTCGCCTAATCTCCTCATGCAAATCATGAATATGCTGTGCAAAAAATGATGCAAACTCACTAGTCTTATATGATACTGGTAACTTCTTAGAACACAGATCCTGAAATTCAAATAACAAGTTCTGTACTTTCTCTGGAATGCAGTCATCAGAGGGGATATCTTTCTTCTCATGCACCACTAAGGCATATGAAATCGCTTCATTTTTAATTTCTTGCTCAAATTTACGTGAGCTAATTATGTGAAGAGATTTCTGTTGCTCTGACGGTGCAGATGATTCTTTAGACTTTAATTTCAAAGGTTTTGCAGGATTCAGTTTCACCTTCTTTTCCTTAAAGGTAAATACATAGGTATTCGATCGACCGTAATAAATCACGTCTCGATCGTATAATCACGGTTTACCAAGTAATACATGGGCAATATTCATAGGCAGAACGTCACACCAAATCTTTTCAGAATATGTTCCCAACTGGATAGGAACTAAACACCTCTGGGTCACAGAGATCATGGTCTCGTCAACCCATGCGACCTTATAAGGCTGTGGGTGAGTTTCTGCCTTTAGATTCATTCGCGCAATGGCAGACGATGCTAAAACATTCATGCAACTACCGCTATCGATAATTAACTTGCAGTGAATATCTCCACATCTATAATACATGTGAAAGATAGTGGTGCGCCTCCAATCGGGGTCGATTTTAGGTGTGACAATGATGCACCTTATCACTGCTAATTGAGAAGACTCTATGTCTTCCTCAACTACACTAGCGGCCTCTTCCATAGGATCAACGTCATCTTCTTCGACGCTACCCCCCGTCTTTTCCTCATTCTCAGCATCAGTTTTATGACTGAGAAATAGTACTCGTTGTGGACATTGATTCATGTAATGTCCAGTCTTGCCACAAACAAAACATGTAACACTGTTAGGCTTGGAGGCAGACGTGCTTCCTGACACTGGTTTCTTACCCTTATCAGTAGTAGTTGCAGTACTACCACTCTTGAATCCAAATGGAGTTTGACCGGATTTTTTGGTGGGTTCTCCAGTGTTAGCTCCAACCTTCCTTACAGCTGTGGCTTTCATGTACTGTTCTATGTCAACAGCACACTGAAAAGCCTCCTCTAGAGTGTAGACTTGTCGAGTCAACATCTCTCTCTTGATATCAGCCCGTAATCCAGCTCTAAATCGGGTAATGGTATATCGTTCATCTTCCTAGAGGTCACATCGAACCAGCAAGTCATCGAACTGGCTCATGTAGTAAGTGACACTCAAAGAACCTTGCCTCAAATGAGCTAACTCATCCATGAGCCTATCTTGGAATGAGTATGGGAGATATTTCGCCCTAAGGAGCTCTTTCATTTCCTCCCATGAAGAAACAGTAGGCTGACCATTTCTGTACCCTTGTCTCTCCAAATTAACCTAATAAGTCTTAGCGTGACCTACCAATTTCATCTTAGCAAATCGAGCTCTATTCAGGTCAGACATAGGCTGCCAGTCGAAAAATTGGTCCATGTCTATAACCCAATCAGCGAAAATTTTAGGGTCAAGTCGACCATCAAAAGTGGGTGGGTCAACCTTAACCCTATGGGTTAGGTCAACATCAGGATCACGCTCAGGGCATCTAGCATCTCCAGTCTCACGCTCGTAGCGTCGAGGCCTAGGCTCAGGATAATGATCCTGGCGATATGGTGGTCGCGGAGCAGGTATCCGCGGAGGCTCTCTTTGATATGGGTTACGAGCCCGATAAGGAGCATCGTATCCATATTGTAACCTACCTCCTTCACCTTGGAAGGGGTACGCCCCACTTCGAGGTCCTATGGGCCTAGTTTGGCGTCTAGGAGGATTATAATAATCATCACTCTCATAGAACAGATCATCATCAGGAAGGTCAGGTTTTGGTGTTGCCCTAGGAGGTGGAACAACCAACCGAGGTGGATGGCTTTGCGAAGCCCCAATGTGTTCTTCAGTAACAAGTGGCATTTCAGTGGTAGTGGCTTGATTAACTTTAAGGGCTGCTACTTTATTCGTTAAATTTTTAACTTGTTCTTGAAACTGTAGTATGAGATCACGAAGAGTATTCCCGATCTCATCATCCCGAAAATGTAAGCCACTACGGGTTGACATGATAGACTAAAATGTAGATTAAAATGCAAATTAAATGCAAACCTAAGCACTAACCTAGAATAAACCTAGAATAAACCTAGGCTCTGATACCAAGCTGATGCAGCGCGGAGATCAATTTAAAGCGATCCTAACGCTACCAATATTAAGTTAGCGCCTGGATTTATATGTATATATTCAAATGATTAAATGCAAATAAAGAGGAGATTAAAACTAAGTTTTCCAAATTATATTTAATATAATTATTTGTCATGAAACAACTTTGATGATTAAACTTCAATCCAAGCAAATTCAAGAAACTATAGCAAATAAGATAATTAAATGATCAAATTTCAGAAAGAATTTAACTCGTATGCATATTATTTTGAATCACTTTGCACATGATAGTTAATCGAGTCATTTAACATATAAATCTTCACCAAGCACGAGTCATATGAATTCAACTCAGATTAAATAGCTCATAACAGCAAAGAGGAATCAAAGACATATCATCAACACCATCATGAAAGGAAAAAAAACAAGGAAACAGGAAAACAGGAAATTAGGAAAACAGGAAAACAGAGAACTAAAATGCACTATAAGCAAACCAAGGATAATCGGATCTCAAAGTCGAAGCCTCAGCCCCCTGCCGTAGCCTCAGACTAAACCGAATTGTTCCCGAACAAAGCCGCAGCCACCTGCCCGGCTTCGAACAGTGGAAGAACGCCGAACGCAGCCGCCTGCTGTCGTGCCGATGACGAAATCCGCGACCACCTGTCCGGATCTCTGAATCGTCCTTGAACGAAGCCGCAGCCACCTGCTCAACTCCGATCAGTGGAGAAAGCGCCGAACGCAGCCATCTGCTGCAGTGCCGGCGAGAAATCCTTGGCCACCTGCCTGGATCTCTTCGAATCTCTGCTCTGAGTAGAATCGCTCACAGAAAATCAAACGCCTCTCTCCTTTTCTGCCATGGCCGTCAGTTGCTTTATAGGAGAGGGAAAACTTGGGCGGAAATCGCATACCCGGACTCGGCGGAGGAAGAGCGCGGGAGTGGAAGACGTGGCCATCAACGTGCGCGAGAGCTTCGGCGAGGCCGACGACGTGCGTGGAGGACCGGCGGTTGGCGTGGCGTGGAAGGAATGCGCGATCCGGCTCAAGCAGAGAAGCTTTGTGCCGCCAACAGAGAAAAAATCCCGATCCAATTTAGGGCAGCTTGATTTAATTGTGAAATTGCAAGCAAGTCTCTCTTTCTTTGTTCCTTCACAGCCAAGGAAACTATATAGAACTTACCCAACTTGATTCAAATTAAATCAAACTCAATCTAATTTGAATCAAATTTACCCAATTAAGACTCATGACGATCCCAACTGATCTCAATTGAACCCAACTCAGTATACTTGGGCTCAATTGAATCAACTTAGAACTAATTTAATTAATTTGAGTTTAATTTGACTCAAATTGAATATAAATAATTCAATTGAATCAAATTAACCCAAATTAATTAAATAAGACTCAAAGTAATTTCAGGACAACAAAGTGGGCATCCCCACCGACATAAAACATAGTGCTTGACTCAATAAACAACCCAAATAAAATGTGCAAAAATGAAGATAACTATATACAAGATAAAATTGTTATAATCTACGCTCAATGTCGTAGATTATAACGCAGTCGTTGACGCTGGTGATCTGGATCTGCATCACAAATGGAGATATGCGTGAGACAAGCTCTGCAAATTTCTAGGGAACGAGCACAGACACGATATGGGGATACAAGGGTATGACATGACATGACGATATGATAACTTTTCAAAATACAAGACACAAACACAATGAAAATATAATATAAAAAATTATATGTTTACTTACGCATAATGGTAATTCATATTAAAGAAAATATGAAGCATCATAAAGGAAACTTTCATGTTGAAGTAAAGAACTTAAATATGGCAAGCAATTGTTCAACTTCAAAACAACCAGTAACTAATATTCTGCAACTTACTTATAAACAACTAGTATGTTCAGTTATTAGAGGGAAGAGTGACATCGAGGAGGAGAAGAAACTCTTTCGACAGCAAAGTCAAGGTGGAGATTTGGGAAGGAGAACCACCAGAGAGATGATAGAGTGGAAGACAAGTTCTTTCGCGTGGAAGAGCCGTGATTAGGGTTGGGGGGATGAGGCGGAAAGTCTGTAGGTCATCTTTTAATCAATACTAGGATAGATTTGTCATCTGTACTATTATATTAAAGTTGGTATATGTGTTGAAATTTTGACGTTCTCAAAATGCTCATACTTTTTTTAAGTTCTAACAAATCACACCAATCTATCCATCATGCCACCAAAACTAAACTTTATGACACTTAAGCAATATTTTTAAAATTCCTATAAACATTCATATGAATATATAAACATACAATTTCATTAGAGCAATTTCAATGATTAAAATCATGATTCTTTTTATTTAATAAAAATAGCTTTTTAACTTTTTTAAAAAAAATTTCATCAAATTTAATAATACTTTGATTTCTTTACTAAAATTTTCAAACATAACACAAAATATATAAAATACTTAATTAAAAAAAAACATGAGTTCAATTGATGTTTACGACTAACTATGAATAAAATTTTTGAATTGAGTTTAGCTTAATTTGAATAAATAAAAATATTTTTATTTCAACTTGATTTCAAATTAAATGGTTAAATTTCACTAATTATATACATTTTAATTAAAATATTAATTATTTAATATTACTAATATATTTTACTTATATAAAAATATGTAAATATAAATATATATTTAATTATGCATTTATTGGTATTTTATCCTCTTTAGGTTATCTTTTTTTTAATAAACTTTGTATTATCTATGGTAACTTATTTACATACATAAGATATTATAAATATATTTTTTTAAAATTTTAAGTATACATAATTATTCAACTTAATTTCACGCCAGTTGTTCTTGAGTCTCTAAAAATAATGAAATCAATCTTAAATCAAGTAAACAAAATTGATAATACTATAAAATTCAAAAAATTGTAATATATTTTTTAAAATAATTATTGTTAAAAATTCAAAAATATAGAAAAAATTAGTTTAGATGCTTAAATTTTTTTGCAATGAGTAAATACTACTATTATAAAGTAAATTTGATAAGAAAATTTTTAATAAATTTTATAAGCATATCTTAAAAACTATTTAATTGTATAAGTAGTTTTTATTTTTATTGAGTTGTTGAAAAGAAAAAAAATTTGAATGAGGTATATAATTTCATAAGTGATTGCATTAAATATATATATAATATTATTTATAAAAATTAATTATATAATTACTATTTATTGCCAATTATTGCAATATAAAATTTTTATCTAAAGGTGTATATGTTAGAATATTAATTAATTAATCATTTAACTAAATCAGAACTATTTATGTTTTTCTAAGTCAAAGTGATTTACGAATCCAACCTAGCTTTAACATACTATATGTAATAGTCTAGCTATGTATTTTGATCTATTATCTCAAGTATACATAACATGTTATGTGCTCTGAATATAACGAATCATATATATGTAGTATTGAATATATATATATATATATATATATATATATATATATAAATAACAAACAAGCACATGTCAGAGTAAATGAACTGTGAATTTATATTTATAATAAGTCAGTTAAATAACATAATATAAAAGAGATTTGAAGTAAATGTTTTTCTATGATCACTGCTTTTGAGCATTCTTAACTACGTTTAATATATATTCATTGTATACGTTAACACGTATTTAAATGTAAGGTTATAAAATTACTTATTATAATCTTCAATTTCTTAAAATCTACAAAAATATTAAATATTTAAAACTATGAAAAATATCATGCATCTATCATTTATTAATTTTAATTTAATAATATTGTTACTTTTATTTATTTTTAACAAATTTATGAATAAAAAATTTCATGCAACTATTGCATGAGGTACAATGCTAGTTAAATAAAAATAGTTTTTAATAAATGTCTCAGCTCTGCAAGTCCTACAAGTGTCCTAGTGTCCCACTGTATCCTCAAGTATACTCTTGTATTTGAGAAGTATTTGTTTTTTTATTTAGACATGCTACGTTGTGTGTCTAACACGACATTCTCTTGTATCCTCCCATGTCTGTGTCCTAAATAGTGTCTAACACCAACACTTGGTAATATATAAAATTGTTCTTGTTTCATATTGCATAAGATTGATAACGATTTGATTTTATGCCGAGGCCTTAATGACTGAAATATTTTAATTTTGAGTTAAAATAATCACAACTAGAATAATAATTATTCTTATATGAATTTTAAGATTTATCAATCTTAACCTCTCTTTACAGGACATGTTCTTCTTTCTTCCTTTCCTAGTTTATGATGTGCGAGCAGGGCTAAACTCACTAAGTAGATAATTTTTTTAAAAAAAATATTTTTTTGAATGTTGCAGCCTGCAAGAGGTGTCAGTTAGAATCAAACATGGTCTTTGACTAAGAACCACTATGCTACAACAAGGCAATTGTCATTTTTGATGCAAAATATATAAGTATTACTAATTATTAGTGTTATTACTGTAATTCGATCTTGAGTTATTTTAATTCGATCTTTAGTCGGATTGATCTGATCTTTTGGATTGAGTTGATTTTGATCTGATCTGAAATTCAATTCAATTTCTATCAATCTTTGATCTTCAAGCCAAATTATTGAATCTTAAGAGAAAGGCTACTAGCTAGTTTTATATAGGGAAGAGGCTGTAGTGGGGAGATTTGAAAATTGAGTTTCAAATCCTTAAACTCATGTGAACGTAGCCTGATATCTGGCCTCCTATTAAGGGGAGAAATCCTATATAAAAGAGGCTTGGAAAATCATTCGAAGGAGGGACCAACTCTGTCAACTTTATAGATTGGAGCATGGACAATAACAGAGAGTTTTTGTCGAGATGCGTTGCCAATGAAATAGGAGAGAACAAAACCACCTATTTATTCGAGAACCCACCATTCGGGAGGGACGAGCCATAATGTCAACTTCCACAGACGGGTGTTGAGAGATTCTGTTGAGGTATATGCAGTAAGTAGAAGGGGGGAGACCAAAGCCCATTATTTGTTCAAGACCATATTATCTTGTGGATCTGAGGGAGGGAGTGTGTTGGATGGGTAGATTCTTCATCCAACAACCTGATATCTCCTGTGGACAAGGTGGCAAAGTTTGGCTTATGAGAATCAAATTGATATTAGAGTAGTATATTATTGATATATTGGTCTCTACGAAGAGCTCCTAAAAAGCCATCAGCAAACACGTGTTGATTCGAGAATCCTTCATGTCCTGTAGGTGTGGTGGTAAAGTCGAGTTTATACAAATCAAGTTGGTATTGGTGCAGTAGATCCTAAGTTTATGATCTTTATAAAGAGCTCCTATAGGCCACCAAGAAATAGGTTAGCTTGTTACAAGAAACTTTGTAAAGAAGGAACCCAAAAAGATGTCTAACAACGGAGAATGATTGAATCCTGACTTGGCCAACCAAGTCGCCCTGCTCCAACAACAATTGCCCACGATGATGAAGATGGTCGACCACACTCATTAGTGGATTGTAGGACCAGCTAGGCAAGGAACTTCCTGGGAACCACCAACCTCCTATGGGACCCCGAAAGTGAAGAAAACAAAGACATTCGTTGCTCTTCCAAAGAAAAGACGAGACCATTCTAGGTAGAAGTTAAAATCAAATGCTGAACTTATGACAATAGCATTAACTTTGAGTAGTTGGATATGTGGATTGACAAACTAAAGACCTACTTCAAATTCTACAGTTACAATTTATGAAGCATAGACATGACACTAGGACACGGGGACACGATATAATGACATGATGATTTTTCAAAATATAGGACACGAATACGACATGACATGCTAAATACAATAATAATAAAATTAATAATTCATACTTAAAAAAATATATAAAATATAGTACAAAGTTAAATTTTTAAATATAAATAACTTATAAGTAGCACTGATGTTTCATAAGATCAAAGATGAGAACTTGAGAACAGACGTCGACGTTGAAAAGATTTGATATATAAATTTAAGGTTTACTTTGAATAAGAGAAAATATAATTTTACTTGTCAGGATAATCACAATGAGCACAACAATAAAAGTAAGAACTATCGGTGTTGAAGATGAAAGAAGGATAAAAGTGCAGCCAGGGTTCCAAATCTTTTGCAATTGGTTCATTTCGTAAGGCTCGAGCAATAAGAGAGGAAAAAATTTGATTTAACTTGGTTAACTTAGAATTTCGACTTATATTAGGTAAACTTTTAATAATAATAAGAAATAAATTTTTAGTTTTATTAGATAAAATTTTAACAATAATAAAAATTTTAAATATTAATAATAAGAACAAAAATAGATAAATGTATTCATAAGTTTTATTAAAAAATATAATATTAATAAATAAATTTAAGATTAATATTAAATTAATCTAATTCTATCTTATTTGTGTTCTAGAAGTGTTTTATATCTCAAAAGTATCCTAAGGTGTCCCAAAATATCCTTGCGTATCTAAGAAGTGTCTTTTAGTTTTTTTTATATTATTTTATTAGGATACACCACATGGCATATTCGATATGGTGTCTCCACGTGTCCTCGCGTGTCCTAGCATGTCCGACACAGACACTGCATAGTTTTTTGAAGTGTCCATACTTCATAGGTTACGATGCATACATGAAGGTGACTTTTGAATGATGTAAGCTCACAAGCCATGTGATAGCATGACAAAATTCCCACCTTCGATATTAGGGATATGACATCAATGTTGTAAAAACTGGACCAGATTGGCCGATTCGACTGGTTTGACCATGAACTAGTCTCTTGTTCGATCCAGTTCTTTGTTAAAACTGAAGAAGCAATTGAAGACCGAATTGAACAGGTTAAATTGGGTGCATCGATTAAATCGGTTAAATGTCGATTCAACCAAAGAATGCATATTTTATGTTTATATTGGTTAATATTTGTAGACAAGTTAATAAACTTTTTTGATACAAATTTTATGTTAGATTCATATTTATAATTAAATTTTTTATTTCTTTTTTGGGGCATTTACTTATGTCACCCCTAAAGTAAGCTTTATTACATATTTCACCCCCAAAGTTATCTATTTACTTTTGTTCTCCTTAACTTTGAATGATTATTTACAAACTAAACCCTTTCCTTTACTCTCATTATCTTCCTGTGACCTTAACTTTGGGAGTGAAACATTGGCCATTTTAAATATTGGCCATTAATCTTGATGTAACAACTTTGAGGGTGAAATATGTAATAAAACTTATTTTAGGGGGGACAAAAGCAAATAGATAACTTTGGGGGTGAAATATGTAATAAAGCTTACTTTAGGGGTGACATAAGTAAATTTTTCTTCTTTTTTTTGAAGGGTGACTAAACTTTTTTAATTTTAATGTGGATATTTGTTAGTTAATTTTATGTTAAATATTTATCACATATGCTGTTTAATTTTTATATTCATATTAAATATTATATATATATTTATTCATCAATATTTATTGGTTATGTTAGATATGTGTTAATTAATTTTTATTGGTCATATTTGATATTAGTTATTTAATTGTGTTTATATAACATATATTTTATATTATGTATTCGGTCTAGGAGTATACCACAGAATTTCAGTGCCATGCCATCACACTTGGCTTGTCGATTAAGGACAAATCGACTCTGTTGAAGTTCATGCTAGGCTTGTAGGATTGTACAGCAAGCGAACTTTGGATCTTACCTATGTGGATCTTCGGTCAAACCAATGCTTTTGTCTTGGCCACAAAAAAGTATAGTTAGTTTTGAGAGGGGACATGTCTACGAATGAACCTAGACACCCCTCCATTAAACACCGGGAAAGAAAAACTAATCGAGCTAACTTTGAGGAACAACAGCTTGAGAGCATATTGGTCTTGTGGCCATTTGAAGATCATTGATCACTTAAACAACAAGTGTTCAAACCTTTATCCTAAGCTATACCCAGAGTAGTTTGACACAATGATGATGAAAGAAGTGGTTTGTTATAGTCGTGGAACCTAAAATGGATGAACCCCACTTAGTAGTGCTCAAAAAACTAGCAAAGGCAAACCTAACGCTATCTTTGATGGCCGCATTGAAGCAAGTAATGTGGGTGAAGCAAGGTGAGGTGGGTTTATCAACCATGGCCTGTTCCAAAGAGGAAATCTTCAAATTTTGGGTACGGATGAAGCAACTTGTTTATTACATCATGAACAATCCAAAGAAGCGTATCTCAATTAAAGTTGTCCAATTATTTGGGTTGGAGACAACTCTCCATCCGAAGCCTTATACCCTCTAGTGGATCAATAAGTGCTCATTGATGGTTGTTTATCGTTAATGCAAACTTATTCTCCATCACGTGACAATGTTAATGTAGTAGCCAGCAAGGTGGCACCACTTGACATTTGCCAAGTGATATTAAGGAGTTCCTACCTGTACGATTGAGACGGAGTCTATGACAGGACGATCCAATAATGGAGTTTTGTCAAGTAAGAGAAAACCTCCTTAGTGAACAAAGATGACGTAAAAATTGCCTATTACGATATGATAAGGTAGGCTAGAAATTGGTATATACTTTTCATAAACTAACTCTCATACACGGGCATCCTGAGAAGGAGGATAGTCAAAGTAAATTCACTAAGGCATAAGACTAAGAAAAAGGGTTGAAGGGAGGGCTCTTTGACTTCAAAAGAAGGGGCGTTTGATGTGAGATATAGAGTTACGGAATCTGATTGGACCGTCTTTAGCCAAGTTCCAAAGCCAGCCTTGGAACAAAGGAATAAGGCCATGAGTCAAGTAGGCTCGAATCTAAGGTGACAAGCTACAAGAAAAGAAGCGTCGAAACAAGGAGTCTTGGGAGAAGAAGCCTCGAAGTATGATACCTTAGGAGAAGAAGCATGTTTGGCCTTCAAGGGTTCCTTTAGAGTATGAGAATAAAACTCTAGCTATCAAGGGGAACATCAGGGAACAATTGCGATACCTCAAAGGTAACCCTGATATTAAGTAAACTTCTCAGAAATATCAGAAACAATTCGGAGATCTTCCCATAGGAAGACCCAAGACAGGAAAAACTTTCGAAGAATTACCATGAACACCTCCAATTACGACACTCATTCATGAGAGAGCATGAGTATAGGTCATTTGTTGAGTCATGCACGACCACTAAGAAGTCCCATCACCCGACTAATGAATATCCCCCACGAGGCAAGCTCATTATAATTCCACGAGCAATTAGAAATCCTGCCAAAGGTGTGGCTACCTGGATGTGCCTGACAACGTGCTGCTAGTTAGATTTACCTAGGGAAAAACTTGTACTAGGGAGATGGAACATTCTGGTGGTAGATCCTAGAAGTCGTGTAAAGTCGACTTGGTATTTGGCCTCTTATATAAGGAGAGAAATCTTAAGTAAAAGGAGTGAGAAATCATTCAAGGGGACTTTTTCCCAAGAAATATTTCCCTTAAATTGCTTCCTAGCCTTCTTTCTACTTCTTGATAATATTGTGTTGTGTCTGTGTGAGGGAAGGACCCCTACTTCGTTGACGAGAGAGATTTCGTCACGTTATTGGAAGGGAGGGGCAGAGAGAGACTCTTTTCTTCCTGGTGATACTCCGATGGGTTAAAGAGGAGGGACCCTTACTCTATGGACGTGAGAGACATTTTTGTTAAGCTATAGAAGCTGAGAGATTCTAGAGGGAGGGAGAGATGCGAGAGACGTTTTGTCAAGCTATAACAGTTTAGAGATTCTAGAGGGAGGGATGGAAGAAGGAGGCACTATTGAGCCCACAAATATAGTGAGGGAGGGAGGGACCCCATTATGTAGATAGGGAAAAGGTTCCTTCAAATTATAGGGAACGGGGGAGAGTGAGACTCCTCTCTTCTTCCCAACAGTACTCTGGCATGTGAGAGAGGGAGAGAATCGCTTCCAAGAGCCAAGATATTCCGAACTACTCCCAACTTCATAGGCAGGAATCGAGAGATTTCTTAAAGTTATATGTGGCTGATGTCCCTCCCACTACCGACTCCTTAGACTGGAGTTGAGACATTTTATATCCCCCGCATTGCAGACTCCATTGACAAGAGTCAGAAGGGATGGAGGGACCCCCTTTTTTGTAGATGGGAGAGAGATTCTATCGAGATTTAGGGAAAGAGGGACCTCCACTTCATAGACGAGAGAGAGAGAGAGAGAGAGAGAGATTTCGTCTAGCTATATGTGTGGGTAATGAGTCCCTCCCACCGTCAACTCCATAAGACAGGAGCCGAATGATTCCATCAAGCTAAAACATGGCTGATGAGTCCCTACCGTTGCTAACTCCGTAGATGGGAGTGATACTTTGTCGAGCTATATATGGTCGTTGAGGCCCTACTTCGTAGACCAGAAAGGGATTTCGGAGCTATATGTGATCGATGAGTTCCTCCCAGTACCAACTCCTTGGAGTTGAGGGATTCTTTCAAGCTATATGTGGCATCATGAACCTACCTTGAGTCTTTAAGACTTGTAAGACTTTGAGTTTTGTAAATTGGTGGTGTGGGTAATCATTTTGGTGAATTGTGTGGAAACTATTAAGAAAGTAAATATCAGCCAATGCAAGTAAATATGAGTCCAAAGCATTGAGCGAGATTATAAGTAGGATCCATGTAAACCATTTAGAGTATGTCTCGCTGTTGGCAATATTCTCGAGGAATGGAAGTATCATTACATGGTCTCAAAACTACACTGGTGTGCGTACTTTGTTGAATTTGGATGATGACTGTAATTCTTCTTGATTACTTGTGTGTTTGCTGTCATTTTTCTAGGAGATTGCTCATTGAACTAATGAGTAAACATGATTCCAGAACTGCTTTTTCATATTCAATAGCTGTTACTGAAATATGAATATATTTGTTTCTGAGGTCAGCTATGGCAGGGACTGGTCGCATGCCTCGTCAACAGGAGCTGCATGGCTTCCATGGTGGCCACCCACCCCCGCTAAGAAGAGGGCATGGCCCCGTGCCCCTTCACCTTGTTGAGGAAGAGATAGCAATTCGACGTGATGAAATGCGGAGGCTTCGTGCTGATAATCATTTGTTTGTTGAGGAAAATGTCGCATTAAGACGGGAAATAGCTGCCGCAAAAGAAGAATTCCATGCATTAAGGGAGGTTGTGATGAAGGTCCGTGCTGATAAAGAAAGTCAGACTAAAGAACTAATTAAAAAGGGATTGAAGTTAGAGAATGAGCTCCGAGGTCTTGAGCCTGTGAGGGATGAGATTTTAAAATTAAAATCAGATGCACAGAAGTTGAATGTCCTTCGCCAAGAGCTATCTTCTACTGTCCAGAACATGACCCAGGAGCTTAAGAATCTACAGGTTGAAAATCAGCGTATTCCCACCTTGAGATTAGAAATTGATGATCTACGCCAAGAACTTGTGAGAGCCAGATCAGCTAATGAGTTTGAAAAGAAAGCAAATGCAGACCAGATGGAACAGCTGAAAGTTCTGGAGAAGAACCTGGCCTCCATGGCCCGGGAAGTGGAAAAATTGAGGGCAGACATGATGAGTATGGAGAAGAGAGCAAGGGGATCCGGTAATAATCCTTCATTTGCCAAATTTTCATTTCATAGTATTTACTGTCTTCATATCTAAGTATATCCCATAGTTAGAGGTGGCTACGGGATCGAAATGGTTCCAAGCTGGTTAGGTCCCATTCCTTACTTGATTGGTTCCAAATAGGTTTCAACATTTTTTATAATGAAAAAGGTAATCAATTTTTCTCAAAATTTACAAGAATTTGTTTGGCAATCTCTTCTTTTTTTAATGGAGTAGTTGTTTTGTAATTCGTCTATTTAATTTAGAGATTGGTTTAAGAGGCTTTGTATCGAATTAATCTTTTAAGCAAGTAAGCATATGCAACTACAGGGAAGAGAGGCTGTTTCGGTGATCTCCTATTGCTCTCGTTGTTATGGAGAATATTAATTCTTTCAAGCTATATGGGGCACTGTTTCAGTGATCTCCCATCACGTTTCCTTCCACGACATGACTGTTGAAACTTGTGCCATTGAAGGGCCATGAAGGCTAAGATCATGAACTGCTTTGAGTAAGCCTTACACAAAAATCTAGGACATTGTAATTTTCGTCGAATTGGATTTGCAAACTTAAACAAATGTGTGGTTCATTTAGGTTTGTTCCAGTTGAGGGTGTAAACCTTGACAATAATCCTGAGCTAGATAAAGCATAACCTTTTAGATGCTTAAATGTCGTTGCCTTGATCAAACTCATGAACCTGACATGCAGTTCAGATGACTTTTTGGCTTGGTGTCCTCTTCCAATTCTTGGATCTCTACAATAACATGAAAATAAACCCCGAAGAAGACAATTCACATTATTTTGTTTTTGTGTCCACAACAAGAAGTACCACTCGCAGTTATTGGATAGTTGAACATGTAAATAGGCAAAGTTTATACTGGTTTTGAAGTCTCAAAAAGAGTATTCAAAAAGAAAAGTCTCAGAACAAAAAAATAAAAGAAAAATTTAGGCCCAAACTTGTTAAATGCTGAGATAGTTATGGAAGTAATTTTACAGAATACAACTACAAAGATTTGCATCCCAATCTAGTTGTGGTTGGCTAATTTTATGAAACGGTTATGAAAGGTTGTATTCAACGTGAACTTGAACTGTATTAGAAATTATTATACAAGGCAGATGGTGAGATTGTAGCACCTACAAGCAGAAAGTTTACTGTGATCTGATCATGATCATTGTAGGTGCTCATCTATGTGAACGTGTGAGAGTCCAAGTTGCGATAATAGCAAGAGGTGGGGGAAGACTAAATATAAATTGGGATTCGGTCGCTCACTTGTGCCTGTAGAGAATTTTATTTTAAATGCAATTGAATTGGAGAACAGAAATTCATGTAATTCATCTCAACTACTGTTGCTGTTTGCAGTAATAAAAAATTAGAGAAAGTTGCACCATTGAAATTGGGGTAAAGTACATTGCAATTAGAAACAAAACATAATCGGTCCAATCTTAGCTTAAGATTTTAAGACTGCTAATTACGGTGATGTACTGTATCTCTAACAAACCTCATGGCTTTGCTTTGCTTTCTTTTGTAGGCCTGGGGGCTTACAGTTACAGTGATGGCTATAGCGGTGGTGACAAGGGATTCTACGGCTCTGTTTCTTGGTCATCTTACGAACCTCGTGGCTTTCCGCGCCCCTGAGCACTTGCAAATCTGCCCTTCCCTCCATCCTCCCCATTGGCACTTGTTTAATGATGATTGAATCTAGACTGTTGGCAGATTTGTGATTCTTGTTCAAGTTTAATAGTTTTCTGTTCTATTAGTTGCAAAAGAACAAGCTCAAATCAGCTGAAAACTGAACTGTCGATGTGGTTTCAGATTAAGTTGGCGTATAACTGACGTGAAAAAGATGGTTTTGTTGCATTTTGGCTCAATTGATCCTTTTTATTTTTCAATCTTGCTTTGCAGCATTCTGCTTGTTTGCTTCTTATCCTACAGTACAGAGATGAAATTTAAGCTTATCTGGTTGGATCACTGGATGTTTGTTTTTAAATTAGATAGAAAAATATATTAATATGTACATGTGTTGCGAAATATATGACATCAAAGCGTTATTTATTAGGCGGAAGCACGCAGTTGCCAAACTTAGGCCCTGTTTGGCAATGAACTAAAAATCATGGCTAAAATTACCCATGGTTAAAATCTTAAATTTATTTTAAAAAAATTTAAAAAATTATTTTATATCTCATCTCACACAAATTTTAACATTAAACAATCACTTTATTTCACATCCAACACAATTTTCAATAAATCAATCAATTTTATTTCACATCATACACAATTTTTAATATAATCAACTTACTTAATTTTACATCATACATATTTTTTAAAAATCACTAAAAATTTTAACCAAATTTTCTTTTTTTTCTTATTACCAAACAGAGCCTTAGGTTGTGTTTGGAAAAGTTTTTTAATAAAAAAAAATTATTTTTTTATACAATTAAAAATTAAAAATCGTGTTTAGCAAAACAGCTTCTGAGATAGTTCAATTTTTAAAAAACTGAAAAAAAAAATTGTAGAATAAAGCTAATAAAAATAATTTTTTAGAAAAGTAATTTTGCTATAAGTAATTAAGGACAAAAATATCTTTAAAATAATTTAATTTTAATAATTATATTATAACTATTTATAATATAATAAATATATAATATAGACAATATAATTGCCTTATATTATAATATATAAATAAAATTAAATAATTATATATTATGATATATATTTAAAATAATAATTATTAATTTTAAATTATTATAATTATGTTAAAATATAGGATAACAAACTATACAGAGGGGAAATGTTGGATCTCTTGAGGAACTATTGCTTTTGGTGGGTGGAATACCTAATTTATCGACTTTAATAATATTTTGATAATATATAATATTAAGAATTTCAAAATTAAATATATAAAATAACTAAATTTAAATTACATTGAGTGTAATTATTTAATTTTTAAAAATATTTACAAACATATCACATAAATTTTAAATATATTAAAATGTGATAATTATGTGAAGAGAATGCATAATGTAATATACAATGTTTTGAATGATATATATGTAAATTTATAAAATATTTTAGATGAAAAATGTGAATTTATTTTTTGAAGGTATGATGAAAAATGTCATTGAAAGACCAAAAAAAAGTAATTAAAGAAAATTAATAAATGCATCAATTTATAGATCTGCATGAAAAAAGAGATCTACACAAACTTAATTTACCCTTTTCTTTATTTTTTCCCTTTCTATTTTTATATTTCAACAATTTACAAGGAGTAATTTATACACTCGAATTCTTCCATTTCAACCGTATAATTACTCTTTGAACATTGATATAAATCAGAACATAAAGAACTCATGCCAAAAAGAGTCATACCCAATAACTCCACAAAAAAATACCCACAACATCACAAACATATATATATATATATATATATATATA
>JAEMOT010001199.1:99740-125464 GCA_019297695.1 Apostasia ramifera
ATATATATATATATATTTGATCATAAATTGCAGAGATATATTTATTCCTCTACATGAACAAAAAAGGCATATCCTTAAATGTAGATTGGCTCAATATATACTCAAATATGTTGGCTCATGATTTGGGCTCGTGCAATGCAATCTTCCTCTCTAGCCCATTTTTGTCAGCTCCAACAGCCTTATCAATCTCTTTACCTTCCCTGATAAAGAAGAATGTCGGCACGCTGCTTACATTCCAGCGGTGAGCAACTTCTCCGGCCTCATCGATGTCAACTTTGAGGAAGACGACCTTCGGATGCTTTTCTGCTAAGTTCTTGTAGATCGGCGCCATGAATCTGCATGGACCACACCATGTAGCAGTGAAGTAGAGGATGGCCAGTCTAGAAAGCTTCAAAGCTGCCTTGAGCTTCATGTCGAGCTCATTCAAAGAGTGGATGCTTAGAACATTTCCTGAGGGCCATTGAAAACCAGAGAGTAAGAGCAGCAGTTTGAGAGATCATGTACGGAAATTGTGACCCAAACTAAACTCTATTATTACCAATTTTGTATTCTTTTATTAATCGAGTCAAGCATATCGTTCTAGAAATTTATAAATGGGTTCGTGTAGACTATAATATTGATTTAGGTAGGATGAGTCACAACTTTGAGCTATTCATTAAATAGGTTAGTTTCAGTTGAGTTTTGAGTTCAACCTAAACACGACATGCTAATCTGTTTTGTCGATCCTCAATCTAAAGTGAAAAAAAAACAGAAGAGTTGTTGGGATCAATGTTGATTCTCCTCTTTTTATCCCATTGGTCTCATGTTCAGTTGCTGCATCAGGCTAGCATCAGGTGACTTAAAACTATTTACAAATTATAAGCTGTACTATAAACAAACTAGGTCAGTCAGATCGAATTCGTGCCAATTCAGTTATTTGAATCTGTTCTATTCATGACTGAGTTATTTGATCGAGTCTATGCTTTGAATGTTAGTTGCTGACTTGCTGCAAGATCTTTGGAGGTTTAGAGCAGCACAGCTATACTGGCATCTACGAGAAACAAACGCTCTTGCTGAGTGCTTTGGTTTTGTTGTATTCAGCATATTCCAATAATTTGAAATCTCTCAACAAATAATAAGAGCACATAAATGGTATTCGACGTGACGTGAAGAAAGCTTGAATGCCATTTTCCATGAAGTTGATACTCGATTTTTCTAATTTAACAACAATAATCTACTAAAACGAAGGAAAAAAGAAAAGAAGAAAATTTTGATATCAACAATCATACCATCTCGTAGGGCCGCAACAGATTCATGGTCGGCCTGCTTAACAACAAAAGTACAGAAGAATCAGAAAATTAAGAAACTTAAACAGAAAGAGAACAAATAAACTAAGAAAGGCATTAGGTTCAACACTATCTAGACATTCTTGTTATCTAGACGTCAATATTATCTCTGTTTGAAGCTTTTTGGGCAGGGCCAACTCATCTTAATCCAGACATGCTAAACTGTCATTCTAGAATTGTTTGCTAGCAAACTTCATAAAGGAGGTTATTTCCTTGGCTATTCACTAAATATTCTCATATTGTACAGAGGAATTAACCCTCCTGGCCTGTATGCAAAACACAATTATTTGAGTATCTCAGAAACAGAAGAATAGAAACCTTTCAAGTGCCACTATTTCATCCTGCCTAATAGCAGAGAGTACCTTGTGTAAATGTGTTAAAGCAGTTGACTACCTTGGCATTAGCACACTGTTGTTTTCTTTGGGCTTTCTGGATTTCTCTCTCTTTATGCAAGCGCTCATATTTTCTTCGATGCTCTTCAATTTTGTATACATTAGGTTCAACCTACAGGAAAAAAATGAAAATATTTATCCAAACTGGTAATAAGTAAGAAATCTGAGATATGTAACTGAGGGATCACTAAATTTAACTTCTCAGTTCATATTGTCTTTCCATTTCTATCAAAGAACTTCACTCTACCAATTTTAATGCAGACTGAATCTCCTCATCATGATCCAATTTCGAGGCCATGTGTAGATCACTTGCAGCCTCTTCCCACTTTCCCAATAGCACTTTTGCCATTCCGCGAGATTTATAACCTTTTGCTGAGTCGGGATTTATCTAAAGGTAATTGGAAATAATATGTGGTTTAAGAAAAATATAAACATCTTCATTCATCAATGAAAAGAAAAGTTATTGTAACGAAAGAGAACTGCAGAAAGTAACCTCTAAGGCTGCATCTGCATCTCGAACAGCTGCATTGGGTTTTTGCATCTTCACAAAAACGTTTGCTATAAAACGGAATACAGCACAAATTGTTAACGCTGAATGGTAAGTAGGACGATGTGAGCAAAATTATCATTCATTAGCTTTACCTCTAGCTGAATATAAGATAGCTGAAGTAGGATTAAGTACAATGGCTTGTGTAAGATGCTCAACTGCTTCGTCAAGTTTACCTTAGAAATCATATTATTTGATTAATAACTTGAACTTGTAGGAGTTTAAAGGAGTTTCAACAAGAAGAAAGATCAAGGCTACCTTCAGATATTGCATCCACAGCTTTTGCTTTCAACATTTGTGCGGCATCACGACTCTCTTCAGTAACTTCAACTGAGGCATCTCCCATCTATCAAAATTACTGAAGCCACATTTTATTTCTATTAAAATGAGAACATGTTTATGTTTGAAGACAACATTGTGTCAAACCTTTTGTGGAGGATCACTATCAGGTTCAACAACTGCACCCTCGAACTCAATATCTGATTCAACAATCTCATCCTCCTCCTCATGATCTTCAAGCTCTTGTTTTGGCTTATTCCTGAAACCATAGTCAGCATATGGCACATCACCACTTTCTTGCTTCACATGACCTTTCTGCAAATACACAAAACAATAGATGTTTGTAAATCAATCGCAAAAAAATTGAAAAAAATGGAGGTCCTTTGAACCTTATGGAATTAATTATTAGAGAGAGAGAGAGAGAGAGAACAATGAACAATATCTCCTTTCTAATAATGTGTAAGACAATAAGTTTATAACATAATCTCACATCCCAACAAAGATTTCATAACTGATGCTTACTATGATATTCAAATATTTCAAAATTCTAATTCCACCCTTACAAAATCAATTCTTTAAAAAAACATCAAATTATTTGTTAAGAATTGGCCTTCACACTCCAACTTGAATGCCATGATTCCCCACATCCAACAGTTGGAGGCTGGCCTGAGCAACATTACATAAATGAGAAATCACTTTTGCACATGGTGATTTTAAAGCTGGCCATTGGCAATGTTTTTGTTTTTCCAATGAATCAACCGCACAAACATGTTGGTTCAAGCCTGCAAACCCCAAAACCCTAATTTTATGCAAAGTGGCAATCCTATTTTCTTCCTCTCTTCATATGTTTAGCTTGAAATTATATGAAAAGATTTCTCTCCTAAAATCATTGAGCAACATCTACTCAACTAAGTTCAACAAGTAGAAATTAAAGAGCCCAGTCATCAGAAACAAGAAAAAAAAGAAAGGAAAACAACGAACGCTGTAACAGCAGCAATTTAGGAGAACAAAGATGAAATCTTTAGAGGGAGGGAGAACATCTAACCGCTGCAGAGTGTGGTGGAATATGGGCTCCAAGGCTGAAAACGAAAATTAGGGTTCTTCAGTAATAAAAAAGAAGTTCTTAACTGAACAAAGGAATCGAGGAAAGGAGAAGGGAAAGAGAAAAGGGACGAGCACCTCTCTAGATAGTCACGGAAGAAATCCATTGATGGATCGTGGAGCAAAGACGTATCCGATTTGCAGTGGCCAATGAAGGCCTTCAGCTGCTCCACCTTCACCGCATACATCGCGCCTCTTTCTCTCCCACCCCTGTTCTCTTGTTAACAAGAAGAGACAGAGAGAAAGACGACGGTTTTAGTAGAAGCGTGAAATTTCCGCAAGCTGAACAGCTCTTCTCAGCGTGTTTGTCGAGAGAAGATTATACTGCGCAAAAATGCTTCACTCATTAGTTTATACTTGTATTTTCTAGTAATTGAGCACGTGTTAAATTTGAGTTAATAAAATTTTTTAGGGTAAATTCCACAGGGCCCGAGGTTAAAATGACACTGCAAATAAATCTCATATTTTAAAAAATCTAAATTTGAATTTTGAGTTTGTGTTTGTACTATCATTTGATCCTTTAGTTTAAATATCGTCTTTTTGGATGATCCAATTAGATAGTAACGATTAAATTTAAATATTAGTCATATTTATATGAACCAAAATGCTCTTATAACTCTCTCGAAATACTTTAAAATAATATGGAGAATGAGTAAAAAATTTGAAGGTAAAATAGTAAAAAATCAATAAATTTCAGACATGAGACCAAATGACAGCGCAAATACAAACTCGGAAATCCAAATCTAGGCTTTTCAAAATGTGAGACTTATTTGCAGCATTATTCTAATCTCAAGAGCTCCTGTGCAATTTACTCAATTTTTTATATTAATATCAATAATAATAAAATTATATTAATTATTTATGTAATGACAATAAAACTGATAAAAAAAATTGTATACACAAAATAGATTAAAAGAAGTTACCTTATACACAAATATCTAAAGAATATTTAAACAATTAAAAATGATATAAAAAATAGCAAATATATCAGATAATTGAAACAATTAACTTTTGTTTGGATGGTATGTAAGTTGATCATAATTATTTTTTTTTAAAAAAAAATTAACTTATACAATTTTCAGTATATCAATTAATTTTATTTAATATTTTCATAATTAATTAATTTTATTTTTATAAAAATTTAAAAAAATAATCATAACTAATTTAAGCACCAATCAAACAGATATTCTCAAATACTCAAAAATTGCATAAAGCTCTATAAAAATCAATTTTCAAGTTGGCTTCTTCCTTTAAAATTTTCATTAAATTATAGAGAAAAAAAGGGATGCATCATTTTATTGTGCTAATATTCATCACAGCTTCAATATAGAACCTTCTTTATTTAAGATAATAGAATTATATTTTTTTAAGCCTCGTTTGATTCGAACTACTTTTCTTTAATAAGAAAAAAAAAATTTAATTTTATTTTTAATAAAAAAATTATTTTAATATTAAAAAATATGTAAAATATGAAATAAAATTACTTCTAATATTCGTATTTATATTGAATATAAAATAATTTTAATTTTTATAATTAAAATTTATATTGAATTAAAAAAAATACTACGAATCAATGAAGCTTAATGTACATACAAGTAAATTTAAGATGTGTTTCCAACATTTTACATTTTTTTATAACTAATATTTTTAGAGAATATTTTTTAATTTCTATTAGATAGATATATTATTTTTTTAATAATATAAAATAATTTTCATTATTTTTCATAAATTTTAGCAAAATGATGAAGAATACTTTACTTTTTATCATTTTACAATTTGAATTAATAACTTTTTACACGTAATAAAGATATTATAATAAAATTATTGCTCGAGATTTCGAAAAATATTATTGCATAAGATGCTTTAACAACATGGTTTATAAAAAATCTATTTTTTAACAAAAATAGATGATAAAAATTGAATTAAAATTGATTCAATGAAGCACAACTAAATCAATTATACAAATAAACTTTAAAAGCAACAAAATAAAACATATTATTCTACTGTCTATCAATTTTAGACAAAAAAACCTTACGCAGCATAATTTTACAAAAGACTTAAAACGAATAAAAATAAAAGCAAACATATAAAATATTTGATTTATTCAAAAATAAAAAAATAAAATATATAAAAACAAGAAAAATAACATTATTGAGTGCTATTGAAGAGCTTAATACTCGATTTTGATGATCATAATTAACTTAGTCTTTACAGACTAATTCCTTTATTTAGTATGTTAACAGGTTTATATCATCTCAATTAAGGATTAAGTCCCAAATAAAGTAAAAAAAAAAAAGCAGAATTTCATTGAAAATTTTATTATTTTTTCTAAGATATTTATGTAGGCATGTGCGTATTCGCCTAGGATTTTACGCGAACCTACTTCTGAGAGTGTAGCTCACTCAATCAATTGATTGAAGTTTGAAACTTAACTCAAAATTTACTACTTATTATATACTATGTTAGAAAGTGATTTAACTTAACACAATTTCATGCCTATGATAGAAACTTACATGGCTACTTAAAATTTTCTTTTTTGATATGTGGCAGCTTATGGCACATTAGATAGTGCTAAAATACTTCATAAGTCACATCAATCTAAATTTAAATGCCATCATTCCATTTCTTTGTAATTGTGCTTTGTTTTCTCCAGAAACTCTTTAGCTTGTGCTATGACCGTTTCAACTTAACATTTTTCTATAGCCTGATTTTATCTTGAGTGATGGCTATCAAGTTATAATATTGAGTCATGCTATTTGTTTCATTTTTTATCTTACCCACTCGATGTCATCTCTCTTGAGTTGGCTTAGTGTTGCATACTTTTATACAAAATAGAAAGCTCTTTTCTTTCTTGGTTATTTCCTGCACTTTTTTTTTCTCCTAAGTGTGCTTCAGCTCAAAGTTTTTTTTTTGATACAGCAACTCACATTCTCCTCTCAAGCTCACACTCGGTTTTCACTCTCCTAAGGTCATACTTGCAAAGCTTTTGAAGAAAATCTCAAGGAAGGAGATCATGGTGTTTTTTAAATAAAAAGAAGCTCTTTCTCTCCCTGATTCTTTCTTTCCCAACTTCTAAAATAAATTTATGTTGCTGTTTTCTGCTTCATTTTGCTATGAACCTTGAGTTTTCAAGCTTTTACTTGTTGTGATTCACTAAAACTCTTGGTTACAACCTGATCTTCTTGATTATTATTGAAGGCTCATATTGTGTCATTCATCTCTAAGCTTTCAAATTAATTTTGCTCACTATTTTCTTTCTCGAGCTGTTTTTCAGATTTATTCGAATACTCTCTTGGCTAATTTGCATGTACATAGAGTGTCTCATTGTAAAATTTTCTTATATATGCTTTGTAATTTAAGCAAGCAAGTCTAGCAAAACCTATCTTCCCTTTCTCTTTCTCCCTAGTGGACGTGTGTAAGTTTGCTCGGCTTTGATTCCTACAAAAAGTCGTGGGATTGTAGGTTTGCTCGACATTGATTCCTGCAAAAAAGCCCTGGGATTGTAGGTTTGCTTAGCTTTGGTTACTAGAAAAAGCCATAGAATTGTACTGGGTTTGTTCCGCTTTGGTTTCCATAAAAAGCCGAGGTTATAGTGAAATTCCTATTCGAGGTGTGTGAGGAGTGGACTAGGCGGGAGGCCGAACCACTATAAATCCCTTGTGTGCTCTGTGTATTATTTCTTAATATACTAATTAAACTAATAAACTTCTCTATAAATCAAATTTGAATCGAAGTAAAACCTTATATTTCTTATATGAAAGTTTATTATAATACACAAATCTGGAATTTCTTGTAGTTTATTCTGCTCTGTTATAAATTATTAAATTTTTGGGCTTAGTTCAATTTCTCAAATTAACCTTGCGTTTTGATTGTGCATTCTATTCTAACATTACTGCAGACCTATTTGCAAAATCAACCTCTCAGGATTAAATAAAATATTTCTTAAACTTGTTACTTAAATTTTTCTTTAAAATTTTATTATTCTCAATTCACCCCCTCTTGGGAAGCCTTTGAGCCAACAAAGAATAGTCCAATATCAAGAACAACTTAACTGCGAATAACTTAACTGTGAGGACCTGCCTTATCATCTTCCGGCATTAACATCTCGTCTCCTCAGTTTGTCACCTACCGCCCAGCAGTCTATCCTTTCTGCCGAAATCATTGGCTCCACCCAATGGTTTTCCTTCTCCATTTTCTACCTTTTCAAAGCTCGCATTGATAAAATGCGACTCACAGACGGAAATGCGCTTTCTCTCTCCCTGAAAACTCCCATCATTATATATATAGAAAGAATAGATAAAATTGATTTAATATACTTATATTGAAATAAAATCGTTGTGTCAGTGGTCAATATATTAAAAAAGTAAATCAAGAAAGAAGTATTTATAGTGTTTATGAAAACGTCTAAAAAACTTTGAACCTTTTGCACCTAAAAAATAATACGACTTGCTTTTGAAAAATCATTTTAGACACAAACAAATTATGATAATAGTTATAACAAATTTAAAAATTAAGTAGAATTACCTTTGGACAATAATGAACATCCAGAATGTTCATAATTTGGATGTGCAAAGCTTCCTCACAGTCCTTAGTGATTTGAAATAAGAAAAAGCAATATTGAATAAAATAGGCACTGTTAGGTCTTAGTGATTTGAAATAAGGAAAAGCAATATTGAATAAAATAGGCACTGTTAGGTTAAGGCCTTGTTTGGCATGAGCCCAAAAAAGGGCAAAAAAATATCTTAATAATATTTTAAATTTATTATAAATTTTAATAACTTTATTTCACATCCAACACAAATTCCAACCTTAAAAATCAACTTTATTTCACATCCAACACAAATTCCAACCTTAAAATCAACTTTATTTCACATCCTACACACCTCCCAATATTAAAATAAATTTCTTTCCCATCAATTCTATAAAATAAATTATTTTTTCTTTCCTTACCCAAATTCATCCTCCAATCAAACAAGCCCTAAGTCACAAAATTAAGCATCTTTATATGATATTTAAACCAAACAACTCTCATAGCATAGTTCACATATTTCTATGGCCTGAACAGGCTGAAGATTTTACCCGGCCCTGTTTGGCGCGAGACAAAGTCCCAGCTTATGGTCAAGACAGCTTGGTGACGAGCAGTCAAGGGCAAACTCCTTCTCAAAGTCCCAGCTTACGACTATGACAGCTCGATGACTGAAAGTCAAGTGTGACCTTTTCTCTAAAACCTTTCTCTAAAACCCCTTCTCAAAATCCTCGCTTACAATCATGGCAGCTCGGCGACTGAAAGTCAAGGGTGACTACTTTCCTAAAACCTCTTCTCTAACAGCTTCCATGGAGCAGTTCAACTACGACGAGCTGACGACTCTACAGGAAGTAGTCTCATCTCTAAAACCCCTCGTCGAACAGCTCTTCTCTAACATCTTCCATGGAGCAGTTCAACTACGACGAGCTGACAACTCTACAGGGAGTAGTCTCATCTCTAAAACCCCTCGTCGAACAGCTCTTCTCTAACAGCTTTCATGGAGCAGTTCAACTACGACGAGCTGACAACTCTGCAGGAAGTAATCTCATCTCTAAAACTCTCGTCGAACAGCTCTCCTCTAACAGCTCTTCTCTAACAGCTTCCATAAAGCAGTTAAACTATGATGAAATGACGACTTTGCAGGGAGTAGTCTCATCTTTAAAACCCTTCATCGAACAGCTCTCCTCTAATGGCTCTTCTCTAACAGCTTCCATGGAGCAGTTCAACTACGACGAGTTGACGACTCTGCAGGAAGGATTTCCATGGAGGTTCACTAAAACAGCATAATCGAAACTTGCATGTACATCAATGTACGTTATGCTCTGGAGGGGGACATGTTAGAACCTTCTATAACACCCCTTGTCGAACAGCAGCCCCTTGTCGAACAGCAGCTCAACAACAGCCCCTTGTCGAACAGCTTCTCAAAGAAATATCACCAGATCGTACCCTCCGTACTACTATATCAACTCAGCATTTAAGGCGGCATGGGAGTCCACTGCCTAATCGTCCTTTGCAGGAATAGGTGTCAAATGTGACACTGTACTCCAAGCTATAAATAAGGAGGAGGAGGAGAAGCTGGGGACTCTTTTTCTCTCTCTGGCTGAGCTGCCTCTCTCTCTACCTCTCTCTCTCTCTTGTACTCATTTTATCTCCATTTAGAGATCAAGCTTTGTAAGAAGATACTCCATTAGTGGATTTAAATCGCCTAGACGGCGTCGTGGTTTTTCCCCAGGACACTCATTTTTTTACGTAAAAATTATCGTCTTATTTCAATCTATTTTTACATATTTTTTGCATCAACAATATAATTAGTTACTTGAGAATGTGTGCAGAAACTATTTTAAAGCACAAACAAGAGCGACAGAACTATGCACAAACAATGATCAGCGGAAAGCACTCAGATACAGAACACTTCCCTCTGTTTAGTTTGTTGATTTTGTTGTCTGTTGTTGGCGGCTTCGAACGAGTAAGAAGAAGCGCAAGGGAGCTTAAGCTACTAGATAAAAACACAAAATGAAGCGTTGGCGGTGGAGATCATATTTTGGAGAGCAACCCTTGGAATACCAGCAATTGAGGGATGGGAAGTGGAATAGGCACATAATAATGACAATTTCCAGCTAGAATCCACCTACCAGCCGCCCATCCGGCTCCCCGCCTCACGGTCACCGGATCTTTCCGCTCGCAGGTCCTGCAGAAACCGTAGCCCCGTCTCGCCGCTCACCACTCAGGAAACCCTCGCCCCATCACGCCGCTCGCCCCTCAGAAAACCGTCGTGCCCGCACGTCCGCCTCCCCGTTCGCACTTCTCCGGAAAGAAAAACCATTGAGCTTCATATGAAATGTGAAGAAATGAGCGACGGGAAATGCGCATTCTCCCTGTAGAAAATACCGCCATTATAAATAATAGATAATATAAATTAAAATAGATATATTTATGTATTAATTTATTATATATATTTTATAATATATATAATAATAACTTGTATATATATCTAATAGGTATTAAATTAATTTTATTTTAAATAAATATATTTCGAGTAAAAAATTATAGCCAAGTTGAATCAAGTAAAATTTGAATGAATTTTAAATTTTAACATGATTAACAATTATAGCGAAAATTTTAAATTAAATGAAATTCTTTTAAAAATAATATTATTTATTTTAAAAAAAATTTTGATAGTCTTTCGAAGAATAATTTTTTTTTATAAATCTAAAGCACCCATCAATTTGATTCAATTCAGGTTTTAAAATAATCATAATTGAATTGACTTCCATTTGATCCTCAATTTTGCTATTCTGAAAGTGTTTGAACTGACCCAAATTTATAATTGGTTAAATTGTACTCATTGATTGAACCCATTCAAATCAATTATTGTTTTTGTGATTTATTGAAAATGTTATTCATATAACTGGAGCCATGTGACTAAAAAAAGAAAAAGAAAAAGAAAAAGAAAAAGAAAAAAAAGCCTCGAACCACATTTTAAAGTATTATATTAAAATTTTTTATACAAAATCATTGTGATTCAGTAATTTAATTTAAATTGAATAATTTAGTGAAGATAAACTTAAGTTGTTAACGCGTGGCTCCGACGCTGCATCCCAGCCATACACGTAGCTCCCAGGTGGTACTAGGGTGTTTTTTATTTATTTATTCTCACAGAACTCAAACCTCGGTCAAACGTCGGCCACGCGGGTTCAGTCAACCATCGTCCACGACGATCCAGGATCGCCCTTGATAACATCGATGATGATGTTCCCCGGTTGCACCTGTCGCAGTCGGTGTAGCCCCACCGCGCCATTTTCCGTACAGAACACTTTTCCCAGATATGCAAATCAAAGACTCGCGTGCTCTAGCTAGCGCGACCTCCCAATAGAATCATTGCTACTAAGGAGGAAAAAGCTCTCCACCCAGTACTTTCAGCTCCCTTAAAGGCCGACAGCTGAGGGACCATCAGGACGGGCCCAACTCCTTTCTTTCCCAAAAATTCGGGATAAAGTATTTTTTCAGCAATATTTAAAGCCACTAAACGGATAGAAAACTAGAGAACAATTAGCAGAAGCAGAGAAGAACCGAAGTAGGAGTAGCGTTATTTCTTGTACTCAAGCTCCAACGGAGGAGCTCGCTCTTCCTCTCTCTCTCTCTCCAAAACATTGTACTGGCCTTTTCGGCCATTCTCTTTCTCTTTAGTGAAACCTCTCATTGACCGCTCGGTGGACGTAGGGGACTTCCTCCCTGAACTACCTTAAACCTTTGTGTGCTGTTCTGGTTGTTAGAGTTCTTTGTGCGCCGTCATTTCTCGGGACTCTCTCTCTTTTTCTCTGTATTCCTTGGGATCCCCTATATCCTACGTCAATATTTTCTGGTGCTTTCATTGAGACCACCGAGAAGATGGTGGCCAGAACGCGCAAAACCAACTCTGCCGCCTGCAGTGCGCATGTAGGTGAACCTTCTGTCAGGGATCCAGGAGATGGGACTTCGGCCTCAACATCTCGGCACCGGGCCGAATCTGCTTCCTCCTCCAGGGGTACCTGCGTCTCAGAGCTTCAGGGGATCCTGGCGAACTTCACCGACTTGGTCACTGGCCTCACAGCTCAGCAAGCGGTGATTCTCAGGCAGACCCAACCGGTCTGCGCCGCCGTGCTTCCTCCTCCGCTGGTTGCGGCGGCCTATGAGCTTCTCCCACCGGTTGTGGCGGCTCCTGCACCTCTCCTGACGGCAGCAGCGGCCCCTGTACCTCCTCCTCCGACTGTGGAGTCCCCAGTTCCTTTGCCTCCTATCATAGCACCTTCCGTTCAGTCGTCTGGTTCTTCTCAGCCGCCCAGACACCCTCTTCCTCAGGAGGTCCCCCAAAATCATTTCCCACCACGTCCTTTTCCACAACCTGTCTTCCTTCCACCTGCCTTTCCTCCTTTCCTCATCGGGAGGGACCCCCTCTTCCTAGGCGTTCAGGCCCCCCGCTATGGGCCTGACCCCTTTTTCGACCCAATGGACAATAATGCTCCTTTTGCCGACACTATCAGGCTGACCCCAATCCCAGAAGACTTCAGACCGCCTCGGCTTGAAGCTTATAAAGACGCGACTGACCCCCACGAGCATATACAAGAGTTCGAGGCTGCGGTCTATTATTGCCAGCCGGATGAGGCCACCAAGTGCCACCTCTTGGCAAACACCCTGAAGGGAGTAGCATTTAGCTGGTTCATCAAGCTCCCTAGGGGTCACATCTCCTCCTATGAACATCTGAAATGAGAGCTAATCGCCCGCTTCATCGGCCTGACCCGAATGGTCGTTTCTAATATGGTGCTCGCTAACATCAAACAAGACGAGAAGGAAAGTCTTCGGGACTACACCAATCGTTTCTTTGCCGCCGCGGCAGAAGCTGAAGACGTCAACCCTACTGTAGCCATGCACATTTTCCGGAGGGGGCTCAAGGTCGGGGATTTGTTTAAGTCCTTGTAGCTAGCCAAACCCCCGAAGCTACCCAGAGCTAGTGGCCAGGGCCAGCCAATTCATGCTTTTGGAAGATGCCGAGTCCTCTCCCCTCGGTGTTTCCGGAGCCAAGAAGTTAAAGAAGAGGAAACATCGGGGCGATGAACGATCATCCACGACGATGCACATGGCCAAAGGTCATGGCAGAGATGAGAGAAAACCACGACATTCAGCAGCAGAAGCACTTCTTTTCTCGACTGCTTCCTAAAGTCTATGCGGCGGCCGTCAAACAAGGTTGGGTTCGACCTACCAGACCCAAGCCGATACCTCCAACCAGAGTAGACCCTGACAACTATTGCGAGTTTCACGGGAATTATGGGCACAGACTTCACAAGTGCCGAGCCCTCAGAACCCTACTTGATAAATTGGCTGATCAGGGCAAGTTGGAAGAGTTCATGCAGATAATGCCAAGCCCCAACACTCAAAAGAGGAAAGCTCCCGAAAGCACCGGCGCACCTGCTAGAGTTTCCAATCCCAAACCTAGCCAGTCGATACGTCCTTATCCTCCTACCGCGGGACGATCAATGCGTGAAATTGAGGTCGGCGGTATCTAGCACCAGCATTTTTCCTCCATCCCGCTTACTTTCTTCCAGGAAGATCTCCCTTAGCAGGGCAACCCTCACAATGATCCAATCGTGGTGGTCGCCCGCATCACCGATTTCGATGTTCGGCGGGTGCTCCTCAACTCTAGGAGTGCAGCTGATATCCTGTTCGAATCTGCTTTCCTCCAGATGGGGCTCAAGGAAGCAAACCTCCTCCGTGCAGGAACCACCTTGCTAGGTTTCTCTGGGGAGAGGGTCCAATAGTTGGGATTCATCTCCTTGCCCGTCTTTTTCTGCGATGACAACGGCTACGCCATGAGCATGGTAAACTTCATCATCATCAGAGCTAAATCAGGCTACAATGTCATCCTTGGAAGGACAACTCTTAATTCTTTCGAGGTGGTGATCTCCACGCCAGATCTCTGCGCGAAGTTCCCCACCTCTAGTGGCGTCGTCACCATTATAGGAGATGTCAGGCAAGCCACCCGATGTTTCCAGATCACCACGCAACTCATCGTCGACCAGCTAGACCCCAGAGAATCTCAACCAGTTGTACCACAAGAGGGAGTTATACATATAACCTTAGAGGGGAAAAATTCTTCTAAAGTTGTAAATATATCCAGTTTTATGAATGACAAGCAGCAGGCGGATGTCACTGTCTTGCTTTCTGAGTACATCGATGTCTTTGCATAGTCTTCCGAAGATATCTCAGGTGTTGATAGGGCTGTCTGCGAGCATCGCTTGAATATATCCCCTGTTGCCACTCCCATAAAGCAGAAGAAGTGGGTTATGGCAGGAGAAAGGCAAAACGCTATCGAAGAAGAGATCAACAAGTTGCTAGGAGCAGGCTACATCAAGAAAGTTCAATACCCTCAATGGCTTACCAACATTGTTATGGTAAAAAAGGCTAACGGGAAATGGAGAATGTGCGTAGACTTCCAAACACTAAATCAAGCCTACCCCAAGGATACGTATCCTCTTCCACGCATCGATGTAATGGTGAATCGAACCTTCGGATACAAGGTCATGAGCTTTCTAGATGCTTTCTCTGGATACCATCAAATTCGAATAGCTAAAGAAGACGAGGAAAAAACTGCTTTCATCACCGACTTCGGTACATACTATTATAATGTCATGCCCTTCGGCCTCAAAAATGTCGGCGCCACCTATCAGCGTATAATCGATGCTGTCTTCAAAGGTCAAAGGGGCAGGAATCGTGAAGCATATGTTGATGATATATTGGTGAAAAGCAAGAGCATGGAGGGGCACCTCACTGACCTCAAGGAGACACTCGATACCCTCCAAAGGTTTAACCTCAAACTCAACCCCGCTAAGTGCACCTTTGGCACAGTTTCAGGGAAGTTTCTGGGTTACCTGATATCAGCCAGAGGGATAGAAGCCAATCCAGACAAAATCTCGGTGATCCTAAGCATGCCTTCTCCTCGAACGATGAAGGAAATTCAGAAACTGACAGGACGGATCAATAGCCTGGGTAGATTCATTTCAAAGACTGGGGACCGATGTTCACCACTTTTTCGATGCTTACACAACAGCAGAAAAAGCAAATGGACTAATAAATGTGAAGCTGCTTTTACAGAATTGAAGAGATATCTTACCTCGGCACCGAAGGAAGGGGCTGTCTTGTCTCTATACTTGGGCGTATCTGACGTTGCAGTCTTGGCTGTCCTCGTAGACGATGATAGTGGGGTACAGCATCCTATCTTCTACATCAGCTATATACTCTTGGATGCTGAGAGCCGATACCCTACGCTGGAGAGGCTCGTTCTGGCTCTCCTAATGGCGGCAAGAAAACTGCGACCATACTTCCAGGCCCACACTATTTAGGTTGTTATTGATCAACTGCTCTTGAAAATACTGCATACTCCCAAAGTTTCAGGAAGGCTTCTCAAGTGGTCCATCGAGCTGGGCGAATACGACATCAAATATGTTCTACGAACAGGAATCAAGGCTTAGGCCCTGACGGATTTTGTAGTCGAACTCTCTACTTCAGAGCCATCACCGACTAAGAGCAAGGCTACGCCTTGGTCTCTCCACGTAGATGGTGCATCTGAATCGCAATCTCTGGGGGCTGAAATTCTCTTAACCAATCCAATAGGAACCGCCTTACACCAGGCAGTAACCCTCCAGTTCAGGGCCACTAACAATCAAGCAGAGTATGAAGCCCACTCAATTCATACTCAGTATGGCTGTAAGGTGCATACAAGTATTCAGCGACTCGCAATTGGTCGTCAACCAGGTGAACCGCACTTGCGAAACAAAGGATGAGGTTCTAAAAAAATATCTGCAGAAAGCCCAGTCCTTGATCTCTCAATTCGAAGAGTTCTCCCTGGCACACATTCTTAGAGAAGAAAATCAAGTGGCAGACCGGCTCGCAAAAGGGGGCTCCCCGACCTCCGCCGATATCAAGTATTTTACAAACCCAGTTTTGAGTGCGCGAAAATTCACTCTGAGGAATATCCGCCCTGCTGGATGGATAAGATTCTCAATTACTTGAAAGATGGGACACAACCTGATAGCAGGCAAGAAGCGAAAAAACTGAAACTTGAATGAGCCAAATACGGCCTTATCGGCGAAGAACTCTACAGAAGGTCTTACGCCAGACCCCTTACTAAATGCCTGAGACCAGAAGAGGCACAAGAAGTCATGGAATCTGTCCACAAAGGGGAATGCAGAACCCACGCTCACGGCCGAAGCTTGGTCATGCGGATCCTACGTCAGGGATTCTTCTGGCCTAATATCCACAAAGATGCTCAATCATTCGTGGAGAAATGCCCTCAGTGCCAATACTAAGCCGACATACAAAGACGGCCGGCCGGCTATCTCAAACCTATTAATTCGTCATGGCCCTTCGTTGTTTGGGGGCTGGACTTTCTAGGTCCAATGCCCACTGCTGTCAGAAGTTATAAGTGGATTCTAGTTGCTGTCGACTACTTCACAAAGTGGATAGAAGCCAAACCTCTTGCACTACCTACTGCTGAGAACGTCGAGAATTTTCTATGGGCAAATATCATCTACAGATATGCCGTGCCCATGGTGATTATTACAGACAATAGCACCCCATTCGCCAATCAACGGGTTGGCGACTTTTGTGGCAAACATCAGATCAATCTAAAATATGTATCTATCTGGCACCCTCACACCAATGGGCAAGCGAAAGCTGCTAACAAAAATATCCTGAACATCTTGAAAAAATGCTTGGATGACACTAAGACGTGCTGGCCAGATGAGCTACTAGGCACTCTTTGGGCTTACAACACAGCTCCTTTCGAGGTTACTCAAGAGTCTCCCTTCTCTCTATCCTTCGGGATGGACGTCGTCATATCAATCGAGTTGGAGCATTACTCCCCCAGAGTCGAAGCAACAGTCAACTTTGATTCTGAAGATTTGCAAACCTAGATGAACGAAAATGATGACTCGCGGCGGGTCGACCTAGACCTCTTAGAACGAAGAAGATAGGAGGCCGCGCTCAAACGCTTGAAGCACAAGCGCCGAGTCGAACGATATTTCAATCGCAAGGTTAACCCCAGAGATTTTATTCAAGGTGATTTGGTGCTCAAACGGTGATTGCACGCTGGCAATAATTTGGGGGTTCCCAAGCTTGAACCAAACTAAGAAGGTTCTTACATCGTGCGCGAGATTGCTGGGCCCAATGCATACTATCTTATGACCTCTGAAGGCACTCAACTCCCCAGGACTTGGAGCAGAGATGATCTGAAGAAGTTTTATGCTTAATCCAGAACGACAATCCATCTTTATTCTCCCTACACATAATTCAATTGTACAGATTCATTCAGAAATTCTTTATACAGATCCATGGGACATTCTCTTCCTGGTTTCTTACATCTGTTCAGACAACTTATGTCCTGAGATTCTTACGATATTGATATTTATACTGAGACATTCATATTATCTAAAGCACAATCGACTCATCTTTTGTTCAAGCATCGTGCGCTAGGTATGATTCTAACCTTCAGCTATCATACCCAGGGTTTCAGTACCTCGTGCGCGATAGTTTATTATACTCACCCTTCATATACGGAAGTTACCGAGCCTAGTTACGCCTGGCAGGCTGGGTCTCCTACCTACATCTGGAACCCTTCCATAAGTCCATCTGATTAGTAGAAGGCCCGAAGGCCCGCTCGTAATCTTAGGGCAGTCCCTATTATCTACTCATGATACAGGTCCCCCTAAGCAGAGTGCCTTCGCTTTCCACTAGGATCTGCCGCTCTAACGGAGGTCAGCCTATGCCTCAAGTACAAACATCAAAATCAATATTTCAGATGATCCAAGTCCTTTTGGCATCGGGTCAAACAACTCCTCCTAAATAGGATCTCCACTATTATCATTACTTCTTTTCTGTGCAGGGTTGTAAAAAGGTATAATTCTAAAATGGATCTCCGGATCAAACCCCCACAGAGGTCAGCCCACACCTGAAGTACAAATATCGACTACGATATTTTCAGACGTTTTGTCCTTCTAGTGTTGGGTCAGATAACTCCTCCTAGACTGGGTCATCACCACTATTGTGTGATTTTTTCCACACAGCTGCATGAATGAATGTGGTTTGAGTGTCAAAGCTCCAAATACCCTCAAATCAGTCATCCTATAAACTCAAATGTCGAATACAGTGTTTCAAGCTACTCACATTTTCTTAGCATTCAGTCTAATGATCCAATGCCACTTCATATCAGATATATAAGGTGAAGAGATCTCACAAGGTGCTCTACAAAGATTCAACTTAATTTGGAACTCGTTCTCACGGACCGATGTTCACATTCATACATCTTGAAATTATGGGGCTCAACTTATGCTTAGCTTAGATTGCTCAAATCAGAATTCCAAACAAACCTCATACAAAGCAATTTACGTTCATTTTAAGGTATTTGCTTATCTTATGAATACAAGAGACAGGTATGTGAAAAATCTCTTTTCTTTTTCATTCATATGCATTCATATTACAAAGTTGATGTTACACCTTTGTTTACATCGGAGTAGGTTGGTCTTCGCTAGCTTTGTCCAAAAGATCAAATATCTGATGGACAAAGTCATCATCTAAGTCCAATTCCTCTTTCTTGTAAATAGAATCCTCAGCTAGGCATCCGATGGGCTCCACGTCCGCAAGGTCATGAGCAGTGTTCTTGCCCTTACGGATTAAAGTGGAAGTTAAACATTCCCATGCCTGTCGAATTCCGTCTAACCTCTTTCTCCTGTATGGCAAGCTTATTTTGTAGGCTTCTACAGTTGCGACAGATCTTTTCGTAGCTACAGCCTCCTAGTCTTCTGTAGCCTTAGTCAGCTTCTCCCGCAGGGCCTTATTATCAACCTTCAGCGCTCTCATGACGGACTTATAGGTTGTGAACTCCTCTTGTAGAGCATCATGCTCAGAAGACTTCACAGTAAGTTGCACCCTCAATGCCTCAATCTCCTCGGCCTGTCACTGAAGTTAGCCTCCTTGTTCCAGTACCTGCTCCTCCATCCTCAAAGCCCTATTCAGAGCCAGGGGTAGACAAGCAAATATATGATAAATAGAACAAAGTTAGTACATCTCTGGCAGACTAACAGAGGAAGAAAAGATGTAAGAAATTCTTATAGTGGCCACCCTGTTGATGATGCCAGCATAGAGATCCGTTGTGGAGGATCTCTCCACCTTCTCCTCCAGGTCCTTGGTCACCAGTCCGCCTCCCATGGCAAGCCCCAAATCTCCCCGGACGGCATTGAATCGGTCAGATGATTGCTGGAAGATGTGGTTATCTTTCTTTCTTCCCCTGTAGCACTCACATCAACCTTCGACCTTTGCCTCTGAACTCCCCAATGAAGTTAATACTGAACAAGGGCTCCACACTTCGCTGTCAATAATGCTTCTCTCTGGTAGTCTCTTTTTGTTCCGCCAAGGTCTTCCCCTTCTTCGAAGGAGACTCTTGATGTGCATTCTCAGGAAGACCTCTCTTCCTTTTAAGGGCTTCACTGAGTACCAAGTCCAGACAAGGGCTCGCAGTCTCCCCTTCTGCTCTCTCTTTTTGGGCCCTTCCTGGCCCTCCTCCTTCTCCTCTCCTTTTTCTCCCCCAATGACGATCCCCCTTCCCTTATCACTCTTGGGAACCGTCTTGAGTTCGGCCGCTGCCGCAGGCTCGTTCCCCTTGCCTGCGTATAGCTCGGCCAGTATCATCTTGTCATCAGCGGTGTCCTTAGGTGAGGACAACACGTCGATGGCGGTTTCGCCACAGACTACCTCCGAAACCTCTATCACTTGCTCCTCCTCCACTTCAGTAATCTCCTTACTGAGCTGGACGGCAGGGGGCTGTCCTCTCCTGGCCCTCTTCATCAGAGTTGCGCCAGGGGGTGAGACAACCTCCTTGAAGACGACATATCCCAACGTCTTGGCGTACAGGAATATGTCATTTTTCACATGTCTGAGAAAGCCCTTCAGGGGCCAGCTTTGCCCCTTTAACCTCTCTAGACTCTTTAGGGTTCCCTCTTTGGCAATCCAGTTGGCATCGCCAATAAATCCAAAAGGGCAGACTCCGGGCACCAGGGGGATTCCCAAATCCCCCCCGATGAAGAAGTAATAGTCTCTCCAGTCAGAATAAGAGCTATTCGCTCCAGGAAACATCGCCTTCCTCATTTTTAACCGTAGGGCCAAGCATCCTCCATGCCCCGGCACCGCCATCCAGCTAAATAGGGTCCTGAATAGCGCAAGCTCCATGGTATCTCCTGGGCCTGTAGTAGCTTTAGGAAAGAGTACATGTACGCGACGACATTAGGGGAAAGTTGCGCCGGCATGATCTGGTAGGAGTTCAGGACTTACCTGAACTCTGGCTATTGCGGGAGCATCGTCCCATACTCCACCTGTGCCCGGTACACTCACACTGCCCCTTCGGAAGGCCTGTTCGAGCGGAGGTCAGCGGTAGGCCGGATGATCACTAGGTTGGGATTTCCCCTGAACCCCCTTGTCGTGTTGAGCACTTCGTGCTCCATCAGGAGAGACTCCTGATAGCTAGCATCCCTCTGAAATTGTTCGGCCAGTCCAGCCCACTCGATTTCTCTTCCCCCTATGATCAGATTTCGTAGTAGAGCAAGTGGGAGAAAGTTTTTCTCAGAGACGAAGGCAAGGATTCAACTTTCCCTTTTTCCTTCCCCCTTTTGATCTGCGGCCTTATGGGAAACTGCGACGACTCTTCGCCTTCTGGCCGTCTGATCTCCTCGATCAGAGCGCAAGTGCAATCAAACCGTTCACTCTTCTGACAGTTTTGAAATCCAAAATGGCGCACGGATATCGAAGCATCCCTCTATCTACAGTCTTCTTATGCCCATGATTGATGTTTCTAAACATCAGGCTACGCTGCCTAAGCTTGTTCCCCTACTATCATTCACCGATGTTTTGCCTCAGTCTAACATCATCCACGATGGTATCCGAAAACCTTTGAACTTCTGTTTTTACCATTGGCTTTATGATTTCACTTATAAATCCCTGTTCTGTTCTTTTCATATCATCTTTTTTACAAAGGAAAGAGGAGATGAATGGAATGCATAGTAAACCAGATTCATCCAGAACAAATTTTTGAAAGAAAATATATTTCATTAAGGATAAAACTTGTTACAAATTTCATTTTCCTTGCTCTCTCACATGTCTCTCTATTGGATACAGGATATACAAAGGAGTCAAAGAAAAATATAAGGCTTCAGAACTTAAACACCTGGAGTAATAGCGTCAATCTCAAATATGAGGCGAGCCACATATCTGGGCAGACCTATTACACCCCTTTCAAACCAGAAGCAGATCACCTAGAGGCTACCAGGACTTCTCTCCTCTTCGATCGTTCCTTCAAACGTATGTTGATGATGAGGCCGAGGAATTAGGAGAGGACGGAAACAAGTCATTTCTGACTCCCAGGCCGATCCTGCCGCTGAGCTTCAGGGCGAACACTCTGGCCCTCTTCAGGACTTCTGCATGGAGGAGCGAGATGGTATCCCTAGCCTGCGTAGGAGCCTGTGGGAGGAATCTCCTCTGGACCATGGCTTCCAATATCAAAGAACTTGTCTAATCCCTTGGGGCCACAAAAGGGAAGAACCGCGGGATCTCTGATGTTCTCCTGATTTAAGATACTTACGTCAACCAGTGTCTGAAGGAGAAGATCAAAGGCTGCCTAACTCTTCACGTGGTGGCCTACCGGTGAGGCGCCGATGATGTTCACCGCCCTTCTCACAGCTTCCTCCAGATCCTCTATGCGCCACCCCCCTCCATCCAGCGTTGTTTTCCACCAGGGCGTGCATGGAGTGCATCTCAGCTTTCCGCGATGAGCCTCGAAAGCCGCTTGCTTTGCCTTGGACTCCGCCTCCTTGGCATCCACGGCCTCCTTCTTAAACTTCTCCCTCTTCCACTGCAAGGCCTCCTTTTCATCGTCTAACTCTTTTATTCTCTTCTGGAGGTCTTTAACGTGAGCAGAGTGACCCTGCCCTATATCCAGGATAGTGCGGTGGTACTCTCCCCTCGCAGCCTCCGCTCTACCAGCCCATTCTGAGCAGCTTGCAAAAGAGCACCTTCCAACTCTACCTATCTTCCCAAAGAGGCGAGTTTCCCCTTCTTCCTGACCCTTCACATTTTTTATCACCTCCAGAATCTAGGAGGTATTTTTTAGGACTTCTCTTCTTCCCTCCTTATCTCAAATATTCTGTTCCCCAGGTCGCTCATCGTCCCCTTAATGCTGAGGGCGACCTCAGACACAACCTGGGGAGCCCCCTTCTTCTCCGTAATCCTCTCCTCCATCATGCCCTCTTCCTCCTTTTTTTTTCTTTTCTTCCTTTTTCTCCTCTCCCTGGGCACTCGCCGAAAGGAGACGGGGGAAAGAGGGTCTCCTTACTTCAACAGGTGGGGGAATCAGCTTCTCAGGAAGGGCAGGGCCACAAATTACCAAGGGCATCTTCGCTGGCTCCTTCGTGAGGGTTATCCCAACACAGGAAAGGAACTGTTCTTAAGCAGAATCTTCCTGGGCTTGAGGATCACCCCCGCAGACGTCTGGCACACTACGCTCACCTCCATTCGCACCTCCGCCCTCTGAGACGGCCTGTCCGGTGAATCAGTAACATCCACCACTGCAACCATTTCCTCTTCCCTTGTAGAGTCCTGTACAGGCCCCAGAGCTTCTACCAGGACATCAGTATCCTTCGCCGGTGGCGCGTCAGCAAGAATCGCGGCAGGGGTCCTCACTTCTCCTTCCCGGGGCATCTTGACGGTCATTTCTGCTGCTACCGCCCCCTCCGCTGGCAGCTCTGCCTACCTCCTCTTCTCAGCAGGAAGAACGCCGGCCGGAGAACTGCCAGCCCTCCTCCTCTTCGAGAGGCCGGACAAAGCCTTCCATCAACGACGGCCCTCCATCTCTAACAGATTACCCCTTTGCAGGATTTTCAGAAGCTTGTGGAGTGGGATACGAATCGGCAGGACATTGCCCTAACTTTATCCTAACAGGTCTCGGGTAGCGCGTTCGCTGTCGCGACGATTCGCATTCTATGACCCACATCAATGTTCGCGCCCTGACAATGCGGGGGGCTGATGTTAACGCGTGGCTCTGATGCTGCATCCCAACCATACACGTGGCTCCCAAGTGGCACTAAGGTGTTATTTATTTATTTATTCTCGTAAGGCTCAAACCTCGGTCAAACGTCGGCCACGCGGGTTCGGTCGACCATCATCCACGACTATCCAAGATTGCCCCTGATAACATCGATGACGATGTTCCCCGGTTGCACCTGTCACAGTTGGCGTGGCCCCACCGCGCTGTTTCCCGTATAGAACACTTTTCCCAGATATATAAATCAAAGACTCATGTGCTCTAGCTGGCACGACCTCCCAGTAGAATCACTGCTACCAAGGAGGAAAAAAGCTCTCAACCTAGTACTTCCAACTCCCTCAAAGGCCGACAGCTGAGGGACCATCAGTACTGGCCCAACTCATTTTTTTTCGGGAAATTCGGGATAAAGTACTCTTTTCAGCAATATTTAAAGCCACTAAATGGACATAAAACTAGAGAACAATTAGCAGAAGCAGAGAAGAACCGAAGCAGGAGTAGCGTTACTTCGGCTCCTCCTTTTGCTTGTACTCAAGCTCCAATCTCTCTCTTCCTCTCTCTCTCTCTCCAAAACATTGTACTGGCCTTTTCGGCCATTCTCTTTCTTTTTAGTGAAACTTTTCACTGACCGCTCGGTGGACGTAGGGGACTTCCTCCTTGAACCACCTTAAACCTTTGTGTGTTGTTCTGGTTGTTAGAGTTCTCTGCACGTCGCCATCTCTCGGGATTCTCTTTTTTTTTCTCTGTATTTCTTGGGATCCCCTACATCCTACATCAACAGTTATAATTGATCTGAAGAGTAATTAGAGATGCATAATAATAATAATAATAATAATAATAATAATAGTAATAACACACAATGTCTGATTAAAATTTCTTTTTATCCTTTTTATAAAAAATAAATGTTTTAATAATCTACGTGGCGCTAGGGCATCGCGAACCGTATCTACGAGATACTCTCGCGCTCTCACTGACTTCCCTGTTTACCTGTCGTCTTCCATTTCCTGATATCCAGCTTTGTTTCCTAAAATTTCGTATTTTTTCTCCTCGATAGATCCGAGACCTCTTCAGGGTTCCGCAGATCCGAGATGGGTATCTGGGAATCTTTTCTCAGTTGGCTCCGAAGGTAATCTCGATTTTCCCTACCTGTTGTTCCACGAAAGATTGGCTTTTGTTTAGCAGCAATGGAACCAGTTCACTAGGGTTTTTGTTCTGCTGGCTTTTGTTTAGCTGGCAATAATACTAATCTCTTCATGTTCTTTGTTGTTCGAGTAATGAAGCATCATTTTGGAGAGCTACCGGTGATGTTTTGATTTATTTTAGCACGATGATGTATTAAATCTTTATGCTTTGATAAAATATTTATGTTTGGAGTAGGAAAAGTGATCTTTTTCCTAAGGAATTATAAGATATAGTGTAGATTTTCAGGTAATTATAGCAAAGAAGTATTTTTTTCATGGCTGAGTACCTTTTTTTGATGAATTTTAGCTGATGGAGGTGGGTATATGAAAGGGAATGGGTAAACAATGGTATCGAACCTGTGTCCTGTTCTCTTGCTTCTACCCCTTGAATCTTTGATTGAAGAAGTGTTATCTGGATGTATTGGTATGCTTGCGAGTCAATGAGGCCTGGAGATAATACGGTGTTCTCCTAAATGAGAAATTCCATCAATTCTCCTTGATTCCATGGCATATTGTTGGCATTTAATTTCATGAAGTTAAATGAATCCTTTGGTACAAAGCAAAAGAATGATATCCTATTTGTCACATTCCTCTTATGGGAATCCTGTGAGCAGATTGAATTTCAAGGCTAAATTACTTGAATTTATTTTTTCTTAGCTACAAGTGATTATGAAAATATGAATAGAAGCAATCATGTTCTCTTTGTCGGATAGTTTACTTTTTTCTACTTCTGTAAATACCAGGAATCTGGTTAGTGGAGCTAAAATTTAAGTTTGAGAATTGCTGATTGCAATGATAGCATTAATATGACAATATTGGGCTAATTCTTTGCTTTGAAAATGCTTTGGATTTACTCTTCAAAAAAAATGCTTCGGGTTGCATGTTGGACAGTGGAAGAGCTATAACTTAAAAACCAAAATATTTGTTTGGAGAATTTTTATAACTTCAATATTTTATGTGATTTTGCTGTTGAAACTTATATCCTATTTGTTTATATTCGGCCTAAGCCAATCAAGCTCAAACATGTTTTTGGCATTTTTGTGATCTTTATGTTGTATTGTACTGTTCCTACTGCCCGTCAACTTGCGTTATAAGCAGTTCCTTCTTGGTATATTTCAAATGAACTTTGCATTCTTGTGATTTTTCTTGATTGGTTTGGCATGGAAAGGTAATCTTCTTCTTTGACTATAAGGTTTGTTTGTGTTGGAATACATGCTTAGGACTGCTGAATTTGTTAGAGTTTGATTGAGTCAAGTTTGTTC
>JAEMOT010001200.1:3747-42029 GCA_019297695.1 Apostasia ramifera
GGAGGGGCGTCTGTCACTGGGGCTCCGGCTCTTTTCTTAGAGAGGCCGGACGCAATCTTCCATTTCCTCTCCGCCATCTTTGAGATCGCTCTCACTTTCTATCAGAAACTCAACAGACAGGAAGGATAGAATGCGAAGCAACAGACTCCGCCCCCATCTTATCCTTGCAGACCTTGGGCAGCGCGTCCACCTTCGCGACGGTTCGCATTCCAGGACCCATATTAATATTCGCGCCCTGACAATGCGGGGGGCTGATGTTAACACGTGGTTCCTGCGCTGCATCCTGGCCGAACGCGTGGCGCCCGACGGGTCTGTACTTGATTGATTGATTTGCTGACTCAGCTTCCAGTTTTGCAGGACTATTGACCCAGGTCAAACCTCGGGCACGAGGATTCACTCAACCATTGACCACGATGTTCCAGGATCATCCCTCGTAACCTCGGGCCCGAGGGTACGAGATAACACCTGTCACAATCAACTTCACCTAACCCCGCTGATTTCCGTACAGACGCTCTTCCCCATAAAAGTACCAGCATTAAAGGATGTTATCTTCCTCGTACAGCTGCGGACCTCTCCAGTGACAGACAAGCGGCGTTCAGAGCTCATCCATCACCTTTCCTCCGGAAAACCAGGGTGGAACTACGCACGTCAACGGCTATAAAAACCGCTGAACAGTCCCAGCCGAACAGAGGAGGATATAGAAGAGATACCAGAGATTAGCGAAAAAACGGAGAAAAAAGAGAAGAGAACAATTACTCATTGTATCAGCGCCCCAATTGAGGAGCTCCGGACCTTCTCCGTCTCTCTCTTCTTCTTCTTCTTCCTTTCTTCCTCTTCTTTTTTTTAAGAACATTGTACAGCCTTCAGGGCTATCTTTTTCTTATTAGTGAAACTCCTTCGCTGACCGACCGATGGACGTAGGGGATTCCCTCCCTGAACCACCTTAAATTTCTGTGTGTTCTTCTGGTTGCTTTGGACTGAATCTTCTCCCTGAGCCTCCATTAACAGGTTCACCCCCCCTTGCGCGCCGCCATCTCCCGGAACTCTCTCTCTCTTCGGTGTTTCTTGGGATCCCCACATCCTATGTCAACATCTGCCAATCACGAAGAGCCATGTGGGTGAGCAGTCTCCGCTTTGCGCATGAGATCGCAAAAGGTGTTAAATTATCGAGCGACTAAACAGACTGTTCGGTTAGCTGACCGGGCGGTCTGATAGCCGATCAGATTGTCTGTTCGCTCTAGCTAGACGGTTCGTTTGACTAATAGATTAAATAAGTATTTGTCCAAAATAAATAATCATAACTTAAGATCAAATAGGTATCTGTTTGGAATATTGAATAGTCCAATAATCAATTAGACTGTTCATTTGCTCTGACCAAACAACCGATTTGACTATCAGATCAAAAAAGTATTTATCTAAAAAAAAGTAGGTATAGCTTAAGATAAAGTAGATATTTTTCTGAAATAGTAAGTATCACATGTAACCACTTCTTCTCTAAATAATACTTATCTAATTTCAAGTTATACCTATTTTTTTGGATAAATATTTACCTAATACTTACTTATTTGGTAGCGGAATGCACAGTCCAATCAAAGCGAACGAAAAGTCCAGTCAGCCAACCAAACCATCCGGTCGACATAGCGAATAGTCCGTTCTACCGTTTGACAACTTAAAGTCATTTGCAGTATTATGTACGAAGCAAAGTCTACCTACATAGCTTTTCGCAATTAACGGGTTGACGCATAACCCAATAATTTTAAGCTTGTTCTTATGACAAATCAAACATTTTAAAAATTTGACACCTATTTTGGCTTAAAGTTATTATTTTTATCGATTGAATCTCTGAAAATTTATATTTACATAAATGCGGTCTAATTTCTATAAATACTTGGATTGTTCTTCTTCATTTAATTTATGTATTGTAGTAAAATTCACTATTCTGGATAAAGGTTTAGATAAAAAACTATTTTGATATCTAATTTTTCGATTTCGGAGTTCATGCTCATGCCCACCTCCATAAGTCACAATCTAATCTCTTTGTACGTACATGCATGAATCTACATGATAGCGGTATTCGTAGGCGAGGATGATATAGCGATGTATACTATAAAAATGATTGACGATTTTCGTACGTTGAATAAAACAGTGTACATCCGACCACCAGAGAATGTTCTCTCTCAAAGAGAAGCGGTGGCAGCATGGGAGGAACTCATCAGAAGGCAACTCTATAAAACTACTATATCCTCTGAAGACTTCCTGGCTAATATGAAAGGTTAGCTAATAATTGAGTCGATCAAAAAAATTAAATTTTGCAAGTCCAGTTTGAACATATTTGTATATTATCACCCCAACATAAACTTTTGACGTATTAAGCCCAATAAGTGGATGAAAATACAGTTAAGTAGTAATTAATTGCTAGCGAATTTGTTTCTCTACGACTTCAGCTTCAGTGTTAATAGCTGACGCTACTGACACTAACCAGTATTGATATAAAACTAATTTAAATATAGCATGATATTTTTTTTCAAGATATTTTCAATAAGAGATGTTGCCAACAGATAATCGATTGTCGAAACTCCGACACTAAAAACTCGCTTTCTTTTAAAGGAATGGAGTATGCTCATCAAGTGGCAGTGGGGCATTTCTACCATTTCTTCCATGAAGAATGCTTGGCAAATTTTGAGGTTCAAGAAGATGAAGAAGCCACACATTTGTACCCAGAGATAACCTACACACGTGTGAAGGATTACCTCAGGCGTTTCCTCTAGCTAAGGTGATCGCTTAGCACGTGTGTAATTTGCTTGTTGCTAAGGATTTTTTTTTATGCTTGTTGGCAGATTTTTATTTAAAGAAAAAAAAAAGTGTGTTGTATTTGAAATAAAGTTAATTTCAAAAAAATAAAACAGATAATTTTATTAAAAATATATTTAATATACATAATAAATAAAATTTTTATATAAAAATTTACTTGAAATGTGAATATAAATTGGGAAATTTACATACAGAACACTAAATTCATCACAAATTACGTATTTCACCATCTTTTAGTAAATATTACACATATCACACTCTTAAAACTCATAAGCAGAGTGTGATATGTGTAATATTTACTAAAAGATGGTGAAATATGTAATCTGTGATGAATTCAGTGTTCTGTATGTAAATTCCTCATATAAATTATTTTTTATTTGAAAATTTTATTGGATGTGCGAGAAATTATTTATTATGACTGAAAAGTTGTGAAAAAATTAATATAAATATAAAATTTGTTCTTATTAGTTTTATAATAATATTAAGTTATTACAAAATTTCATTATTAGTCTCAATATTTGTTTCTTTTTTGAACAGTGATGTGTGAAAATATGAATAGAAGATCAAGAATATGAAAATTATTGCAAAAAGAATTTAGCAATGAATTAAGTTAAGTTTGATCCTAGAATATAATTAATTTTTACTCTACGTATAATAAGAGTTATCAGGTTAAATTAACGGAATTGACTTCAACTTTTTTTAAGCAAATAAATGCGACATAAAACGTGTGATTTTAATTCGTTTTTATTTTATGAATATACTGCAAATTTCGAATCTAAAATGTAGCCGTTTAAGTTCAAATTTGAACCAATTCAAGATCCAAGGCCGATCTCGAAAAACCTTGATCGACTTTTAAGCCCAGATCCAATGCAAAAAATGTGAAGGAACAAATTTAGTGCAAATTGTTTTGAATTCCATCCTATAAATTTGCAAAACAAATCATTTTATTTAAACAAAATAATAATAATTATGATTTTGGTTGCAAATTTGTGGACTCAGATGTAAGCGGAAAGAAAAATGATGTGTTATCTTGCAATTTCTTTTAAGTAGCTTTAATTTTCAGTCACATATAAAATGACTTTATTTATATGATGAATAATAAATGTAGATAAAAAAAATATATTATGTAGCTAAAACGAGTTTTAATAAATTATCAAATAAGTTATTTTTTAATTTTTTTTTTAAATTACCATTATACCTCGGTCTCTCTCTCTCTCCTCCTCGCCTCCCTCTCTCTCCTCCCGATTCCGCGCACGGGCAACGCCGAGCGGCCGCCGGTCACCCACCGNTAAAAAAAAACTCATTTAATAATTTATTAAAATTCAAGGATTCCGATATTATAATTTTAAAAATATAAATGTGTGCTTTATTAAAGGTTAAATGCAAGAATCTGAGTGTAATTATTACTAATAATAATAATAAACTAGGGTTTTGGTCTTTGGTGGGATTCAGAGAAGAAAAAGAGGAGGGGAGCTCCTTTCCTTGGGAACCGTTCATCTGACAGAAGATTTGAATTGAAACGCTAATCCCGCCACACAGTAGGAAGCACCGAAAGCAGCAAGTAAATTACATTCGGGTCCCTGACTTTGGGATCTCTTTGAAAATTGGTCACAATACTTGAATTAATTAATTATAAAGTTGTCCCTAAAATTCTTATTCAATTACAAATTGATCTTCTAATTAGTAGGTAAAAGCTTATAAAAAAGAATGCTGAGGTTTACTTAAAGCACGTGAATATAAGAGTATTTTCGACATTTGAGAGTTAGGATCAAGCTCGATCAGGTTGATTGAAAAAAAATATTATAATTTTACTTTGTGAAATAATATCTAGAGAAGATTCGAAATTTATAAAATAAGTTGATTTATAATCTTAATATTTATTAAATATATAAAATAAATTTAATTTTTTATATTAGATTTTGAATTCCAATTGATTAGAGAATTAGATGAGATATAGATACAAATATAAATTTTAAAATTGTTAGGCACATTTTAAGTTTGAGCTAAAATAATAGTTACTATAACTAATTATTATGAGGTCATTAATATGTGAATATAATTGGCTTTTTTTCATAAAAAATATAATTTGTGTTTTTAAAATTTTGTTAAGAAAATAAAAAAAATTGTTTCTTTCAAAGTATCAATTTAACTATTTATAAAAGAATAAAATCATACATAAGATATGATACTTTTAAATTATTTCTGCAGAAATAAATGCTGGTATTAAAAATAATAAAGGATGATGTGCAGTAAAAGATTAAAGGGACATTTACATAAATGTAATATAAATTTTGATATATTATGCTGAAAATTTCATTCATAAAGTTATTTTTTTTAAAGGCTATGCGATGTAATATAATAAAATGTGAGGGCAAGAATGTAAAAGTCCCGCTATTAAATGTTTTTTTTCCCGTTTTTGCCAGAAATACCCTTAATCGATCTCTTGAGCTGATCTCTGTGATCCACGTTAATGGAGATTAGGGTTCCTACCATAAAAAAAAAAGTTGCTCTTTTGTGGGCCATCCTCATGGCCTTCCCGACAGCTCTCCAGGCGGCCTACATAATGGACAAGGGGTACCGACGCGGAGCTCCAAGCCAGCGGCTGCCTTCTCTTGAAATTAATTTTCAGGTAACTCCCCTTCTGTCCAATCTCTTCTTCATTCGATCTTTCTCGCTGCTTTCTCTCTCTGGTTTCTTCTCTTCTTCTTCTACTTCTTCCATCTGTTAGGTTTCGGGCGAGACGGATCTACAAGGATCCGGATTGACGATTAGGATGGTTTAGTGAGCTGAAGATTGGGTTTTGCAAGGTGTGAGTTGGATTCCTCAGGCTGCAAGCCCGAAGGTGAAGTCTTTAGAATTGTTTGATTTAGTTTTGCTTGGTATGGGAAGTTTCGGTATTGGATCTTTTCTTTTCTTCTTTCATATTTATCTCCGGTGCATTTCGATGTTGAGGTTTGAGGAAGTCCTGTTGGTGATATTCAGTAGCTGGTTTTAGCATCTATACGAGTAATTGAGCCATGGGTAATGATAACAGAAAACTCTCAATCTCAAGCAATTTGGGTTCGTCTCCTAGTCTTATGTACTTTGCAGATTCATATATTACATAACTATAAAAAAAAATAACTAATCAATTCATTCGGTCCATAAAAAATGACTATGCAATAGATTCATTGATGAGTCAAAAGACAAATGGAAAAAAAAACACTACACATATAATCTTTTATCATGTAAATATATTATCTCAAAAATTCATATCTTTATGGCTCAACATTATCCACATTAGCGGTCAATGAGGCCCAAGCAATTCCATGTAATCTCGACAACATATCTTTTATCACATCGTATGTGGCTTCAATTATAGAGATTGTCATAAAAACTTTTAACTAAATTTAACTTGGGTTTTCAAACATACATACTTAACTCATCTGCTGCACGTGTGCCAATAGTTTGTATTGCCTTTTTTTTTGTTTTTGTAAATGTCCCACCCTTTCGGAGGCTTCATTTTAATGTTGTATGTCTGTGACTCTCTCAAGCTCAGTGAAAGGGAAAGATTTGCAGTAGGTTATAACCAAATTTATCACTTCTTATGTTGAATTTCTTTCAGGGAGGACGACCAAAAATGACAGTGTATAGTCATTATGCTTGACCCTGACTCCTGCTCACATGGAGTGTTATTTTAAGCAAAGCTGAATGAAGAGATAAATGTTATTTTAAATAGAACTGATTCAACTGAATAAGAGATAAATCAGTGTAGTTGAACTTTTTCTTAATTAAGCTTGTTTATTGTTTAGGTGGTGATAGGCTAATAACCTTTCTTATAGTGATAAATTATTTCCATCATATTTGTTGTTCTTTTGGTACTAAAAGGAATTAGTAGTTGCCCATTATGATTTATATTGGGAATTTGATAAATGATATATGAATTGTGTATGCTTCATTCTTTTCTTTGGTAATTTTATGATTTTTTATTTATTCTAATTCATTTTTCTCTCTTATTAGTTTTACTAGATGTCCTCAACTGGTTTGGGATTAAGACTTTCTGTTGTTGCCTTATTCATTTTGGTCATACTCTTTTATGTGTAACTTAGAACTAAATGAGCAAACAGAATCGTTATATTGTTAGTATCCTTGATTTGCTATATATTGAATTTTGGTCCTATTATAGCTTGCCTTTCATTAACTCCTGCATAACATTTTGATCTTTTATATGTAAAATAGAACAGAAGCTACATTTGCATGGATTTCCCAGATTCTGAAGTAATGGATAGTGATTTATCAACAATTGTCGATTTTAATCATATCAATTCCACCAAATCTACTGCAACTTCTAGCGTGAAAGCTGGCATATCATCAACCAGTGGTGTGCATGAACTCCTGGAATGTCCTGTCTGTACGAACTCAATGTACCCTCCGATTCATCAGGTTGCTATCATCTACCTTACGTGGCTTAGATATTCTTAGATGCTTTTTGATTTTCTTCTTTTGTAGCTTTTCATTTTTCAACTCCTGTTGATTTATTTTATTTTTTGGATAATATCCCCAAAGTTTCTCTTATTACTCATGTAACCTCCAAAGATGAATATTTGCATGCCACCTTTAACTTTGATGAATAATTTCAATTCACCTGCAAATAAGGGGTGAAAATTATAATTGATACACGGGTGACAGATGTAAATCTCAGGGGTGAATTCTAGATTACTTATTAGTTTCAGTTCCTAAGAGAAGAAGCCATATTTTGCATGATCATTTGAAAACTTTTTGCATCAGCCGCTTAATGTACAAGTACAATGTATATGATGATATTACAAAATTTTTGGAGTGCCCTTCTGTCTAGTGTTAAGTTTATGCCATCTTAATAAACCTTTTTATTAAACAATTTTGGTTGATGTTGCTCATCTCTGGGTATTATTAGGTTTTAGAAATTGCCATCATTGGGTTTTATGCTGTGAATATAATTGTTATTCAACTAAAGTGTGTTGCCAATTTGTTTTTGCATTATGATTGTATAAGTAATGAAATTTGGTTGAATAGCGCATTTTTGTTGGCTGTTTTTAGATGTTTATAGAATATCGAGTTGTTATTCCTGTCAAAATTACCTTCCAAAGTTGTATTATTTTTAACTCTGTCATAGACTTACGTTAAATGTTAGGGAAAGTATATAAACTCTGAAACCTACAAGGACTTCACATCATTTTTATATTTTATGTGCGGACCCAACAAATCTTTTATTTACCATGAATCTAGTGCTTACTTAGTTTCCGGTAATCTTCTATGGAGTATAAGTATATATTCTATCAATCCTCTTCACTTGTAGCCATCAGCTTAATCTTGTACCCTATCATGGTCATCATCTTCACCTGCTCTTTGCTACGTGCTTTGTCATTTTGAGCCCTGACGGGGAAAAACTCTGTCTAATCCATGGACTTGTCCTAATCAGCGAAAAAATCAATGTTCTCAACATACCTTGTGGAAGGAGGACCATGCCATGCATGAGTTTTGGTGAGGGTGGAGCTCCTTGGTGAATGCTGGTATTGACAAATGAGCGGTAGCCAGACTTCTATCTGACGGGTTAACTATAAGATTAAAAGCTGTGGTAACCTAAAGTAATAGAATGAGTACTGTGTGATGTTGAAAAAATTTGGTGGCCTATGTGAAAATTGGAAACTTGGAGTCCAAGTATATGATTCGAGTAAATTTCAGGTTTTTCATACCAATTTTCAGGTCACTAACTAAATCAATCAGGAATATGCTTGCATGTGGTCCTATGACTCCTATCTAACACATTTCACACAGCTAGCGTGCATCAATTAGGTTAAATGGCTGGCTGTTTGTGTCCTCACTTGTGTGAGAGCTCAGGTTTGTAGGGAACTATGGATACCAAAAGGCTTTTACTGCCATTTGAAATTAAAATAGCTGTTGCATACTTGCCACTGCCAAGACCCAACTTCATAAATGTGGGCAAATTCAGTGGATTTATACTGCTTTTACTTGTTCTCTACTGTAACTCTCATTATGATGCATCATTATTATGTGAGATGAAATCTTGGTGAAAATGTCTCAGATGCTAACTGATATGTTGGGTTTCCTTTATACAAGGATCATTTGCTTACTTTGTGCTAAACTTTATATGTTATTATGGTCATTTGTTGTTGTCCATCATGGAAAGTGCTCTAATTGTCTCTTTTAGTAAGTACAGTGCCCAAATGGCCATACACTCTGTTCAAGTTGCAAGGTTCGAGTACAGAATCACTGTCCTACCTGCCGCCAAGAACTTGGTAACATTAGATGCTTGGCTCTCGAGAAGGTCGCCGAGTCCTTGGAACTCCCTTGCAGATACTTGAACCTTGGTTGCTCAGAAATTTTCCCATATTACAGCAAATTGAAGCATGAACAGCTATGCAAGTTCAGGCCTTACAATTGCCCATATGCCGGCTCTGAATGTTTGATCGCTGGCGATATTCCTACTTTGATTACTCACCTCAGGGATGATCATAAAGTTGACATGCATGATGGATGTACTTTTAATCACCGTTATGTTAAGTCTAACCCCCACGAGGTTGAGAATGCAACGTGGATGTTAACGGTAAGTTTTTTCATCCCTTTTTTCATTTTTTAATTGGAGCAACGTTTTTTACATATTATGTATTTATACTTAATAAATTTTGTATAACGTTTTTTTGATCTTTTAGGCCCAGTTTGGTTCGCGGGAAAAAAGCCATCTCATTCAACGCAAATTTTAATATTAAACAATTATTTTATTTCACATTCAATACAAATCTTAACGAATCAATCAACTTTATTTTACATCTAACACATTTTTTAATACGACTCATTTTATTTCACATCATATACATTTTTTGAAAAAAGTTAAAAAATTTATTCAAATTATCTTTTTTATTTTTCATCCAAACTGGGCTAATAGAAAGTTTTTTCTTCATACTATATATTTCATGTGGGTCCCCAAGTTCCCTAATTTACATTGATGTGGTCCATTCAAGCATTTTCTCAAGAACCAATGCTTTATGCTCAGTTGAAGGGTAACTACATTATTACATGTTAAATTTATGGAAGTTTCACAATAGATTGATCGATCTATTGGACCAATGTAAGATGATACAAAATACATAAACATGTGAAAATTGGCCAAACTTCAAGGACCTGAGCGTAATTTTTCCCATAAAGAAAACAAAATACCTTTGTATTAGACCTATAAGCAGAGAAGCGGTGGCCACTAACCACTGAGAGCAGTTCACATGATAAGCTCATGTAAGTTGATTCCAGGCTCTCTTATTATGGTAATAATTTTGACATGTATCTATAGGGCTGTAAATGAACCAAGCATTCGATGAACAGCTCGATGTTTGGCTTGATAAAATCAATATTAACAAATAAGCTTGAACATAATTTTAAAATCTCGATTGGTAAATGAATGAGCTTGAATATATTAGTATTCGATTTAACATTTGTGAACTATTTGTATGAAATTCGTGAACATGTTAATTATGAGACTTGATATGATGCCTTTTCAGAGATTTTAGTATACTTGTTTATTAATAAAAAAAAAAATTCATGAATCATGATGATGAGCTTGTTCGTGAATACATTGATATCTTTGATATATAAGAGCTTGTCTATAATTTTCGTGTTTATAAATTTAGATTTATATGATCTCGTTTGTGAACATATTGATAGGCTCGTTGGCGATCAATATGAACCAAGTCAAACATGCCTTTATGTTCGCGAGCGAAGCTTGAAATAAGCTCGGGCTCGTGCTTTGGCTCGGTTTTTGTAAACAAACACGAACATGAGTAGACTACTACTCGGCACAACTCGGTTTGTTTATAGCCCTATGTGCCTACCTATTAAGGTGTTCTTAAGGATGAATTGGAAGATCATGAGAAATTCATGTTCATTTCTCGTTGTCATGTGAACGATCTATCACTCACCTCATCTTGCAGGTTTTCAATTGCTTCGGGCAACATTTTTGTCTCCACTTTGAAGCCTTCCTTCTCGGAATGGCGCCTGTGTACATGGCATTTCTACGCTTCATGGGCGAGGACAGCGACGCGAAAAACTTCAGCTACAGCTTGGAAGTGGGAGGCAATGGCCGCAAGTTAATATGGCAAGGTGTCCCCAGGAGCATCCGGGATGACCATCGAAAGGTCCGTGACAGTTATGATGGTCTGATCATTCACCGTAACATGGCGCTCTTCTTCTCCGGCAGCTGCCGGCAGGAGCTGAAGCTGCGAGTCACCGGTCGCATCTGGCGGGAACAATGAGTTTGCTGCTATGCTGGAGATGAACGTTCATGCTCTTATAAATCGAAAAAGTTCTGAGATTTGTTTCTTCTACTAATGCTTTAGAATGATCTGAAGCCTCATGGTTGGTTGTTTTTGGATTAGATGAAGCAAGTTGAGAAGCCTATTGACAGTGTAATTAAAGAGTTAATCTAAGTCATCATCCTTTTATTTGCGAATCATCAAAATTCACTGCATTGAGCTCTTAATGCTGATTTTATCCTTGTGTTTGATTCTAGTATTAAGATTTTAAGTGTTCTTCTCTATTGTAACATGTAGTAATGTGCATTAGAACTTTAAAAAAACTCTTCTTTATTGTATTACATGTTTGAAAGCACTATCATGATGCCATATTATATTTACTAGATTAATAAATTGCATTGCAGCCCTTTTGGACTACATTTATGATGTATTTGCATCAATAATTGGAAAGCTTTTTTCCATAAGAGATAAATTGGAAGGTTTTGATAAATATCTCGTTTGCTTCGAGGCAAAATTTTTATCCAATATAAATTTCAATTATAAAAATTAATTTTATTTTACATCTAATATAAATATGAATATTAAAATTTAAAGTATTTTATATTTTATATATTTTTTAATATTAAAATAAATTTTTTACCCATTAAGTTTAAAAAAAAAAATTTTTTGTTCAAAAAAAAGTTTTAACTAAACGAGGGTATTCAAATCTACTATCTAATTCTTTGATGATGTATTCCATCTAGGATGTCTTTCTCTTTGACTTGACAAATTGGTGTGATCAAGGCCTTATTATTTGTTGAGACAAGATAAACTCGTCTCATGGCTACTTCGAGAATTCTAAATTGTTTGAATATCACTTACTTTTATTTGTTGAGACAAGATAAACTCGTCTCATGGCTACTTCGAGAATTCTAAATTGTTTGAACATCACTTACTTTTGTAGAGAAATGTATCTGATGTATTTTGTAATAGAAATTTTTTACTCTGATTTAAACGTAAATTTTATAAAATAGTAATAAAATTAATAATGATATATGGTGCTAAATGATTTGCAAAGAGAAAGTATATAAATAAAATAAGTATTGTAAAAATGAAAATGCTTTGATGAATGAATGTATATATATAAAAGGATATAATAAAAATGAGTATATTTATGATAAAGTTTGAGTAGCATTAATTGAGGTAAATTCAAAGAGAGTTGGCTTACATAATTTGGACATATAAATGGTAGGTTGATCGAAATTTTGGTAAGAAAAATTGAGTTATTAAATTTTATCTATGTAAAAAGAGAAAGAGGGAAACAAAAAAAGAAATAATAAAAAATTATAAGAAATGATCTTGTATATTTGACCTAAACGAGATTATATTAATTAATAGACTGTAATAGAATCAAAATATTTATATAGCTGATTCTATCCAGTAGGATAAAACTCGATTATTATTATTTTGTTGTTGTTGTTAGAGCTTTCTCACGTCTTCTTCTCTACCTCGACAAATGATTGCGGCCAAGGTCTTTTTTTTTCAACAAATTAAACCTGAGAATTGCAAACTGTCTAAAAGACACCCACAGCCAAATACTGATGTTCAAAAGAATTATAAATATCTAAAAAAATATTTATTTAACTTGTAATTCCAAAAATTTCAAGAAAGATTATGATATTTTCCCTTATTTTTATCCCTTCTTCCCAGTGCTCACAATTAATGACATTGTTTGCATTTTCTCTGATTATTTCAGCAAACAATAAAAAGTAAATTGCCAATAGTCCCTCAGATCACTTGAGCATTTCAAATAGGTTTCTAATTTTCAAGATCTTTTGATCAGATCCCATAAGCAATATTAAGTTTCAATCAGGTCATTTTAAAAATTAAAAAAGATAAAAATACCCTCCCCTCTCCTACCTCCGGTGGAGCCGCAAACGTGTAGGCCGTGAGCACGGCCTTTGTGCAGGCAAGGTGAGCATTGCCGGTGTGATCGCCTGTGCTATGCAGGCCATGCGCCGCGGTTGGTGCAGGCCAAGGTATGTGCAAGCTAGGTTGTCGCGGCAGCGCACAAGTGTGTGGCCAGCCCAACTACTTGGGCACATGCCATGCGAGCACGACTGCTTGCCTGGGCTCAAACCATGCTAGCGCAACAGGGGTGGCCACCTGCGGGGGGCACAGGCCGTGCAAAAGTATCGTTGCAGCTGCCTGGCCTGCATGCACCAAAGCCCTGGTCGCATGCTCACCCGGCCTACTCAGCCACCGGTTACTCACACAGGTGGTGGCACCAGCTGCACGAACATGGCCTGCTCCCATGTTGGCGATCGCGCCGATCACGTGGGTATGGTTTGCCCCTACGCAGACAGCCTCTCTCGCATGGCCTGGGTGCAAGCAGATGTGCACTCGCCTTGCTTATGCCCACACAGGCGGTAGCGAGCCATCGCAGTCAAGGCCTGCGTGTCGTGACACTGCCAAAGGTGGGAGTGGAAAGTAGTATTTCTGTCTTTTTAATGTCTAAAAGACTTGGTTAAAATTTAATGTTGAATTCAAGGACATGGCTAAAGAATTTTATAAATTAATTACCTGTTTGAAATGCTCAAGTAACCTCAATGATCCAGAGGCAATTTGCTTAACAATATATCTTTATTCAATTATGAGTTTTTATAGCAAAAAATTGAGTTAAATTCCTTTGATTAATCTTGACATACATCATATTTCTGTGTGTTTCACTTGTTTTGAGCTCATTTGGTTTGATCATATTTTATAAATTATTTAATTATTTTGAGATTTAGAGAAAAAATTTAATATTATGATATAAAATAAATTTATTTTATTATTAAAAATTATATTAAATATAAAAATACAATTAATTTTTTCCATTAAAAGAATATGTGTAGATGTTAAATAAACTTGAAATTAATTTGTACAGGAAATATAAAAGAGGTATTTACCTACATGTCATATCATTTAGCTTTATTTATGTATTACTCATTTATTCTTAGTTACACTCAAAACATTATAAAGCTTACATACACATACTTAGTTAAAACTCAGTCAAAATTTATTTTAAAAAAAATTGTTAGTAAATCATTAAAATTATATTTTTACTCTTAATAGTATATATTTTTTTCTTCCTCAATACCACACTAAAGCACTGATTTAGGCTAAAATCAATTTATGTCACGAATGTCTCATTCCCTTACCACCACCTAAACATCAAAGTTTTAAGATTTTCATTCAAAATATATTTAAATATCTTTAAAATAATATGATGAACAACTCAGATTTTTTGTAATCTAACTATAGTTAGGTTATTGAAAAATTATGATTACTCATTATAATAAAAATAAGTTAAAGTATGTATATATAAGATTTTGTAATATTTTGAGTATGCATAGTATTAACGACATTATCTAATATCCCCAAGAACAGCAACTCAAAGGTCAAGGCGGTTATGAAATCCCAAAGGTTAAGGCGGTTATGGAATCCCAAAGGTCAAGGTGGTTATGGAATCCCAAAGGTCAAGGCGGTTATGGAATCCCAAAGGACAAGGCGGTTATGGAATCCCAAAGGTCAAAGATCATGACAACTGTATAACTTCAAGGGTCAAAACAGCCCAAAACAGACAAATTCCAAGGGACAAGACCGCTTGTATTCCTGAAACGGCCGAACCAGTCCAGGCTATAAAAACCACTCTATAGCAGGAGGAGGGAAAAAAAAAGAAAGACAAAAAAAGGAGGGATTCCCGACTTTCTCTGCTTTCTTTTGTAACTCATTTTCTCATATAGTGGAACCGTTCTTTCAAGCCGCCCAGAGAGTGGCGCCGTGGTTTTTCCCCGGATACTCGGGTTTTCACGTCCAAATCCTTAACTCTCTTTTTGTTCCTCAACACATAGTATAATTAACTAAGAATGGATGGATAAAAAGCTAAATGGTGTGGTACGTAGGTAAATATTTTAATATAAAATTAGTTTTAAATATTTAAATTATGTATAGCGTTAAATAAATATGAAATATTAGTGAATAGATTATTGAAATAATTAGTTAACTGCAAAGTTTGTTATTGACATAAAAACTGTTTGGTAAAACTGCTATTTATAATACAGTTATAAAAAGTTTTTAATTTTATTTATAAGTAAAAATTTTTTACTAAAAACTTTTTAAGGTTGTGAAAAAAAAAGGTTTTCTGCCACAGTTACTATCATAGAATTTTTTTTAATGGAAACTATTATAGAAATTTGGTATACAAAAATTTGTTTCAAAGAGGATATTTAATTAATTTTATAATTTATTCTGAATTTGTAGATCTAAGCCATTCTAATTCTTTTAAACATTACAATGCAACTAAGGGTAGCAATTTTACGCGAAAATCAAAACTCATTTGTATTTTATTTGATGATTTTTATTTGCCTCAAAGTTAACTCTCTTGAAAAAAAATCGATTTGATATGTATATTGTATAGTATTTTACGTAATAAGAATGAGATTAAAAAAATACACATAAAATTTAAAATTAAATTTATAATATTTTATTTTAAAATATTTAATATGTATAATAGATATTTTTATTTTTATATAAAAATATGATTTATAACAATACTAGATTTAATACCAAATCTGGCTAGAAATAAAAAAAAAATTAATGAGCACAAAACTAACGTAACTTTAAGATCAAAAATTTTAATTTTAAGTTAAGCTCTGCTAGCTTAAAATCGGCTGAAAAATACCCCCCCTTTGTGCTTAAAACAGGTGGAGAAGGATTTTGTGCAACTGGATAAAATTTATTGCAAGCACATATATGATGAAGCTGCCGTTATGGATCCGATTTCGAGCCGAGTTAATACCGGCTCGAAATCAAATTGATTACATTTCGATCGACTTGAGCTCGATTGAGTTCGACTTCAAGCTGATTTCGATTCATTTTCGAGCCGGCTCGAAAATGAATCAAATCTCTTTTTTTTTTATCCGATCTCGAGCCGGGTAAGCTCGACTCGATCCGACTCGAGATCGGTTCGGTTTAATATATATATATATATATTATATTTAATATATATTATATATACATATTATAATATAAAATATATTTTTAATTCAAATCGATTTTGAGCTGAATCGAGCCGAGCCTACCCGGCTCAAAATCGACTCGAAATTATTACCGAGCTGAACTTTTAACTCATTAATCGACTCATTTAGATTGACTCAATTACAATTCAATTTAAAATCGATTCAATTTTCGATCTTCGATCCATATTAACACCCTTAGCTTTAGAGCAGTTAACAACAGAAGCATAATTTTTTATTACTTTTTTTTGGCTGTTTGTTTAAATATATTAAAATTTAATTAATTTTAATTAAATATATTATATCACACATAAAATTTAATATTAATAAATAATAATATTTTACATTAAATATATAATTTAAAATAAAAAATTAATTTTATTTCACATACTATATATATATATATAATACTAAAATAATAATTAATTTTTATCATATTCTTTATATGTCCTAATATAATAATTAATTTTAATTTATATCATTTATAATTTTTAATAAAAAAATATTTTATTTAAATTTAATTTCAATTAAGGGAGTGTCTAATTACACATTATTTTAATATTATATTGTGTTATCTAAATATTTTGACTTCTACATGTCATCTTTTGAATAATAATTCTATAATATTTTATAAGATTAATTACACATATCATCAAACTAAATAATCAATTTCTTCTAAATAATATAACATAATATCAAGATAATATTGAATCAGATGCGCCCAAAGAAAAATCAATACTTTCAGAAATTTCAGTAAACCATTACATGTCCAAGGAGTATTCAGATCATCTTTTGAGTAATAATTCTATAATATTTTATAAAATTAATTACACATATCATCAAACTAAATAATCATTTTCTTCTAAATAATATAACATAATATCAAGATAATATTAAACCAAATGCGCTCTAAGAAAAATCAATACTTTCAGAAATTTCAATAAACCATTACATGTCCAAGAAGTATTCAGATCATCTTTTGAGTAATAATTCTATAATATTTTACAAGATTAATTATACATATCATCAAACTAAATAATCATTTTCTTCTAAATAATATAACATAATATCAAGATAATATTGAATCAGATGCGCCCAAAGAAAAATCAATACTTTCAAAAATTTCAATGAACCATTACATGTTCAAGGAGTATTCAGACATCTTTTAAGTAATAATTCTATAATATTTTATAAGATTAATTACACATATCATCAAACTAAATAATCATTTTCTTCTAAATAATATAACATAATATCAAGATAATATTGAACCAGATGCGCCCAAAGAAAAATCAATACTTTCAGAAATTTCAATGAACCATTTCAGCACAAAATGTTGTTAAGATTGAGTCCATTATATGTCCAAGGAGTATTCAGATGATCTGGCTGATGGTAGTGAACTAGAAGTTGACAGTTAGTGCTTGCTGTACAGTAGAGTCTTGTAGTTCATTGCTAACAGTTTAATGAATTCAAAACCCAAACCAACGCTAAATTCAGATCACCAGTAGCACTGCTGGATCAAATAAACTAAGTTTCAAAGTATAACACTATGTACAACAGCGAAGATGAGGCTCATTACCAGAAGAGTCAGTAGAAGGTAGTCAGCATAATCCGATTTAATAATTGATGAATAATTTCAGTCTATGATGGAATGGAGGTGACTGAGGCAGATGATGGCCTCCCAACTGCTTCCAGTATCCGACTGAAAACCACTTTTACAGGGATGCATGAAACTAGGGGCATTGACCCATCTGGTTTAATTAATCCCCCGAAAAGGCTGCTTCTCCAATTAAGCTTCTTATGAGAAGTGAAGGAAGAAAGAGTTCTTGTCTTTTGGCTAGACGATACACGTAGCGGTTTGAAAGCCTTCCTGTGAAACGTTCCGGATGCGAAACGATCAGCACAGTGGATGCACTTCTTCACTGGTGGAGCAGCAAGCTGAGAGTCCAGTTTCCTTCCATCGGGAATGGATCGAGGCACCCTGTGCATCGAAGTTCGCTTAGCCATCCTCCACAAGTGAGGAGGTGAGGTACTTCCATCGAGTGTGGCCTCGATAGTGGGAATAAGAAGATCTGTTGATCCATCATCAAGTATTTTGATGCGGACAGGATGCCCTATTATTGCTCTGCCATTTAACTTGCTTGTTAAAGACACCAAAGGAACTCGCTCTCTCGGATATCTTGCTTCTACCTTCAAATCGACATCCACCAGAGTCGGCATCATTCTGCTCAAAGAGAAAGCATATAACTGATCAATAAAATCTTCAGGCTCTTCCCAGTATGGTCTCTGAATCTTAAATGATGGCGAAACAGCTCCCAAACCTGACTGAGTAATCAACTGAGAATCATCATCAAAATCGACAAAGGTACTATGGTACCTCCCAGAATCATTGGTGTCTTGTTCTATAAAAAGTTCATCGTCCTCAGTATCATATTCAAGCTCGTTTTTATAAGAAAATTTCTTCACATGAGCATTCAGCATCAACGGTTCAAATTTACCAATGTCATACACACTTTTTTCCTTCACTTCTGGGCTAAAGGTAGCTCCAAAATTCTTTCCATCAATAGACTCAAGAGGCCTCGTTACCACATTTCGAGTGTAGCGCTTCCCTTTAAGATGCCATTTAGACATGCTGCTCCCAATGGAATTTTCAGCGGACTGTATATAAGGATGGGCGACAACTAAAAAAATCAATGAGAATTCGCTTAGAAAATGGCAGCATGATCAACAAAAGTATAACTTTCAAGCATGTGAAACAAATAAAGCATCAAATGGCATATAGATATATGGTTCATTCTACAAAATCATAGTCGCAAGATAACCCCAGGATATGATTCAACATAATATATATAAAAGAAAACAGAGATTTATATAATATAAGAGCAGTGCACATCTAATTTCAGCTAAGCTATAGTAAAATTCTTTCCACACAAGAGAAGAACTACATGCTCCATGCAAGCATCACACACCCAATAATAAACCACTAATATGACTTCCAGAGATTTATAGTCCTTACAAATCAAATTCCATCCCAGAGCTTTGCATTTGCCATTTAACCATTGTGAACAGAAATAAAACCTAGCATTTATCTGAGCATTTCCAGTGGAGCACAATGCTGGAAAGCGTAGACATGAAAATTCTCAGCATGCTTACTCAAGAACTCAAGTAATAACTGTGAATTGGTCAAAAATAGAGGAGAATAAATTGATCAGATAAAGTCTGCATCACAGTCCAATAGAAAACATGGCAGCAAAATTAGCCTTCATATATTTTTAAAATAATGTCACATTTCAAATAATGCACAAATAAGCTTATTATTTATGGTCCTTCACCTGATAAAACTGTACTGCATGGGGAAGGTGTGAGTGGAGGAAATGAATGAACGTTATTCCATGCTCATACACGTTGACAGCTCTATAAAATATGATGAGCTGCTTTAAACGTATAATGGTTCTTTATTTTATTTAAAAATATAAATGGTTCTTTTAGTTAAACGTAAGAGCTTAAAAGAAGTCAAAGAATCAATACCAAGCCTATATTGAACGTAAGAGAAAACAGTAAATAATAAAATATGGACTGCTTAAGAAGTAGCAGTTTGGTTACTCTTATCATACAAAACCCACATACAACCCGAGCGATATGCAAAGACTTGACAATCAAAGCAGACCATGGTGGGCATGAACCATGAAAACTGAAGGCCAAATAAAACACAGAGGAGCAAAATTCATATGGATCGAAAAAAAAAGCTGGGAGAATTACCGACTCCTTGTTTTCTTTCATCCAACTCGAGTTCTGAATCTGTTGCAGATGAATCAGAATCGTTTTCATCAGTCCATCCGGATGGCGTGCCCTCATTGGATGTACAACCAGGCTGTGACTGCTGGTCATCATTTCCAACATCACTTGGCACATATTTTGATAAATTTCTGTAATATTCCAAAGGAACATTAGCATTAAGAGATGGAATCATGGAGGTGCCCTTCATTACATTTTTAAAGATGCCGATATGATCATCTGCTGTCACTGAGTTAAGAATGACATCATGATTGGGCTCAAAGAAATGAGAAATAGGTGACTTGGCACTGCTCTGTAAAACACTATCCCGTCTTTTAGTAGGAGTGCCATCGACTGTGCTGCTCGAGAAAGTTTTCCTTTTAAGAAGAGAAAGCTCCTTGCCAATATCAGCGTGGCTTACACTTACAAAGCTATGTCCGGATAGAGGAAGAAAATCAGAGCGATCATCACTAGTTAAATTTGAACTTCCGCCTAAAACAGAAAGATGTTGATTTTCCTTTCCCACAACTTGAGAACCAATATCTTCTTCCTTCAGATGATTCACAATTACATGCCAGTCTTCTCCACTGATACTTTGCTTATATTCACTATTTTTATTAATACGTAATGAATGTTCTGGGTAACATTCACCGAGTGACGTAGGTACTTTCCTGGCAGATGTAGGAAACTTCCTATTATCTAGATTGCTCAGAGAATGAACTTCTGTAAAGTGATGATCAGAGTCTCTTTCTGATACATCTTGAATCTTAATGCTCGCATGGCATGAGATGGATGTAATTTGCTGCTTCAATTCTCCTTGCTGCTTCTCAAGTTCTAAAGCATGAAGAATGGCATCTTCTCTGCGTGCATATTTCTCCCTTTTCTTAATAGGAATGCCCTGAGAAGCCTCAGCCCTTTCTATACATGCATCAAATTCTCCACATCGAAATGGCTTCACACGTTTAGATTTCTCTAAATTATACCAGTCTCTGAAAGCAAAAAGTTTTATGAGCAAAATGAGATCTTGACAGAAGAAGAAAATATTCATGCTAATCTGAAACTCTACGAACTACACTAAGGGGTGATTGGTTCGCAGAGCTAGATGGCTTCAAGCAACTGGCAATGCTTGAAGTGGAATCTTGTTTGTCATACAAACCCACTTCATGACCAAAGCCCAAACAGAGCGGCATGGCTTCAAGCCATTGCAGATGGCTGAAGCTGAATCCTCCTATCACAAGGCTTCAAGGCTAAACAGGCTTCAAGCATTTCATCATCAAAACAAAACCCTCATCAATAATCTAAAGCTTCAAGATTGGAATCTGATTATAGGTATTCTAAAGCCAAAGTCACTATCAAGAAGTCATGGCTATTTGGTTTGCAAGGCCGTATTTAAAATAAATTATAACCAAATAAGCAAACTTACTACACACAGCTTCCACCTAAGTGGGGTCTCGGAAAAATTGAGGTACAAAGCCTTATGCACATTGAGAGTACATATAACATTAAAAAAAGGACTTTGCTACGCAACTCAACAAATCTTATTAGTCATTGTTTCATCATACCTTATTGATGAATCATCAATAAGACACGACAAAATCCTAAAGTACTACAAACAAACTCTTCATAAGATAATTTGTTAAAAGTACTTAACCTACATTAAGCGTTATTGTTTGTTTTTTTGAATAGCTGGTCTCATTGTCTTATGCCTGAAGGAAGTAGCGGGGTTGCAGCAGGTTGACAACTAAGGTAAATGTTGGTATATATATATATTATCAACCACAAATGGTATAGAATTAAGGCTCTGCTGTTGTTGTTTACAATATGTTAAAGCATTCCAAGTGCCATTTATGTACCATATAGAATTCATAGAGCAATATCTTAGAATCCAACTAAACCATGTTTGATAGAGGTAGTATCTACAAGGAAATGCTCCATATCAATGGTTATCGTGCATATTTGCAGAAAAAGGCTGTGAATTAGAGCGAGTAAAAGCAGTAGATTAAGGAATAAATCCTGTTTCCAAGAAAGGTGAAATAAAAATGAAGATGGATTACAGGCTGACGTGTTATTTCATGGATTGCAAACAAATATTCTAGAGAACGAAACAATATATTGTAACAATATGATGATGGCAAGTAAAATCAAAGTGATTTAGGTAGGTGAAGTTTGCCAAACTTCCAAAGTGTTACTTAAGGCAAGCATGAAAAAAAAACATCTATAGCATGTCTGACCACGAAATAAACTTCAACCTTTCATTGGATCATTAACTCACATAAGAAACCGATTAAACTATCATATTCTACAATTTAGTTTCCTTCACATTACCATTTTCATTTAGGCTGTAACAAGCATCATTATTTTCATAGCTTATTCCCGAAATTGTTTTCATAGCTTATTCACGCAAGCATATTCCACACTCACCCCTTGAACTGATATGAAAATTGAAGTCACAATATATCTCCAATCATCCATGTAAGAATATCAAATTATTCTAAGGTCGTAACTTACAAGCTTAAGCTTTAAGGCTAATTGCAACTAAAGATTTAACATAGTATCAAAGTTAGATGTCTCAAATTTGAGGCCTTATAACTCCCAACTATCTCTAGCATAAGGTTCAAAAAAAACCTAATTGAATCCACATCTCAAAACAAATTAGCATGAATGTGAGAAAGTGTAAGAATACCAAATTAGTCTTGGGTCATAACCTACAAGCTTAAGCTTTTGGGAACCAAAGATTTAACATTCCAAGTGACTGGCACCATTATGCAAAGGGAATGCCCACAAAATTATCTACTTATAGATTGTTATACTGTATGAATATCGTTCCAGCTTTTTTGAAATTATTTGTTGTTACAATTCTTCTCATCTTAGTAATACTGCATTTCATCTCCAGATTCATGTAGAAACATGAAGTATTCATTCTATTTTGCGTTGTCGAATCCCAATGCACAAAACAGTCTAATGAAAAGCAACTTTGTAACTGTTACTACTCAAGATGCATATTATCTAACATCATAGCATAAATCAAAATTTTCAACCTCAAAAATGTGAAATATGATGCATGAACCTCATCCCCGCCAAGCATCACTCTCATGAAAAAATGTTAAGCAAAATCGGCAATCTAAACATACCATATTGGTAGCAAACGAAAAAGGATGAATCTTACACGCTAGCGTCGTCTCTCCCGAGAAGTTTGACAGGCGTCCCCGACCTCGGTGACATGAGCTGCGACTCAGCGAGTTCTTCCGGCCCCAGAACTCTCCCCGGCCACCAAGACCCGTTCCGACGCCGCACCCAGACGATATTCCCAACACGCAATACTCCGCCGATCCCCCCTTCCTCAGATCCTTCCGACGCCGTCTCCATCCCTTCCTCCGCAATTTCCAGAAAGCCCAAATCACGGGGCACGCCGTTCCGCCGTCTTTTCAGCCGCCGGAGAACACTAGCCCCGCCGGCGCACGCTGCCTCCGCTTAGCCCCCGCGGGATCAATCAACTCGCCGACACGGGCTTCCATTCAGGTGCGGTTAGATCTCATCTCCCTCCCCCTCTCAATCTCCGACGAACGCCTGCCTACTCTCTCTTTCCGGCACACCGGCACTCTCTCTCTCTCTCTCTCTCTCTCTCTGTGTGTAGAGTCACGAGTGGGTTCCTAACTTCCTAGTTCCTCACAAGGCAAGGCTGCAACATCCTGGGCCTGTTTATTTGAAAGATTTAATTTAATAATATTAAAATTAAAATTAGATAAATTTTTTTTTTTTATTAAAAATTATGAATGACGTGAAATAAAGTTAGTTATTATGTTGAGATATGTGAGAAATATAATATAAGTTAGTTATTATGTTCGAATATATGAGGAATATAATATAAATTAATTATTATTTTAGTAATGTGTGTAGTATGTGAAATAAAATTAATTTTTAATATTAAATTTTAGGGATAATTACTTACCTGCCGCACCATTTAGTTTTATTTATGCGTTACCCATCCATTCTTAGTTAATTACGCTATGCACACTCAAAATATTACAAAATCTTACATTCACACACTTGAGTTAAAACTCAATCAAAATCTATTTGAAAAAAAAAATATTTCATTAGTAAATCATTAAAATTATATTTTTACTTTTAATGATACATATTTTTTCTTCCTCAATGCCACACTAAAGCGCTGATTTGTCCTAAAATCAATTCACGTTGCGTATGTCTTCTTCCCTTGCCATCACCTAAATATCAATATTTTACGATTTTCACTCAAAATATATTTAAATATCTTTAAAATAATATCATGAACGGCTCAAATTTTTTTAAACCTAATTATAGTTAGGTTATTGAAAAATTATGATTACTCATTATAATAAAATTAAATTAAAATATATGTATGTAAGATTTTATAATATTTTGAATGTGCATACCGTAATTTATTAAGAATGGATGGGTAATATATAAATAATAAAGGTAAATGGTATGGCATGTAAGTAATTATTTCTAAATTTTATGTGTAATGTGATATACTAATTTAAAATTAAATTAGGTTAATTTTTAACTTCCAAATAAACAGAAGCCCGTTAGTTATCATCAAGTCATTTAATTATAGACGTGTGATTGATAATGAATGGAAGAGGATACCTCTAACTTCATCTAACTTCACCATAATCGAGTGCACCAATTTCGTGAATTCATTTGACTTCACCCAAGTAGAATGCATCAATCTCGTGACTAAAAATCATATACGCAACAGTTTGATTTATGGCATTAACTTCACGAGTTATTCAATAGTTTGGTTCACTTCTTTTTCAATTATTGAGTTACAGTCTACTGATCGGCAATGAGCGGATGAGGTTTGGTTCAACTTGACATTAATTCGGCATCAACTTTACAAATAGTCTAATGGACGGACGGAAATTCTCTAACATCACTAGAGCTGAGCGTACTAATTTTTAGATTTTTCTAACTACAACAAAATCGAGCACACCAATCTTATGATCAAATTTCATGCATGCTAAGGTTTGATTCAATCTGGCACTGGTGTTGCTGCTTCATTTAGTCGAAGAATCGTCCACTTGAAATCAATGGTTTGATTCTCGCTAGGGTTTAGTGGTTAACCTAAAAATTGATAATCGCTTAAGTCAAATTTATTGAACTGGGTTGTAATTTTATTGAATCGAGTTTGAGTTATGGTCCAATCTGATCAGTTCATTTGGAACTTGAGTTGAATGCTATTTTTCTAATTAAACCACTTTGACCCTCTCAGCCATAAGAAAATTTGGCTTAAGATATCTGTTAGAACCTTCTCTAACACTACTCTTTGCCGAACAGCTACTCAACAGCAGCTCAACAGCAGCCCCTTGCAGAACAGCAGCTCAAAGAGATATCATAAGATCGTACCTTTCGTACTACTGTGTCAACTCAGCATTTAAGACAGCATGAGAACCCACTTCCTAATCGTCCTTTGCATGAGTATGTGTCAGATGTGGCAGACTAAACCTACTATGTCCCATCCTCTTCAAGTTATAAATAAGGGAGGGATTGCTCTCTCTAAGGACCCTTCCTTCCTCTCTCTCTCTCTCGGGCTGAGTTGCTCATCTCTCTATCCCTCTTGTACTCATTCGGTCTCCAAGAGATCAAGCTTTGTAAGAGGAGATTCGATTAGTGGATTCAAATCGCTTGGACGACGTCGTGGTTTTTTCCTCGAACATTCGGGTTTCCATGTAAAAATTGTCGTCTCATTTATCTCTGTTGTGACGTATTTTTTGCATCAACAATATCAAAATTTAAACCTTTTGATCCAATCCGAATGCACTTGAGAATTGGCCTCCAGATAATTGCTATGGAGGATTAGTTCAAATTATTTATTTTTTTATTTAGAATTTAAATTATTCTATAAATAGTGCTGATGATATGATTTGAGCCCATCTCATGAATGAAATAAATCAAGTTTACATTTTGTACTTCTTACGTAAATTATCTTTAGTCGATGTGTCATTTCAGTTATGATGATTTATATCTGAGTTTTTGCGATGAATTATCTTAAAATATTACAATTTTCACTCTTTTTTATTATTGCTGTGATAACTTTTTCACGATTCAGTGTTATTATGGTATTATGTTATTTGAAGAAATTGAGTGTTTGATTTAATAATATATTTAGATAATATTGTAAAAAAATATTATTTAAATTTTGTTAAAATCTAGATATTACTCTATTATTGTGGAGAGAAGTGCGGTTAGATTAATTTTTTTTTATTTTGATATATTTTTATTTTTTATTATTTTTAGATATAATTATATTGAACTAATAAATAATAATTTAGAGATAGTATAAATATCTAGATAATATTGATATTTAGATAACATAATTATCTAAATAGTTCAGAGATTTTCTCGATTAATTTTATTGTCATAGAAACTAAAATCAATGTTATTTCAAATTATATACATATTTAATGTATATTTATGGTCTTTTCAATGTTAATTTGAGTGAATTATATGACATTACTTGTTGCCTCATATGATCATGAGCCATGGATTTAGGCATTTGATTTTATTTAAAATTTCAAAAATCAATTCTTTAAATTAAGGAATCATTTTCACAAGAAAAAATTATGATTTTTTAGAGGGATGAAATTAAAATAAAAATATTAAAAAAATCGTTTCTTTTAAATCAATAATTAATATATGTATTAATATATTTCTCTTTATAAATCAAATTATAATTATATAAAATCTGAAATTAGCTTTCATTTATCCTGATTATAGCAGCCACAAACTCTTTATAATCCCCTACCATCTCCTTCATTATCTTTGTTTTGTGGGATATCATTGGATTCAAACGTAATAATATTAAATGTTTTAAGACTCGTATAGTCACATGACTTATCACTTATCAGATGATAGAAATAGAAATGAAATTATTTCTCCACGTGATAGTATTTTTGTGCCACTTAAAAGCATTTATTTGCAATATAAATTATTTTTGTACTACATAGCATGTATAACGACCAAACGATCAAATTATAGTTAAAACCAGTCTAATTTTTGATCTAATAAACAAATCATTAGTTCCAAGAAGAACTAGTAGGAAGGGTAAATCAATAGAACTGGCGGTTCTAATTTTATCAGAAACTAGTTCGGTAATTAAAGCAGAACCGATTAGGAACCTATTGAGGATTGAGTTGTCACTACTAATTCAAATGTGTAGAACTATTTTTTAGATATTAATTTTGATTTAGAAGTTAAGTGAAAACTCCTTTTTTTTCCCGAGTTACATTGTCAAAAAAACAAAAAAGAATCATGTTCAAAAGAAATATCAGAGTTTTTTTTAACTCCAAGTTTAGTGTTAATGAGATATCTTAAAAAAAAAGAATCAACTACTAGTTATGTAATATTAATAGAGAGCTACAATATCACTTGAGAAGAGTGCCACCAACAAGTACACTTGCGCCTCAACCCAGTTGCTTTATACCTTAAGGTATTAAGCACCACTGAATCTTAAAGACAATTAACAAAACATCTTTGCAGTTATTCATTCACTTATATGTACGCATTCGTCAAATGCAATTTTATCCAATGTTCTATATGCTAGATATTGCATCACCTATAAATATTGTAGAAGTATCATCCATCATTCTATATCACAATATTTAATTACAATTAGTGTCATTAATTTTAAGAATCTTGATGCTTACTAACTTGCCTAAAAACAATTGCTAATAGAAATGATGCTACCTAATCTTTTATTATTATAGCACTCAGATGTACCCACGAGTTGTTCTGACTGTCTTTCAATAGCTATGCATTATTATACAGGACGGTAAATATGAGCGTGTGACTTAACTAATTTGGTCTTTGTCATACCTATAACTTAGCCTACTTGGCCTTTGCCACTATAACTTAGCTCATCTGGCCTCCATCACACTCACCCAACAATTATCATGTTTCATGATAGTGATGATCATAACTCATAAGAAGCCCTCAAATGTGTGCATTGTAATGTATGTTTAATAAAAAATAATATACATATATTTCCAAATATTTCATAGTGAAAATTATCTATAGGTTCTTATAGTTTATATATATATTATAGTTTGATTAACATACTTTAAAATCATTCACTTTTAGGGCTTTAAACTAAAACTATATAAAGAGATTTTCTAGTAATAGTGAGAAAGCACTATCATGAACTCTTTACAGCAACCAAGTCTATAGGAATTACTGACAAAATAACATAGAATAAGTCTTGAAGGCTCTCAGTTACAACCTGATAGAGGGCAAACTAAGAGTTATCAAGGTGGTGAAGGCCAGAAGTCGGAGTACGACCAGCAAGATGAAGGAAAACTTAGTCAGCACCAGCAAACCGCTAATACAAATGCAGTAGTATTCTTCGAAGCATCTTTTCCACCTTTTAAGAGATCTAGGCTTTGTCAATTCTACTTTATATCTCGAGTGCAAGTGAACTTGAATGATTCTTTCTCAAAAGATTTTATACTAGAAAATATTGTGAAATATTTTACTATCTTTTATTTTTTTAAAAATTAGTTATATACTGCATAATATTAATAGTGTGATTAAATTTTTTAACATATAATGTGATGTTAGGTGATTTTTACTGAAAAAAAGATACCTCTTTTCTATGAATTTTATAATATTTTGAAAGAGAATATTAGCTGACCTTTATACTTTTGTAATATTTTTAATATAACTTTATGGTATTGCCAACTTAAAAAAAATAATTTAAATTATATGAACAAATAGGTTTTTATTTTAAATTTCATGAATCAAATTGAATTTTTTTTTTTTAAAAAGAACTAAAATATTATTATAGGTAAATTGCAAGAACCTACCATTAATTTGCCTTAATTGATGTTACCAATCATAAATAGTATGATTTCTTGCCAGTTAAATTGTCAACCCGAATCTTAAAGCGCGAGGAGAGAGAAAATTTCGATCAGATACGGGTATAATATACGGAATCAAAATACGTTATTTTGACCGCAATCAGTCACCGTTAAATTCTTGAATTCAGGGGGAGCTCCCGCCTGCTCTTCGACCGAGTCGGCCCCCGTCTCGCTAACCCTAACTCCTGCTCTGCTGGCATCTTCAACCCCGTTGCCACCTGCATTCCTCGAGCGATGGCGGCGGAGTCCCTGAATCCGTCGCCTCATTCTGCTGGCAGAGGGGCAAACGGCGAGGGTGGCAGATCTGGTTCGTTGGCGAGCAATGTCAGCCGCTTCCTTCCTCGGCGCTCGCCGCGAAATGTTGCTACCAGCGCTGCGCTGAGCAATGGTGAGCTGAAGCTCTCCCCGTGTGGTACGGTTCGGAGATCGCCGAGATTCAGCGAGAATTACGCGGGCTCTGATAAGAAAAGGACGGGAGGTGTGTCGGAGCCGCGTTCGTCGAAGAAGGCAAAGGCTGGATCACGGTTGAACAGGAATAAAAAAGACTCCTTTTTAGGTTCTCATAAGCTTCGAGGTGTCAACGGGTCTACATTCGCCTCATACTGTGGGGTGGGGTCAGAATCGCGCAGATCTAGGGAGATATCACCCGGAGATCAGCCTGTCGTGGATGGAGCTGCGCAACCCTCCCCAAGTACAGCGGCTAGCTTGACGACGGAGGCCTCTGAGGAGAAAAGGTCCACCAGAGCGTCGGATCTGCTGTTGTATGAGATAAAGAAGGCGGGCTCAGTCTCCATGAAAGACGACAATGATTCTTTCCCTAGTTCAAATGAGCTTGAAGATATCACTCGTTCTACATTCGCCTCATATGGCGGGGATCGCAAATCGTCAAGATCCGGGGAGATTTCCTCGGGAACTACGCTGGTTGTGGATGGGGAAGGCTCTCAGAAGCAGAAGTCTAGTGGAACGGTGGATCCGCTGTTGTCCCAAAAGCTGAAGTTTGTCTATTGCATCAGGAACAGAAATAGGGATTCCTTCTCTAGTTCGAAGGAGCCTGAAGAAGCCAATGAGTCTACATTCTTTGAAGAAGTCAATGGGTCTACATCTTTTGTGGGCGAACCTGTCCCCGATGAAGAAGCCAGGCGGAGATGGCCTCACCATTATGTGCAGCAGGTGAATTCGCGTCATGTCTCCATATATTTCTAGAGGTTTTATAGGCACAAATGCTATGCCTCTTTCTTTTTGGCCATCTAATCTAACTGCTAGTTCAATCATATTCAGAATGTTTTTACTTGTGCAATAATGATTGGATTAAATCCTGATGGTTCATGCTGTCTATCTTTATGTGCTCCCTTGTCTTGGTAGTTATGAAAAAATAGCAAATTTGCTCATGTATTTGGACAAACAGTTAGAATATATCCATTTATATGTAGAACTTCAACACTATGTTGGACCTTGGTAAATTAGTTTGTTAGATGAAGGGAGTAGCTTGTGTAAGAATATAACATCCTGTGACCTAGATATAGATGTATTATTTGCTTTGGCTTTATGAAATAGTGTGACTTTAGATGCTTCTCAAGAGCTCACTTATCATGATGCTACTCTAGTTTAAGCAGGCTTAACTGTGGAGCTCACATCATTAATTTCATAGTTTTGCCCTCCAAATTTGCTTTTAGATCTTAAAGTCACATTATTACTTATATATCTCAGGAACTTCTCTTCATTTTTGATATGAGATTTTCATTCTTGTACTCTTCTACTTAAAATCCTGCCAGGAGTCCCTGCATTTTTATCATCTAGAAGCCTCTCATGAGTCTTTGCTCCCTGCCCTCTTCAGACTGTGTTGCTATAAGCTATCCCACTTTCTTCAGGCTGTCACTACATGCCACCTCCTCTCTTTTTGGTCCTGGGCATTATAGCCCCATGAGCTTTTGTTGCTTGTCTTTAAACCCAATGTATTGTGCAGGGTCAGTTTTAATATCATATTTATGATATTCAGTGACTCAAATGTAGAGATATTGTCTGTTTTAGCTTTAGGAAACTATGTGACTTGAGGTGTTTCTTAGAAAGTTTCCCATCTTGGTACTACTCTAGCTGAAGTATGCTAACTACAGAGTTCCCTTCATGATCTTCATGGTGTTGCATTTGTGGCTTGAGCTACCTAGGGCATAAAGTGGTTGATTACGGAGGGGGTTTTATCAGTTGAGGTCATATACTTGCATTTGTTGATCTTTGATTGCTTTCATTTCATTTTTCTAGTAGATTTAATCTTTTGTATGTTTTCAGATTCTTTACAACTATAGATTTATGTAATGGACTCTCAATGGCTTGTAGACTTGAGCTATATAACTTGTATTGTAGACAGTTTTTTTTCCACTCAATCCAGAGTAACTGGTTAGGAATAAGCAATTTTCAAGAGAAAAATATTTTGATGCTGCTTAAATTTTTGTTATGACTTCTTTAATCAATTATGTTCGTTTGAACTGGGCCTTGGTGCCTACGATATCATATGTTTTGTGTGATTAGAGGTTGCAATAAATTCTTGTTGATTAAATGTCCATTGAAGCAACTTGATGTTGGAATCAGGGCCTGTCATTATATTGTTTGAAACTATCCTGTTTTCCATGTTAAATGTTGGGAAGCTTTTTATGCTTTCTTTATTTTTAAATAAATAGCGTTTTCTACATATTTCTGAATATGTAGTTTAGCTCCACTTTGATGCTTCCTATTGTCTTCAATAATGTGGAAGAATTCTGTGATTATCTTACGTATTGTTGTTCAATGTCCATACCAGAATTTTTTTTTTGTGTTTTTCATTTTCAATAAGCAGGCCTTCTTTTTTTTATTTATTGAATAATTTTAGAATGGCAACTGATTGCTACGTAATAATTATTGTTCTCTACTTTAGAGCGGCAATGCCTTTAGGTTTCTTAGTTCCTGTGGTAATTAACATTTGGGTCTATGAGAGGTAATGTATCACTTAACGTTTAATTTAGTCTGATTTTTTCTCTGAATATCTTACCTTTGAAGGGTGCGAAACGAATTAGGTGGAACAGTGATAGCATGTAAGACACTACCTAAACCTTCTGTTTTTTCTACTTTTTCCTCAGTAAGACATATTATTTTCAGTTTCACATGATCTGTCATTTAATGTGTAATGATACAGATTTGATGACGAAGATGAAATGATTTTGAATGTCAAATGCCACTTTTTGCAAGCTAACATATCCGGCTTTGTCTTCAGTCTGGGAGATTGTGCTTACGTGAAGGTGCAGCATTTTGTGCATCTATTTCTTTTTTTTTTTGAAAGTTTTCTTTGCTTTTATTTTTGGAACTTAGTATTTTATATTATTTTGCAGATGTCACTAATGATTAAGTCACTATTACTTTCTTTTGCGTTTTGTAATATGAAATTCTTCCATATTTTTCAGTGATCTAATTTAAGTTACTATCATGAGTCATGCACTCTCAAGTTGTCAGCGATTTTATCCTGTACTTCTTGTGATTTTGTCCCTTTGTTTGGTCATAATATATTCTTGATGTGTTTTATAATTTTCTTATGTTCTTCTTTTGCTTCTGAAATCAGTTGCAACTTGTTCTTAAGGAGTGTCTTAAGTTCATATCCTGTGCAGGGGTACTCACATTTTCCAAAGAAGGATCATAAAATTGCTACTAGCCTACAATATTATAAAGTAGATTTTTAGCCTCATGGGTTTTCATATGTGCAAATTGAAATGCTCAATTTGCTTTGAGATGCTCATTTCAATTTGCTTTGAGATGCTTATGTACTCTGCAATTTTTAGGGTCAAGAAGGGAAACCAAACTACATTGGCAGGATTTTGGAGTTCTTTGTAACTACCAAAGGGGAAAACTACTTCACAGTACAATGGTTTTATCGAGCTGAAGATACTGTGAGCGTAAATTTACTGCTATTAAATCCTTTACAGATAATTATTCTCTTTGTCAGGATGGCTTCTATATATGTAAATATTTGTTTGATTTTTCTTACGTATTTTCCCTTGGTCATTTGTCGTAGGTTATGAAAAATCAGGCAGGATGCCATGACAAAAAGAGATTGTTCTACTCCAACTTGAGGAATGATAATCTTTTAGACTGTATTGTTTCAAAAGTCCGGGTTATGCAAGTTCCTCCAAGCGTAAGTTTTAACATTCTTACATTCTTATGTTTCTTAGTGTGTTGGATGATAGTATATATCAATGTGCTTATAAATGATGCATTGATACTTACATACGATGTGCTGTGCATGTGTTAATAAAAAATAATATCCTCACACTAGTAACATTCTTTTATTTATATGTTTCCGTGATAGACAGTCACATAGAACATGCATTCACAAAAGGGAATGTATTGGTTGGTTGTTGATCTTCATTGTTGTATATTAATTTTTGATGACTTGCTTTGTTCATCATTTATGGCCATCAGTTTTTCACTGCAGGTTGAGCCGACGTACAAATGCCCTCCATCCTATTTTTATTATGACATGAAATACTCTGTTGAGTATTCCACATTCCAAACATTGGAAGTAGGTAAGCTCTATGGAATGGTTTAAGTGATTGCGAGTATGAAAAATGATCATAACTTTAGAAGTGAGTAATTTATGATATATATATTTTGAATTCTTGTTTTGCAATAAATTTTTCTTTGTCCATATCATAAAAGACTATCTAAGCATGATGCCTTGAGTTCTCCTAGATTTTATTTTTATTTCTTAGGAGTTCAGTTATATGTTTTGAGAGAGAGAGAGAGAGAGAGAGAGAGAGAGAGAGAGAGAGAGACTGAACTTTTTGGGTGTGAACAAGAAGCTAAACTGCGTGAAAGAATGCCGGTGTTAGTTCCATTCCATCCACAATAGCTTAGATGCACCATTCATCTCCTAATCAATGGTAGGAAGGAAGACTGGTGCATTCACTGTTCACTTGACGTTTTCTAGCTTAATTGAATCCTTTCCAACTGCAGGATCATTGATCAGTTGTCCACTATGGATAATCCAATGGTCATGTTCTCGTGGCTTGAAATAGATGAAGAGAACAATGAAAAAGATCTAGAGAAGACGAAGAAATGAATAGGAAGCATATAGCTTAGTTGAAGCTTTTCTCTAGTGTTTTGGAGGGGATAGCTTAGTTGAAGCTTTTCTTTAGTGTTTTGGAGGGGATATGAAACCTAGACATTAGTGCCGAGCTGGAGATCCACGTGAAGGTTTGTGGCACATTCCTGAGGATTGACCTGAGCTGCGAAGGGTTTGAATCCTATATTTCCTTATCTATTCTAATTTTCATTTCTTTATTGTTCACCATTGTTTTATCATGCTTATAATCATTATCATGTACTTCACCCTATCTTTGTGCTTGTGTTGAAATCTTGCCATGTCATGGATCTTTGAAAGTGGTAACAACAACATCAACAACAATTAAGCCTTCATCCCATTAAGTAAGGCCGGCTACATGAATCTTTTATTTGTATTGCACTTTATCAAATAACAAATCGTTATTTAGCTCCAAGTATGTTGGATCATTTCTTATAGTTTCTTATGATATCTTTATTGGTTTTCTTCGTAGCTCTTTCTCTTTTTATATGAGCAAAATCCAATGATCCAACTTTCTTTATTGGAGCCTTTATTTGCTAGTTTTCTTATGCTTCCTTTTGGGACAAAATATTTGTGTTAGCATGCTTCATATGTGATAACCTTGCTAAATTTTAGGTAGATTCTGCTCATGATATATTGCCTTAATTCTTACAAAATATCATGGAGTTCAGATTCTAGCACAAACCTAGTTCATGTTCATATTTATCAGTCTTGTACTCAAAATGTGATTTTTACTTTGATAGCACAAACCTATCTCACTGAGGATATTCACTGAGATGTTTATGTGGAAAGTACCCCATGTGCACACATACCAACTCTATGTAGCATTTTTATTCATTAGGGCATTTTTGTACTTTATTTGGCGTTTTATGCTTGATGTGCCACAGTTAGGATAGGATTCATTAGCGAGCCAAATCCTAACAGTTATTCTTTTGTGCGAGTATACACATCTTTGTCTGTCACCCAATCTTTTAGAGGGCCCATTGACTTTGTTTTCCCATATGGGAGTGACAAAGGTCTCCACCTATTGATATTACGATTGTTGGAGCAGGATGACCTTAATGAGAGTGCTATACATGTCTTTGTCTTCCTTCATAGCTCATGAACGACATATGACCCTATTAGGTTATAGGTTGAGGCCTGTTGCCTACTGATCAAGTTTTAGGATCAATGTCCTGACGATCTTCCTAGCAAGCCACCTACTTATTAGTTGCCCATTGTGGTGGTAAGTGGGCCCTTGAATGTGTAGGCTTATTCAGGAGTGGATCGAGTTGTGTAGGCATTTTATTAGTATTGTGTTTTTCCTGCCCTTCTTGAATGTCAGAAGTTGGTGTCGCCCCCATTCCTTTGTAGATTTCCTCACTGTTCGTTGGAGGGATTTACAAGAGTTTGTTGTTTTTGGCATAAATGTCTTGCTTCTAAAAAATCTTCTGGAAGATTTTTAATCCTGGGTTTGTGCGCTCTATCGCACACCACTTCTGGACTTTTAGTCAGTTAAAGATTACTGGAGAAGCATAGGCCATTTTTGATATGTTTAGTAGGCAGGTGCGTCATTAGATCAGTTAGTCGTGTTGCCGAATTTGCATTCCAAATTGTGGTGGTGACCAAAGTAAACTAAATCTTTGAGCTTGCATTTGCATTTTCATTGCTTCTGTATTGTTACACCCTAACTCTCTAATATATGGATTAAGCGGATCAATTAGTTGAGTTGGAGGTGATCCTAAAACATCTTTTAATCTAAAGAAACAACTCAACATTTCAAATAATATATTAAAAATCATGAAAAATGGTTTAATTTTATCATAATAATTTTACATCACTTTCAATAAAGTGCAATTAATTAAAAATAAATACTAATTAAAATCAATTTTTAAACTGATCGCTCTCGCCCTTATCTCGAGTGTAATCTGAAGTGTATCTGAAAAATAAATAGGGGGTGAGTCCTTGCGAACTCAGCTTTTATCAACTTTACATGAAATCACACAACATTACAACATGCAATTTGATAAAATAAGTAAAAATATGCATCTTCACATTATAATATTTATCACGTGTAATTTTTATATTATAATACATTGGCATAGTAAGTGGAATATATTATCTAGTATTTATTAATTTCTTACTTCTTAATAATAAGTTATCATTTTGCATTCTGATGTGAAACTATTATTCTTATACCATTTTACCTAAAAGCCTGACAGAAATTCCTACTACTCTGTCATCGTAAAAGCTTGTCAGGAGTCGCTCCTTGTATCAGTGATTTCCTTCTCTTGGGACATTACTCGGTGAACACTCTCCGCCTTCATTGGATTAACTCACCGCAGACAACTTTCCACCCTCATCAGTTCTAGGTATCCAAGCTCAACCGTACCACATCAAATCACAGAACAATATTTTATTTTATGGCTATTATTTATTACTAAAATTCATAATAAATAATACTTGTATCAATTCAATATATTAATAAACAAATAATAGTAATAGTACAGATCGATTTAATTAACAACAATAATATATTAATCATAGAATAAGAATAAATCATTATATAGTAGAAAACATAAGCAAATTAACATAAGTAAGCAATAGAGCCTATTTCTAGCATTCAACAAACAAATCATGTAAAGTTGGTTCCCTTTACCTCAATTTGGGTTGATAGCATCTCGCCACGTAGAAACTAATCAAAATCTCTTTTTTCCTTTTTCTCTCTTTCACGCTGTATTTCTCTGCTGACAGTAGAGCTAACCTAATTATAATTATCTCATTCAAATTAATATAAACATATACATTAATTATATATATTAAAAATATTTACTTTTTCTCGTGCGCTCGCTTTTTCTATTTTTCGCTGCAGTACGCTGCGCAAAAGCCAACCAGCCAATCGAACTCCGTCGATGACCCACCAACTAAGTTAGATTGTTGCGTCTTCACCGACCCTCACAAAGAATGGAGGAAGAAAGGTGAAAAGATAAATCAAGCTTTATTTCTCCTTACCTCCCCTCCTATTCTTTTTCTTGTTCTTGTTCTTGTTCTTGTTCTTCTTCTCTTCTTCTTCCTCCTCCTCCTCCCAGGGCACGGTAGTGGGCAGAAGCTTGCAAAGGAAGAAAGCTTTCATGCTTATCCATTTTAATGGCATATTTGCATTTTAGTCTCCTAATTTCCATGTTCTTACAAATAAGTCCAAAATTATTACACTTAGATCCAATTTTTCTCATATAAAACTCAATTTATTTTTAATATATTTTAAATCACATTTTGAGTTACATTAAACTATAAAAATTATTTATAATAAAATTTAATATAGCAATTTTTTTAATTAATATGTGTGATTTGAATTAAAATTGAAATTAAATAACATTTAGCTAAACATTAATATTACTTGAAATTAAAAACCTAGATATTACATGTATGGTCTCCGCGAAGACATCCTTAAGATGCTTGCTCTTAGTTTTCATAAGGCCGACATTGCTACTAATTGATAGAATATTCATCGAGTTTACTGAGAGAGGCTTGATCATGAAACTTGAGTGCAATCTGAGTTGTTTGAATTTGATCTGACTAGAGATTGGTTGTGAAGATTTTGGGATTTGAACTGACTAGAGATTGGTGGTGAAAATTTTGAGATCATTTTATGTGTTTAGGAAGGTGAGCTCCTTATTTATTAGTGGAGTCTTCCATTGGTTGCTAACTCTAGTTTAATATTCTGTGTAAATGGTTTAGCCTCATTTATGAAACCTCTTCTTGACACGTTTTCTTCCTCATCCTTTGTTTCTGCCTCCACCACGCACTTCTCCCACTTTCGTTATTTGGTTTGTCATCCCACCATCCTTTCCTTTTGATGGTCCCTAGATGCGTGGCCCATTTTTTGATTCCCATCGTCTCATGTTCTCCCCCTTTCCTTTTGTGATGCTTTGATGCGGGACAAATGAGTAATGATGCGGTTTTAGAGATCAGCAAATTATATCTAGCAGAATATCAACAAATTAATGCTAAAATATCAGAAATCGATTTTATAATGACTGAGAAATTAATTAAACTCGTAGAACCAATTACTTTTAAAATTTTAAATAAATTAGATCGAAGGTAATTGAAAAATTACCAATTCAGATTAGGGCGCATTTCGGTTTTCAACAAATCAGAAACAAGGTAACAGGAATATGAGAACTCACAATATATAACTAAGAGTTTTTAAATTATACTCAATAATAAAAGGTCGCACAGGCGGAACAAGTTCTAGCAAATTACAAGCGAGCAGAATGATCCAAAGTATTCGATTTAACAGGTTAAAAGGCTGCTGAAGTTCGTACTCGAGTCATATAATTCAGGGACCAAACAATAATTTTTCCAAAAAATTTAGGGCTCAGACGGTCTCGCGCGAATGCGGGCA
>JAEMOT010001200.1:42376-80322 GCA_019297695.1 Apostasia ramifera
GTGCAGACGCGCGCAGGCAAGCGTGGGGGCGGTGCGTGCAGGCAGGGCGCAGATGCTCGCAGGTGCGCGGGCAGAGCGGGGTGCACGCGGTCAGATCTGGGGCGTGCGGGCGGAGCTGGGGCACGCGCGGGCTAAGAGCAGGTGCGTCTGACATCGTCAACGTAATAGGCGCGATTGCGTCGTCGGGGCACGATGACGCGTCCACGTCAGATTGGAGTCAGCGAGCTGGACGCAAGAACGCAAACTAACAGGCGGGGTGGACGAGGATGAGGTGAGGTGAATGCTGAGGGATATAAGATGAATGAAATCGAACACAGAGGGAAGGAGCTGGGGCGGGTGGAGTTTAGGGATTCTCACCCAAGGCCCAAGCCTTTCCCTATCCGGGATATCGATTCATTCCCGAATCAAATAATCTCAAGAGAAACACAAATTAAGTTCATTCAGCATTAAAAAAACAAGAATAATAGGGAGACGTTTATATAGACCTCTCTATAAACTAGCTCAATAAAGAAAAATACATAATGTAATAAATTATTCACACAAACGAGGAAATACCAGATAATATTTCTAAAATAACAATCACAGAAATAGAAACAACTAATACAAAATAAATGTTGGAAATAAAATCATTCCAAAATGAAATCTCCAATCAATCAGAATGAATGAGAGATTTTCAATCCACCGAGTCAACAATCCGCGACATCCATCTTTCCAAATCTGTCCTAATAGTCAGTTGATCCAGATCGAAGCAGTGTGGCTAGATTTCTGCCGTCGACGATAAACTTTGCCAGGAATGAATCGACGGTCGATCGTGGTGTTCCCACCATGCTTTCCTTCCCTTTAGCTCCATTGAGCCACCACTACTTGGAATGTTCTCACCTTCAGGACATTTTGGGACCCTAGTAAGGTATACGCGCATTTGTCTAGCTACAATAGTTGTTCATAGGCTTCAACACAAGTACAGGGATTCTCACTTGACAGAGAGTTTTTTTGAAACCTAGGAGTATGATTGGTGAGAGATAGTTGGGATAGGGATATGGATCATTGGGTGTGTAGTAATCATCATCGTAACAAGCTGGTCATCTTTAGCTGCATAGTGGGTCGATAGTCCACAAACTCTATCTATATATGGCTCGAGGTGTCATAGAGGTGGTAGGTAGATCATCTTCCTTCACTTATGAAAACCTAGCTCCTTGCTGCATGACCCTTGAACACACCTTCATCTCGAGGTTAGAGGCAGATGAAAAGCTGGACAATGTTCTTCTATAGAGCATGACTTAGTCTCTAACTCATTAGAATCATCAATGTTTCCTTCAATTGATCCTTAAGTTGTAGGAGAAGTGCATCCTTATATCCATCCATTAATCAACCTTGACAAATTTATGAGATATATGAAGACAATGAATTGAAATGTATGAAACAATGACTTAATGCAAATAAAATGATGAAGTAACTTGGTTTCTTAGCAAGGATCGTTTATAGCTATGCAACTATTCATTAGCTTGCACTGATGTCAAGATGATGTGTCAAACTTGATGCAAACTCTAATCTATGCAATGTTAACTAACTTAATATGATGGTTCAATGATTTTAGTGGTTTTCATTGGGGAAAATCGTAGAAATTGTCCCATGAATTAGATGTGGATCCTAACTACTTGTCTTGCACAAGATAATCCAATAAAATTAGAGGGGAAGGGCAAAATTCATTTATGAGAAGTGCTTTGCATGAATAACATTCATCTTAATGCTTAGGTTTAAAATAGTGATTTTATGAACATAAATCTTAATTATGTGCCTGACATAAGATGATATGACAGTTCAACAAGGACATATGGGAGGTGAGGAAAAACGACATGAATTCACAGAAATAACATATAGGGCCTGTTTGTTTGTAAGGTTTAATTTAACAAAGTTAAAATTAAACTTAGATAGAGATATTTGTTTATTGAAAGTTGTGAATGATATGAAATAAAATTAGTTATTATGTTGGGATATATGAGGGATGCGATATAAAGTTGGTTATTATGTTGGGATATGTGAGGAATGTGATATAAAGTTGGTTATTATGTTGGGATATGTGAGGGATGTGATATAAATTAGTTATTATTTTAGTAATGTGTGTAGGATATGAAATAAAATTAATTTTTAATATTAAATTTTATATGTGATGTGATAGGCCAGGTTAATTTTTAATTTTCAAACAAATGGGGCCATAGAGTTTGTTCACGGAACTGTCTTAGGATCCTTGGAGTTTTCAACTCTCCTAAAAGCTAATAGGAAGAACACTACTAATTCACTAATAATATAAAATCCAACCTTTTATTAGAAGCACATTTACCCAAGGTTATGCCATGCAGGACGATAGTAGTAAGCCTATGACGGCCACACTTAGGCCATCTGGTTATTGTTTTTCCCAAAATCTCCCCTTAGTTCATTACGGGGGTTCGAAATCGAGACCTGCTCTAATACTAATTCTTAAGATTCTTAGCATTACCAACTCATAAAAACTTAAGATGATTGGAAGGGCGCAGCCAATTTACTTATTATAGTACACATCTAGTGATGGGTCGAACCTAACATTCCTTTTGGTAGAGGCACACCTACTGGGTTATGTCACATAGAGTAATGGTATTTAGCCAATGATAAATACATTCAGGCTATTCAGTCACTGTTTGTTCCAATACTCTAGACTTAATACAATTCACTACAAGTCCCAAAGCATGAAATTATTGACAAATTTCATATAAAGTACATGCTGGAATTGTAATAGGTAGGAAAATCGGTGGGAGAAGCATAAAAAAAGTAGAAAACAAAGAGTGATACTAGAAACTCAAATCCTATCCCTTCAATAGGTGCATCAAATTCAGAGTACTTCGACTCATATGCCTTCCTTTTCGAATGTCCCTTCAATGGATCCCTTCCATCTCTAGCATGAAAACCTTGAATTCTTTATAAAATTCATGAAGATCAAGTTCCTCACCCGAGTCCCCCAATTTATAGAGCAAACCACATGTAAAGCCTCATTATATGAGAAATCCTTTGAATCAAAATCTGTGGACTCAAATAGTTGTTGTAACCATCTGAACAGATTGTTCGTTGTTGTTGGAAATCTCCGGAATTGATCAGTCCATGATTCGATCAAGTCACTTACGTGATGGTTCGATGGCGATTAGATTTGCTGATATATGGTTCTATTTTCTTTGTTTGGGTAGACTGTTTGAGGAGCAAACCATCCAATGTTGAGTCCAATCTGCTATCTACTGCACATTTGTTAAATGCTTGTACATACACAAGTCCATAACATAGGAGTCCATCCACTTATATGTTCACAGCATACTCAAGTACTTATGAGTCCTCATTGCAAACAATGGAAATGAAGTGACATAAGTCTAACGAAAAAGCTATATTGGAGGCTGCAAATTTAGCCCAACTAGTGATGAAGATGTCATTGGAGGCAATGTCGAGGATGCTTCACATCACTCTTAGATGGGAAAACAAAGTCAACATGCTTTCTGAAAATTGGGTGTTATGATGTGGCTCATTAATGAAATCCCATCCTAAGCATGGAACCACTCAATATTTGGCTTATGACAACATTGCTGTTATTGATGAGCATAAATAGCCCATTGTCCATTTCACCAAATAGCCCAATCGAAAGTAACACGTGTAGTGAGTATACTATCCTCAATGTCATTGTTGGGAGTCTCTTACATGCTTAGAAATAAACATATAAGTGGCAGTATGTCTCCACTTGATAACTGCACAATGGATAGGAGTGATCCTTTGTACAATCTTAAAAGGCTGACTGTCAAAAGTATCCTTAATGTGCAAACCTCACTCACTAGGATCGACTCCCTCACTACTCACCAACTTCAACATGGTGGTTACTCTCAATTGCTAGGTCTAGACCATCTATCTCGTCCACAACATTGCTATTGCTCTTGCAAAGGTCTAAGATAATGGCCTCTGCGGCATTGTCGTCGGACCCACTTGGGCCACTCTTGTACTAGACTGATATAATACGCTATTGAGTTGGTCGAACCACCACCTACGTATCAGTTCTCTCGCTACTCTCATAATAGTGGTAGTAATCTTTTTTGAAAGAGTACCAGTAATCTCTGGGTAAAGCTATCATGCAAGGTCAATCACATCTACTTGTGTACGGAGGTCACAATAGATCTCAAGCTCATACTTGTGCGGGATCACATCCATTGGTTCTCTCGAAGCGTGGTATATGTTATATTTGTTGTTAATTCTTGTTTACTCTTAAGGTAGAACTTGAGTACAGTTTTGGGGAAATCAAATAACCTTAGTTATATTGATCCATATACCAATTCTAATGGATTGTTGATGCGGGACAGATGAATAATGATGTAGTTTTAGAGATCAGTAAATTATATATAGCAAAATATTCATAAATTAATGCTAAAATTTTAGGATTCAATTTTGTAATAATTGAGAAATTAACTAAACCGACAAACTAATTTCTTTTCAAAATTTTAAATAAATTGGATCGAAGATAATTGAAAAATTACCAATTCAGATTAGGGCCCAATTCAATTTTCAACAAATCAAAAATGAGGTAACAGGATTATAGGATTTCACAATATTTAACCAACAATATTAAATTGCACTCAATAATAATAGGTCGCATTGGCAGAATAAGTTCGAGCAAATCTCAAGTGAGTAAAAAATCTAGAATATTTTATTTAATTAGGTTAGAGGTTGCTAAAATTTATACTTGAGTCGACGAATTTAGGGATCACAATGTAATTTTTCAGAAAATTAGGGCTCAGTCTCCCGCATTGAGTGCAACACAGGCGCAGGCAAGTAAGGCGCTATGAGCGATTGGAGGCACAGCGAGTGCGCGACATGCGGGCGTTGGGGAGGCATGGTGAGCAGGCGCAGTGCACAAACGTTGGTGTGCTGGACGCGGGCGTGGGCATGGGACATGGTGCGCGGACATTGCCGAGCAATAGCACGATGCACGGGGCTCGATGCATAGGCATGTGGTGCAGGCGCAGGTTTGCAGGGCAGGTCGTGCGGGTGCAACTGCGAGGGGTTCGGCGTGTGAGCGCTTGATGAGGGCTTGAGTCGACGAGCAGGGGCACTGGACATTGAGCGAATGTACGCATAGGAAGCGGTGAGTTGGACTTGTGAGCATAGATGGGTGAGCTAGACATAGGCGCACAAGCCGACCACCTGATGACAGGTGCATGGGCCGACAAGCATGAGGATTAGGTTGTCTGAATGAGACAAGTCGAACGCTGGGGTGCAAGGTGAATGGAATCAAACTCAGAAAGGATAAGCTTGAGTAGGTGGAGTTTAAGGATTCTCACCCAAAGCCCAAGCTCTTCCCCATCCGGGATATCGATTTATTCCAGAATCAGATAACTTTAAGGGAGAAGATAATAATTTTTCGTTAGCATTAAGAAAATAAGGGTAACAAGAAGGCATTTTTATAGACCTCCATACAAACTAACTCAATAAAGAAAATACATAATACAATAATTTTGTCATACAAATAAGAAAAAACTATACATGCCTAAAATAACAATCACAGAAATAGAAATAACTAATATAGAATAAATATGAGAAATAAAATTAGTCCAAAATGGAATCTTCGATCAATCAGAATGAATGGAGAAATTAATCAGCCAAGTTAGCAGTTCGCAGCATATCTTTTCAAATCTGTCTGGACAATCAGTTGATTCAGATCGAAGCAGTGTGGCTAGATCTTCGCTGTTGATAATAAACTCTACCAGAAATGAATTGACGGTCGATCGAGGTTTCCCCACCGATTGTAGAGGTCTTTCCGTCAATCGGTCGTATAACATCAGAGATGGTAATTTTGCTCTAGTTTAGTTATATGTCTACCATGAGGATATTTGCTTCGGATTGTCATGTTGGTAGGTAGGGTTATAAGGAGTCCTAAGGAGAAAATGTAAATTGAATGCAATGCAAGGTGAGTAAATGCATAGATCAAAAACAACACTCTCTTCTAGTTTAGAAATCACAGGGAAAATTTACTCTAATATCAAATTGATGGAACCAAAACCAGGGAAGGCGGATCCTCTTATGACGTGTACTAGCAGAATGCAAAACTAAGTGAAACTAATTCTAAAGTTTGATGTAAAATGCTATATAAAGTACCAAAAAAGCCTTAATGAATGGAAAGATTACACTAAATTTGTATGTATGCACATGGAAGGACTTTCCATAGAATCGTTAGTGAGATAGTGATCTACGTTATGTGATTCTGCGCAAAATCACGTTAAATTCAAGATGGAATCAGCATAAATGTGTGCTAGATAAGAAGCTCGTGTGACAATTTGAAATTTCTCAAAATTGTGGAGGAATTATGGTAATACATCATGAGGCAAAAAAATCTACCTAAAATGCAGTAGTGCTGTTTATCACATATGAAGCATGCTAACACAAATAATTCATCCAGACATTAGGCATAAGAAGAGTAGTGGATAAAGGCATAATGTCACTTTCAAGTTTCAATAATCCATTTAGTGGCAAGATTTCAACACAAGCATAAAGATAGGGTGAAGCAGAATATAATGATTACAAGTATGATAAAACATAAGGAGAATAACATAGAAAATTTGAGTAGACATGGAGATATGGGGGACTCGAACCTCTGTTTGCTCCTTGTGATTATGACCCAAATTCGTGGAAAATTGTCATTTGGATCCCTCAACAGTTTAGGTCTCGGATCCCCTCCAAGACACCAGGGTAAAGTTTCCACTAAGCTTTCTATTATCCCATTCATCCTTTCATCTTCTTTAAATCTTTTGTTGCTTCCTTCCTCCATGTTCTGCTACCAACAATAAGGGACCTTCCCCATTGTTTCATTGCACAAGAATCTAAATTAGGATCATTCATTGTGGACTTCTTCTACCCTGTTTCATACCAAAAGAACCTAAACATAGGATCATACGCGGTGGATAGCTGATCACAGGTCCCATAGCTAGAATTGATTTAGCGCCCACAGATAGAATGGATGCAACACCTAGCCACAAAGCTTCACTTGAACAACACTTGCAGCAGGCATTCCTTTCGATCGTTGATCAAAAGATGGATGATGGTTCTAGGCTTATTAATGTTGGACGAAAAAGCAAATGATATTTTTAATTTCTAAGTTGCAAAATTAACTAACAAATTATTTTAATTAAGCACAAAAATAATTTTCTAATTATCATTTTATGATAAATCAGATTTTACATCTCAAAAACTGAAATATTTTAAAATTAAAATCAAATCGGCTCATCTCATAAATAAGAATTTATCAAATTAGATTAAGGAGTCAATTTTAATTTAACAAATCAGATGTGAGGTTCAAAAATTAGGACAAATATCTAGCACTTAAATCCAACAGTAATTTTCACTCAAATAAATGTACGATCACATGATTAGAGACAAGTCAAATTGTCAAAGTTGTGCAATATAATTTCAGATGAGTCAAGAATCAGCAATTAGATTGTTTCAGAGAGAATTATACCTTTACTAGAGTAATCTTAGTTCCAACAAATTAACACGGGTCTTATTACGATGCAGGCAGACAATGCGGTCGTTGGGTGTAGGCCAACGACTCAAAGGTGACGAGCTCTAGGTGGAGTTCACAGGTCTCAAATGGCTTGGGCTGTGCAGGCGAGGGCCAAGCGAAATGGCATGATTGATCAAGTAGGATTGTGGGGTCCAGGAGGATGACCGTAAGGAGGGCGGGCATGCGTGAACATGCTCAAGCTAGCAGGCGCATTGCATAGGCGCAGGCGGGATGCATACGAACAGGCAGTGCTCGTGCACTGGCGTGATGAGGCCCTTTGGCATGCAAGCGGGTTCTGTTTGCATGGGCATGAGTTGCTGACGAGGGTGAGTAGACAGGCGAGCGTCGGAGGTTGGTGGTGGGTGCGTGTCGGAGGCAAGTGCCAGTGTCAAGCACTCATCGAAGGAGACAGTTTGGGAGGTGTAGAGAGAGCAGAAGGTGACAGAAGATTCTTTTAGAGTGGATAATTATGTTTTTTGAGGATTCTCGGTGAAGGCTAGCCTTACTTTTTTTTTTTTTGAAATATCAACCCCTTAACCCAAATCTAGGTACTTAGAAAGCTTTAAACTCATTTCATTAATCAATAATAACTCTCTAATACAATGCTGGATTGCCTCTTTATATAGAGAGATTTCATGATAAAATTTGAAAATATAATACTAAAATGTTGAAAATAAAATGCCAAATAAATCTAAATAAATATGAAATTAATTCTATTACAATAAAATAAATTCAGCTCTAAATATGGTGAGTCTTTAAATCTCCTAAATCTGCTCTGAATCAAATTAAATCAAATCAAATTTAGAAAAAGCTAATATGAAAATCTCTAATTAGCTTTAATCAAATTGAATTTGAATTTTGATTTAGCACTTAATGTCATTCTAGTCGTCAGATTTAATGCTGATTCGTGTATCTACCATTTATTTCCTATAGAATGGATCCAGGGCCAACCCACTTTCAATCTGTTTATTTTCTCGTTCATGCCTAGCCAGTAGCTTGTGTACACACACATACACATAGAAACATGGAAATAGATGTGGTTATATTTTTCATTGGGAAATTTCTAAATTGCTCAATAGGCCCAATTTGCTTGAAAATTTGTCCTAATCCTATCTTTATATCGACTTCCATATAATTCACATACATCCTCTCATTCAAAATACACACAATCACCTATAACCTCACTATGTAGACGCTTAAACAAAAAGTTAAATAAATGCTCAAAACAAAACAAGATATCTAGAGCTCAAAATTGAGCTTATTAAAAAGAAGCTTGTGTCATTATCAAGCCTTTGACATCCATATTAATGTCGAAACGCTTGACAGAAGTGATGTCGAGACTTTGGGATCCATGTCAACCTCAAATGACCCAATAGACTTGATCTTGAGCCTTCAACATTCTCGTTTATATTGAAGCGTTCAACAGAAACTATCTCAAGGATGTTTCATCGATGTAAGTCTTTAGTGGTTAGTGGACAAATGTGGTTAAGCATTCATTGAAGTATCATATCTTATTTCCAAATTAAAAGCACAAGTTTTAAATTTGTATTCCACTCAACTTTATCAAACAACAATCCTTTTTTTAAAATTGTAGGCCTGTCCCCTTATATGGGAAAATACGCACTTAAGAGTAATATATTCAAGAAATCAGAAAACAACAATCTATTTTGTTTTAAGGGAATCAACAACCTTTTTCTCTTTCGTGACATATATTTGATGCCTATGTAATGTCCAGATTTGTTCCTCATGCAACACATTTGAGCCAATCCTCAAGTGAGTTTTTGTTGATGATCGAGCTTTAGTCAGTGAGATCCATCCTCAAGGATTGCCTTTGATTCTCTCTTATCTCAAGCTTGTGGATGTTGAGGGCTCATGCGTGTTAGATGTTGTCGGGTTTGCATCTTCTAAATCGAGATTGAATTTTGAGAGATGAAGATTACATGCCATTGAGTTTGGTTCTTTTCGAGTCTTCGAGATTTTTTTTGTTCTCAAGGTGCTTGACTCCTTAAGGCTTAGGAAGGTATTTTTCTTAAGTCCCCAAGTTGGATGTCCATCTTGAGGAACTTGGTTGCGTAGCCTTTCTAAAGCCACAGTTCTCAAGTCTCTAGTCCTCGAGGCTTAGAATCCTTTGGTGATGTGATGGTCAGACGGATGTAGGCATGGAATGAAGACCTTATTTGTGTAATATGCAATGGATGCAACAATAATATTCAAAAAATGTCTATATGAAACTTTAGAAGAAAAATCTCTATGTGAACTAATCCTCAAAATGATGAGATTTTAATATTCATGTATCAACACGTGATTATTTGTAACCATGTGGAGAAATTAATTACAAGGAATATATATAAACAAGCAACTAATGCATGAAAGGAAAAATTTTCAATAATATTTTAGAAATTAGAATAATCATGCACCAATTAAGATCGTTCACACATGTAATGAATTTAACAAAAACTAAATAAATATTCCCACATAAAATATCAATCTAGAGAAATAATATATAAAATTCAAAGAGTTAATATGATAATAGTTTAGTCTCGATATAAACAGATAACATGAAAAAAATTGTGTAATATGAAATTTAAAGGGAAGAATATAGAGGTTAATAAAGAAGAAAGAGAAACACAAAGTATATATAAATATTGGATTACCGTATACTCGCTCCTATCGATCGTGCCTCAAACCGGAAGAAACAGTGAATCTGATCCCCTCTTCATCGCTGTGTCCTAGGTTTTATTCCCTCCAGTGGCTAGCAATCTCTAAATCTGAATTCTCTGTGAAAATCTCATCTAAAATCTATTAACAGTCGGCCAATATGGTCTTTAAATACTCGCGTTTAAGCCTTCTCAAGTTTTGGATCAATTTTGGCCATTGGATCATCAAAATTGAGGTTGGATGGCTGAGATCACCTGAAATCCACAAAAATAGGATTTTTTGCTATTTTTCCTTCCATCCCGACCCTTTCACCCCTGCCATTTCTACAAAATTTTGATCCGAACTGCCTTGAACTCCCAAAAGACCGCTTTACCCTTCATGTTTTAGCTAAATGATCCTTCATCTTTCTGCTAAATTGCCCTGCAGCCTGCTGTAGGCTGAGCCAAAGCAAAATTGTCATGGAATCATTATATTTTGGTTCTCTATTTTGGATGCTATCAAAGTCAAAAAATTGTGTTTATAACATTTTTTAGCATAAGTTTTGGGTCCAAAACAACTCCAAACAACCCCAAAGTTTTGTAAAATTGCCACCACTTGAATTTAACAACTTTTTTCTTCACTTGGAACTTGAAATTTCTCATTCAAGGCATAGAATTGCCAAAAAAGACATGCCACATAACTATGAAAAAAACCTCCAAAAATAAAATAAATATTGCCCAAGATAATCGAACTCCTTCACTGTAATTGATGTCATCATAAATGTGAGTAATGTCACATATGCACCTACATCACTAGCATACTGGTAAGTTGAAGCATTTTAATTTGATCTCAAGTCAAAGTTACACTATAACTATGCAAATATAATATATTCTAGTGTTATGAATGTAAATTCATCAAGGTTAAAACAGCAAGTAAATCAACATCTTGAGTGTAGTACAAGAAGTATGATGTCATTGACATTTAAATTCTTCTGCTTTACTTTGTGTGGTGTGGGGGGGTAGGCCTTTTACTGTGTGCCTGCATGCAGTTTAAATTTCAGCTTTCTAATTGTCTCTATCATGTTTGCTAAATTTTGATAACCAACCACCTTAGATTCTTAAGCTTGTAAGCTGAAGTCATGGAGTATATTTTATATTCTTAATAATGCTCGATGGCATTCTCTTTTTGCTTTTGAAGTGTTAAATTCAGTGCTACTTTTTCCTTTTTCATGTTATTGTGAGAATTAATGGGGACAATAGGGCTCGATCTTGAGACTTTCAGATACAATACCATGCTGAACTGTGATTACCCCAACTTAATAGTTTAAACTTATAGGTTATAGCACAAGAATTATTCTTGTACTTAAATTTAAGTTGTTTTTCAACAAAAGAAACACGTCTATTTTGGTAACTAATCTTCTTAGGTTTTGTGGGCAGCATGAATATTTTCAAATGTTGGAACTATTCTCTTTGTACGAGTTGAGAAAATTTGCCTTTTTGAGAAACAAGTGGTTTTACTTAACCAAGAAGAACCTTGGTGTCAAACCTTTCGGTACTTAAGGTCAAGCCCTGTGGTTTCATATTTTAACATGTAGTTGTCAGTGTGTCAAGCTACATTTGTTTCTGCAATCAATGGATTTACTAGCTGGACCTCATTCTTCAATCAAATCTATAGATGTAACTGTGTGTGTCAAGTATTTGAGCTAGATAGTTTCGTGAAATCATGATTGGTAGTTCTTTAACTGACAGAAATCTAGACTTGGTTAGGTTAGGTATTTTCCGTTTCCACAGAGGCTCTTCAGAACTGCACAATTTTTTTTTGGTCATTTCTTTTTTTTCAAGACCAGCATATTTTTTCTTCCATTGGGTGTTAAATCTATCCTTTCACATTCAGATGATTCAGGGAAAAATATTGATTTTTCCTCTTCCATTTGCTCGGAGAAACTAGAAATGATGCCTTTTTTCAAGCAGAATCGGAGGAGTTATAAGTCCAAAAAGGCAGAGCTATCTCTGTTAGATCTATATTCTGGTTGTGGTGGAATGTCAACAGGTCTTTGTCTTGGAGCAAAGGCTGCTGGTGTAAATCTCGTAACAGTAAGTGACTGGGAAGCAGCTTCTCTAATAAGTAATGTTCATTTTACCTTGAATATTTTGCTTTTTTGTTCATGCTTCTTTTTACTGACTTTCCAGTGCTTTCTACATAGAAATGGGCTGTTGATTTTGATGAACCTGCCTGTCAAAGCCTAAAGATAAATCACCCAGAAATACTGGTAAGCTTCATTTACATGACTTGCTTACTTTGTCAGCATGATTACTTAGTAGGCAGTAAATAGTATGCTTGCCTGAGTAGGTCAGGAATGAGAAGGCTGACGATTTTCTTGAGCTATTGAAAGAATGGAATAAACTTTGTGACCAATATGCTAGCAATATTGGTGAAAGTAGAAATCTTGATTCAGGAGTATCGCAATTTGAGGATTCCAAGCTTAAAACCTCCAATGGGCGGTCATCCAAGGAATATGAAGTTTTAAAGCTTGTGGATATCTGTTATGGCGATCCCACTAGTTCAGGAGAGCATGGATTGAAATTTAAGGTATCTCATCGTATCTTTTTTTATGTTTATGTGCAGTGCATACTTTTATTGATTTGATTGCATTGAAAGCATTGTTGTCTCTTTTCTTCATAAATAATTCTGATTTACTTTTTCTGTGTATTATTGCATTTTCAGCATAGTTCTCTTTTCTGCATTGAAACACTGACAACACCTTCCATCCCCCCCGCCCCAAACAAAAAAGGGAACAGGGAACAGTGTCAGCTTGCCTCGAAAATTCATGATCATATTACTCTTAGTGCAGAGTGGTATGGGGATCGAACAAGAATACTCTAACTCTCTAATAGTGCCTATTTAGTTATCATACTATTTGGTCATGCCAAAGATCAAATTGGTTCATTCATTATAAATATTAAAAAATAAATTTTAAATTAATTTTTATAACACCATTTACAACTTTCAATATAAAAAATGTATTTTATTTCACATTCTACAAAAATTTTTAACACAAGTTTATGTTTCATCACATACATCAAGGCAAGATTACAAATTTTATGGCAAGATCAAATTGGTCTTATTGCCAAACAAGCCTAAATCCGTCAAATGCCTAGTTCGTATGACCAACTACCAAGAAGAGTATTACAGGAGATTGCAAGCCTCAAGGTCTAGCGAACGATATACAGTGCCTTAACAAAGGAGCACCTTGACCTCAACATTCAACCCAAGTTGTGAGCTCGATAACTTGATATGTTGAGGAAACATCTTGAGGTTAAGGAACCTCAAATCCTTGTGGACAGAGCTTGATGTTGATTTTGCCCTTGACATCAAATGCCGTATGACATCTTGGGAAAACAAGGCCTTGACACCTACACTACTCAGGTTTAGAGAGAACCAGTAGAATCCTCAAGGACGATCCTCGTGGGTAGAACCGACTACCCCAAGGCACAACCACCTCACTTATCTCATGAGGAATGGCTGCACACATGGGACAAATTCTGATGAGATTCTAGAGTATGAACACTTCCCTGGAGAGCGCTGGTAGTGCTGCAATAGAAGGGACAAAGGCTCCATATTCCTTGTAAATTCCTTGTAACTGGTGGAGTCGTTTGGATGTATTTTTCCTTGAAAGTGTTCTCTTCATATAAAAGAAGGTTATGTAATTGTTAAGGTTGTTGCCGGTTGAAGTTGAGTGGAATAGAAGCTTCAAACTTTGTTCATCGTCTTTTCCACTTTCTTTGCCTTTGTTGTTTTCTACTTCTTTGTCATCCGGCTTGTGGGAGATAAAGGGGAGATAGAAAAAGCAACCAACCAAACCCCAAGACTTCCATCTGCACATTTCCCTCTAGGATCCCTTTGTTAGAACTGAAATCGTTGAGTTCCTTGAGCAGATTAAGGATAAAGGAGCCTAATTTGAATTCTAGCACTTCATGCCCGAGCCTGTAGAGCATAAGAAACTTGGCCTGAGAACTGAATGGCTGTAAATCTGATTGTTTCTGGATTAGTGGAGCGTCGAGAAGAAGCTCCATAAAAATATTTATTAGTTGTAAATTACTACCTAAAGACATAAAAGGATAAATTTGATATGATAATATCAACAAAAATAAGGTGGATACTTTTGTTGACATTGGATGCTTTCATTGATTGCACAAAGGTGAGGTTATGTGCTGACAGAGTGTCATGTTTGTAGTAATTGTCAATTGTTCTAATTATTTTTAATATCCATTTATTCTTATTTGTGATAAATTTGGATCATCCTACCATTTTGAAGCCTCCTTTTGAGCTTTTGATAGAAAGTTGGAACTTTGGTTGGTAAATGGTGTGGCATTGATAACTTGATATCTACTGTTTTCTTCCGGAATAGACAGTTTGATTTTATTCGAACTGTTCAAGTCATTCGCATACACAATCATAAGCTTTGAAAAGTTTGAAGCTTAACAGTTCTGTTCCTGCACTTTGCCTTACGTTGTTCTTCACATGAAAATGTTATTCTCATCTTACCTGAGAAAGAATTTATATATGAATTTATTTTGTTTCCCAAACACTCTTATGCTGTATTCTGATCTGTCAAGTTAACCAATAGGTAGCAACAGTAAAAAAAAGCTTAGTTATTTCAAGATTCTGTGATGATTTGACTCATTGCTATTCTATGATTGCAAGTGTAAATACATAATATTCTTTGACATAATGGGCGGTATTTAGGTTCGTTGGAAGGGGTACAATTCTAGTGAAGACACGTGGGAACCACTTGAACATCTAAGGTACATAAGTTTGCAAGTATGAAACATTTGTTTTACTCATGAGACTTATCCCCAGTTCAATAATCTTTCAGCAACTGCAAAGAGCGAATTAAAGATTTTATAAGAGAAGGGTCCCTTTCAAAGCGACTGCCACGACCTGTGAGTATTTAAATGCTTGTGTCCTAAAGTTGATTCTTCTTGATAGTGGTTGAGTTGAAGAGTGGTCTGACTTTTTGTTCCTATAATTTCTCTTTTACTTGTCTTTCTATTCAGGGTGATGTTGATGTTATCTGTGGAGGTCCTCCTTGTCAAGGTATTAGTGGGTATAACCGATTTAGGAATTTTGATGCTCCATTAGATGATGAAAGGAACCGCCAAGTTGTTGTCTTCATGGATATTGTGCGTTTTTTGAAGCCAAAGTATGTTTTGATGGAAAATGTTGTTGATATCTTGAAATTTGCTAAGGCAACACTTGGAAGATATGCTTTAAGTCGTTTGGTTGAGATGAACTACCAGGCAAGACTTGGGATTATGGCTGCTGGTTGCTACGGCCTTCCACAATTTCGTTTGCGTGCCTTTTTATGGGGTTGTCATCCTGAAGAGGCAAGTTATGTGCTTGGCCTTAATTAATTTGGTTCATATTGTCTAAAATTCTTTTTTAATGTAGAAATTACCCCAATTCCCACTTCCCACGCATGAAACCATTTTGAAGGGTGGTGCGCCTGCTGAATTTGAGGTACATCCATATATTGATGTTTTATTGAGTTCAATATTTTAGCTTAGCTTCAATGCACATCTTTTCAAGTTAATATCCTGGTAGGAATGGCTTTGGCTGAATGTAACATTAATTTTTTTTGGAGGAATTGTCTTGATTTAATCACAATGTATTTCAAGATCTTGGTTTTATCATATGTTTCAATGCAAAAACAAAATATCATTTTAATGGTTTCATCTTTCACACATAATCTTATTGAATCACATTATGTCCATTAGTAGTAAGTGTTGTTTGTCTTTAATGTGTGGTGTTCTCCTAGCTTAGTAGGGAAGGAATTTTCCTAGGTACCAGGAGTTCTTAGGTTTGAATCACATTACCATAATTTTCAAGTCGGTTGGGAGAAATTGTAGTATTGAAAGGGTATATCGAAAATAAGCTTGTTTTAGATGTTGCTCCATTCCCATAGTATAGGGGCTGACTGCTACTTAATTATGCAGCCTAACCTTGTTGCATATGATGAATGTCAACCTCGGACGTTGAAAAAAGCTGTTGTGCTTGAAGATGCTCTCTCTGATCTTCCACCAGTAAGCTGATTCAAAATTTACACAATAAATTATAGGGTAAATTACTTATAGGTCCTTACAGTATACCTATAATAATAGTTTGGTCCAAATCTTTTGAAATCTTTCACTTAAGTCTTTATTTTAAATTCTAGGGGGCCTAAGTTAAAGATTTCAAAAAATATTAGGAATCTAAGTGAATGATTTTGGAAAATGTGGACCAAAGTATAATTACTGGTAAATTGTAGGGACAGATCAGTCTACATTATATTATTACTTATATCATGAAATTAGATAATGAAAAAAAGAAGAAAACCCCATCATTGTAATTGTCACAATTTTATATCAGTTTCCTTTTCTTTATATGATTCGTCTTTGGAATCAATCCAAAGTATCTTTTGATGTTTTTCAATGCTTATGAAAGTCAGTAACCTTGGTTGCAGGTCACCAATGTCGAAGATCGTGAGGAAATGCCATATAATGGAGTCCCTCAAACAGACTTTCAGAGATACATTCGGATGCAAAAAATTGGTAACTCATCTGCTAATACTAAAATGTTTCAGGAATTGTTGGCTCCAGTCCTGCTGCATAGTATCATGTCTAAAATATAATCTAATGGTGCTAATTAGAAGGCTTAAAAGTTAACATCAACATTGAGCATTCTGATTTATTAGTTGTAAATCCAAAGTCATCTGTTTCATACTCGCATTGTTGGCTTTGTTTTCAATTTTCCTGTGTGATTTGAACCATTTTCTACATGTTGCTTCTTGGTACATTGTGTTTCCCTATTTTGTTAAACAACCAACTATTCCAATTATCTATATACCTAAGTTTCCATTGCATATGTTATTAATTGTGATTAATGGATATTTCATTGTATGTGTTAAATCTTGGGTTGTCAACTAACCTAAAAGCTTATGCTAGCAGCTTATGATTCAAGAGTAATTTTATATTCTTACACGCCCTCTAATGCACAAGCTAGTTTGCTTAGCCTTGTGGATTTAATTTAGATAGGTCTTTTTGTAATCTTATCCTAAAGATAATCACCAAACCTTGAACTTCAAATCTTTGACTTTAATACTATATTAAATCTCCGGTTGCCAGCTAGCCTAAAAGCTCAAGCCGGTAGATTCCTGGTGGTACATTAATAAGATTTGTTTGTTTAACTATGTGCTTTCATGTTCCACTTGTAATTTAAGCTTGATTTTTTGAATTCATTTTATCAGAAGTAGAAGATTTAGGATCAGCTACTAGTACCGTTGCTGTGCTGTATGACCATCGGCCTCTACCGTTGGGTGAGGATGACTACCTTCGTGTTTGTCAAGTTCCTAAAAGAAAGGTTGCCTTGGCAGATCAAGCTTTTAAACTTTATGTGAATTTGGGAACATATTATGTGGATTAATCTAATTGACTAATGACACTTTTAAGGGAGCAAACTTCAGAGATCTACCAGGTGTCATTGTTGGAGCTGATAACACGGCTCGAATTGACCCATCAGTGGAGCGGAAATTGTTGCCCTCTGGGAGACTACTGGTATGTCTGTAGCGACAAACTATGATATTTTCTGGATTAGATGATTTTTAGAGAAGAATGCATGGAAGTATGAATGCATCATCAGAGAGGTTCCAAATATAGGAAAGGGATGGTGACCACACAAGAGTATGCAAGTTTAATGTGACAAACTAAGATATTAAAGTACAGCATCAAATCAACGTATTCTGAAGTTCAATTTTTATTATAAAGGTAGAATGATAGTGTATTTGTGTTATTTGTTTGTTTAATGTATCAAGTTCAAAGAAGATATTCTGCCACTTCAAGGGAACTTCTTGCTTTGTGTTGAACTTCTGCCGCACATAACTATGGTGATATATAATTGGATACATAGAACAGTTGTGTCGCCACGCTGGTTCTCTCACGGGATATTGAGTCTTCTTCTTGTATTGGTTTTGTTTCACTTGAATTGGACTGAGAGCATATCCTTAGGCTGTAATCGGTTATGTTCTCTTAGGGGCCTCTTAGTCTCTTTGATATTGGAGCACATTATATTAATTGCATACATGTCACTAAAATCTAGTTATTTTTTATTTTGACATCTAAATTTTTAATATTACATAATAACCACTAAAGTCATATGATAATTATATGTCATGTGCAATTTGTGTCGTAAAGTTATGGCATGTATGTTTTAAATATTGTAATTTTCATATGATTTTAGTACCTAATATGTAATATTATACATTTGGTGTCAAACACGTAAAATAGCAAAATTTTACTAGCATATATGTAGTTGTCTCAAAATTATAATGGAGATGGATCAATTGGGGAAGTTTATTTAAAGGACATGAGCATGAAAATTTTCTCCTAAAAAGATAAAAACAGACAATATTTGTTTCTGTACTTGCTATATGTGATTGATCATGTGAGTTATGATTTAACACATTCTTTCTTCTGCTCAGGTACCGGATTTTGCTATTAGCCACTGGAATGGCAAATCAGCGAGGTTGTTAAAGTTCTAAAGTGCTTTTAACATCACTAGTTTATCATCATTTAAGTTGCTAGATTTTCAAAAGTTGTTGATGTTCTTCCAAACAGATGTTTTGCTCGATTGTGGTGGGATGAAATAGTACCAACAGTGTTAACCGTACCTGATTCCCATTGCCAGGTATGCTTCTGTCTGTCGAAGTGGTCGGCAAATTATATTCTTCATAAACTAATGAAACCTGTCAACTTTTCAAGGCTGTATTACATCCCGAGCAAGATAGAGTCCTTACAATTCGTGAGAGCGCGAGGGTGCAAGGATTTCCTGATTTCTATAGGTTATGTGGGAAAGTGAAGGAAAGGTAATGCTTTGTTTTTTTTTTTTTTTGCACTTGCTTAGGAGCATTTGTGTTTCAAATTTTAGATTTGAATGTGCCAAGATTGGAGTTGATATGGGGCATCTTTCTTTTGAGCACAACCAAACATGTGGGCTGTGATTCTTGATCTAAAACTAATTTTGAGGTTGGGTCAAACATAAAAAATCTGGTCCTATGGATGAACAAGTGCATTTGTTTTGTCAGGTTACATGACATATCACATCATGCACATATTTCCTGATTAAGGGTGAGCAAAATACTCGAACCTCTTGTAGTTTACTTAGTTCGAACTTGACTCGATTTTCTTATAACTTGAAATTAACACACTAGAAATAAAATCGATTCAACTCATTAACACTCAATATATGAATAATGATACATACGTAAGCTTTTCAGATATATATTTAGAGATTTATGTTCGTAAATATGGTATATAGGAAGGTTTTTTATTGAAGAGATTTAAGGTATATATTAAAGAGATTTATGTATAAATATATAAATAATACATATTATATGCAAATATATAATATTTATTATATGTAAAATGAATATTTAAATAAAAAATAAGATTAAAAATCAAGCTCGATTCAATTTAAAAATCAACTTAAAGTTGAATGGATTTTAGTCTATTCTAATCAAACTCATTTTGAATTCGAAATTTCTAGTTTGAGTTGTGATGCAAACTTGCTTGAACTTATCTCATTAGGAGCTCTATGAATTTTGATTGCACATTGTGTTGTGTCTTTATGTCCCCATAGCGTGTGTATTTCCTAGACATAGATTGGCATACAACTTGTAATTTGTGATATCATATTAGTGTATTCAACATCCGAGCATAGGAAAAACCACATTTTCTTTTAAAACTATTTATTTATATACCACTTTCAAAATTGTATTTATGCATACAACTCCAATCACTTGAATATTATACTACTTTTAAAAATATATTTACATATGTATCACTTTTTAATGTTATTCTTACAGTTGTCTTTTGCCATTCCACATGGTGGATACACAATCTTTGCTAGGAATGAATCGTTTTGTTGTAGAATTCTTAGTATTTTTTGGAACAATTACGGTGAAAAATATTTTTTCATGCCAAAATATTGGAATGGTATTCTCCTATTTATTTATTATTTATCTTATGTCAGATTTTCCATGGATATAAGCCATTCAATATTTTTTAATTTCAATATTTTGGATTTTGGACCATGAGAACTATTTGTTTTGATTTGCTTCTTTCTACCTGTAATAAAAATTGGTATTTATCTTGATTTTTTTCCTCTTGTTATTGGTTCACAAAATAATATACGAAGTAATATTTAAGTTTTGGCTGATCTGTTCAGAAATGCTAAAAGTGGTATACAAGTAAAACTCTCTTTTCTTTTATATCATCGATAAGTGTATCTCATAACTTTTTAATTTTGGTGCCATGTATGGAAATTACAGATATCGACAAATCGGAAATGCTGTGGCTGTTCCTGTTGCTCGATCTTTAGGCTATACCTTGGGGATGGCATGGCTGAAACAATGTGGAGAAGGGCCTCTGATGACTCTCCCTCCAAAGTTCTCTCTTTTCTGCACTGTGCAAGACCCCTCCAGCTCTTCATCTGGCATCCATGGATGATTTGATGTCCTCCTGGAGTGCTGCTGAAAATCTATTGCGGTTCAGCCTGGCAAACTGTTCAGCTAACCATTCATCTCTTTTGATCATTTATCTTCAATCATTTGTTCTCACAGCAGAAACCAACCGCATTTGTTCAGTAATTTAGACCTCACTCTATTCTTCTTCTTCTTCTTCTTCATTTGTTCAGTAATTTAGACCTCACTCCCTTCTTCTTCTTCTCTCTCTCTCTCTCTCTGTGTGTGTGTTTTTCTTTCATCTCCATCCCTCCTGCCATTCCTGTCTCCTCTTCTTCTTCTTCTTCCTCTTTATCTCTCTCACACACACACAATGTATTGTAGTTAATCTGCAGCCATTGCTGTCCCATTAGTAAATTGGGATTCAAATTTCAATAAACATTTTCACATTTATTGATGCATAAGTGAAAGCATGCATTCATCAGCTGCTGTTCAATTCAGAACTCTGCTGTTCCTTGTGGAATCACATGCGTGTGATGGGCCCAAGATTTCCAGTGTTATTTTTTTTCCTATTGCAATCAAATGCTTCATGTTCTCTAATTTATACCTTCAAAATGATTGCTAATGGATATTAGACTTATAATTTCAGACAAAATCCCCATTAATGTGTTGCTTCCATTTGTTGAGAGTTTGTCATATAAAATTTTTTTTATGTGATTTAAGGAGTTATTTGGTTCAATTCTATTTAGATTTTAACATCATTTAAATATTTATTTTATCCTTAAATTATTTTTATTTAAATATATTATAATAGTTAATATAGAGTAATTAAAATATAATTTCAAGCTTTATATATATATATATATGTATATAATTGAACTAATGATATTATTCACTCAAAATTTAGCAGGTGTAGTGAAATTTGAAAATTTAAGTGGCTCATACTGAATTTGATTTGAGATCAAATATCATTTTAAAGTGAGCATTAGTTCAGTTGTGTGATCATAGTCTATCGTATATGTGGAGTGGAGCTCATGGTGCGCGTGTTGAGTTGTAATTGGGTGGTGAATTCGGCTCAGGGCAAATCGAATAAACCTCCTCAAGCTGGACTTAAGTTTGGCTCGATCTGCGCTAAGTTATTGAACCTAGCTGCTCGATTTTTGGTTTATAGCCTCTCTTTGGTTGGAGATTATTTTAAATATAAATTTTTTTTATATATTGTGTAGAATATAAAATAAAATTAATTAATATATTAAAAAATATGCATAAAAGTATATTTTTTATATGAAAATTTATAAAAAAAGTATTTTATTTTAATTCTTAAAAAAATAATGATGCCTGGCCTGCAACTAAAGGCATATAGACTTGCTTTGAACCGAAAATCTGTTATCCGATTTGACCCGACGAAGAAAGCCGAAAGGGGCTATAAGCTCTTGTTTGGTGCGAGGATTAAATCAGGACCAAAATAATACTAATTTAAAAAACAACAATAATAATAATAAATAAAATTTTTAATTATTTTATACAAATTTTAATGTAAAAAAATATTATTTTATTTTATATATTCAATAATTTTAATAAAAAAATTAATTTAATTTTACATCTTAGATTAAAATATTTAATTCGAATATTTTAATCTAGGATGTGAAATAAAATATATATTTTTATTAAAATTTATTGAGTATGTTAAATAAAATAATATTTTTTTATATTAAAATTTATATAAATAATTAAAAAATTTAATTTATTATTATTATTATTTTTTAAATTAGTATTACTTTGGTCATTTGGCCGATTGCCAAATTGGCCAGCTGCTCTCATGATGAACGATGTGCAGGTTCTGGTTTCCATTTCCTCCGGTCAAAAGCTTCGGTGCTGCGCTGTCTAATGGGTTCGCCTCTTTACCCGCCTCCGTTATTTCCAATTCTAGGGTTAGGGTTTCTCGCTTATTCACCGATTTCCCTCCTTTCTGATGATCGCCATCCTCGGTTATGTACGGATCTTAGATATTTTATAATTAGGCGGCCAAAATCTTGGGTGTTTTGCTGCGATTTTACTCGCTCTTTCTAATTTCTGAATTTTTCTTCGTGTTTCTGTTCTTGTTTTGACAGGGCCGGCTTTCGTGATTATGGGAGTCAGCGGCTCAGGTAAAACGTAAGCATTTGTCGCCTTCATTATGGATTGTCTTGGAAGGAAATGAAAATGGGTTTGAATCTTTCTACTCATCAAAACATAGCTTAGTGAGTTTTTCTTTTCTGCAAGGAAATGCTTCTTCTGATCTTGCCAGTTGAGTGGCTGATCCGATTGTTGTGGTCGCACTTGATCGAATTGTCATACTATTCTACCATTGAAGATGTGATGCCCGTGGCCGAAGAGGGCGGGGAGTGATCGCCGGGTGATGTTCCAAGAGAAAGGAATCACTGAGGCAAAGTGCGGCTCCTGGCAAGCTTCTAGGCCAAATAATGAGTGGTGAGAGGGGCACATGAATGAATCGTCCCACATCGGAAAGGGAGGGAGATCCTGAGCTGTATAAGTAGATAACGTGATCTCAAATGGTAGAGGCGCCTTTTGGGGCAAAACCGTGAGGCTAGTGATGGAAAACTCTATAATTGAGCGTGTTTGAGCTGGAGTAGACTGGGATGGGTGATTTTCTGGGAAGTGCTCAAGTCACGCAGTTTTCTTAAAGTCAAAACGGACAATATCTCTATAATGAGATCACGGGATGTTACAATATCAGAGCCGACCTCCTGCAGTACGATGTGGTTCGAGGACGAACTAGGCGGAAGCTGGTGGGCCTGTGACACCCATGGACGAAGAGGGCGGGGAGTGATAGCCGGGTGATGTTATAAGAGAAAGGAATCACTGAGGCAAAGTGCGGCTCCTGACAGGCTTTTAGGCCAAATAATGAGTGGTGAGAGGGGCACAGGAATGAATTGTCTCACATCGAAAAGGGAGGGAGATCCTGAACTGTATTAGTAGATAACGTGATCTCAAATGATAGAGATGCCTTTTGGGGCAAAACAATGAAACTAATGATGGAAAACTCCGTAGTTGAGCGTACTTGGGCTGGAGTAGCACTGAGATGGGTGACCTTTTGGGAAGCGCTCAAGTCATGTAGTTTTTTTAAAGTCAAAACAGATAATATCTCTACAATGAGATCATGGGATGTTATAGAAGAGATAGATAATTACATACATAACACAAACAATCAAATGACAAAATTGCATATTACATGTTATGCACTCAAATATTGCTATTTGCATGTATTTTATGTAGCAAAAAGTAACACGCCTAGGTTAATTTTGTTAAAGATTGGGTACTTCGTTTTGGGTTAATTTATTTCGTCTTGTTATTATTGATTCTGTCTTTTCTTATGATAGTATATTGTTTGTAAGCTATTTTTCTTTTAAGAACAGCATCTATACAAGTTAGACATGCTAGAATATTTTTAGCTTCTTTGATGAAAGCTAATTGTGGTATTCTTATTTCCGGCGTTTAAAATTTGTTATATACGTATATAAATTATTGAAGATTTGGGCCTTTCATTTGTGTTGTATGTGTATTCAATATGAAATATAGCAATGTAAAGACAAACTCAGAGACAAAATTGAATCAATTGGTAATAATAATCACTGGTTGTGTGTGGTAACTGGCCTGAATTGATATTTTCCTTCCGACGCACCAAAACTTGAATTTATCACTTCAACTATGGACTAGGTCACCTGTGTTTGTTTGGAAAGATTATTTTTTTCGAATTTCAAGGAAAGATTATTTTTTTATTTGCAAAGATTAGAAACTTAGATGAAGATATTTTTATTGAATTGTGTATGATGTGAAATAAAGTTAATTATTATGTTGGAATATGTGAATAATGTGAGATAAATTAGTTGTTATTTTAGTATTTGTGTAGGATGTAAAATAAAGTTAATAAACTTGTTCGTGGACACATTATTTTCTTAATTAGAGCTTGTTCATAATTTTCATACTTACGAACTCAAATATATTTGAGCTTGGTCACAAACATATTAGTGAGCTTATTCACGAACAACATAAATTAAGCTCAAACTTATCTTTATGTTTGTGAATCAAGCTCAATCGAGCTCCAAATAAGCTCGAGTTTTGTTTTAGTAAATGAACATGGACTTAAATATATCACTACTTGATTCAGTTCGGTTCATTTACAGCCCTAGTTGAAGTAACTTGCATGAACTAGCAAATATGATTTGTGAAAAAAGTTAATGAAGTCAATTCCAAATAGTTAAGATAAAGTTACGAGGATAATGAATGATCAACAATTCTCAGGTAGTATTATCCCTAAGCTATTGAACCAAAGGCACTTAGTAGTAACTAGAAATCATAAGAATAACTGCACATATGCAAGAAAGAATATAAAATGAGAAATTCGAAAAAACAAAAAAGTCGGAGGGTCTTCTTTTTTGTTTTGATGAAAAAAGTTGGAGGATCTTCTCCAAGCCTAAAGACGGTAAAAGGAAAACAAATTACGAAAGGATGAGGGAAAATAAATTACTTCTTTTTTCTTGAGCATTGGAATGACAAGACGCAAAATTGATGTAAATAAGATTGTAGTTTCTCCTCGTTAAATATATATCGAAAAGGTTACTTTGGAAAAAGGAACACATGCATTTCAATTAATAATATCATCTATAGCCCAAACATGAGGCAGCCAAGGGGTAGGATCAATTAAAAAAGTTACAATCTGAACCTTTTCATACCGCATTACTCCTGCCTTCAAGTTTCACACACATGATAGATATATACTTGCAAATCTCCAAAAATATCAGCAAATAATCGTAGAGGTTTCTTGCAGAGCAAGTCAACATATATAAACATAACAGGAAATTGGTTCAAAATATACTAGGAAATAATGAAAGATATCAACACAACATTCCAGTTATTGCTGGAAGAATTTGCAGCTCTCTAGCAGCATATGCACCCAGCATATGTGGTCACTATTGCTTGAGCCATCCCTAAGGCAATCGCTGCTGCTAGTCCAAGATATTCAGCAGGGCTGTTAGGGTATATACATTCACCGGGCACATTCATTATCACATCAGAAGCCTAAAAGAAACAGAAGAACATGCTAAAAGATTAGTAGGAATCCTAGCATGAGAGCAAAGCTCAGTCTGGCACATGTCATTTACTGTTAAGCTGAATTTAGAGCTTGGGTTTATAATTATACCTTAGGCCAACGCTAATGATTTCAAACTAGTTCTTAGTAAAACAATTCAAGAAACATATTCAAACATCACATAAGCTCAGCATTATTGTATGAAAAATCTCAATCTGTAAATACCCTTGAGGTATTCAAAAAGAAAATGAGAGCCAGTCAAACAAAAAGGTTAAAATAAAAAGTTCAGATAGAGGTGGTAAATGTCTTTCAATAATTAGAATCCAATCACAGTTAGCTGAGTAAAAGTTTCAAATTATTCCATTCCTTGTTCTGTACAAGACTAATAGGTCAAGTTTAGTTCTCCAATGCCCATTCCTTCACTGAATATCAATTGAATAGGCACCATAAGCAGAAAGCTTAAGCGGTGATGGAAAAATATTTGCATATTTTCCAATAGCTTGTCCAATGACCAGTCCAAACATTGTTTCTTTCCGATATTACAAGTGATAACAGGCATCGCAGTATTTTGCTGTAGTCTCTAAACGTTTCCAAAATGAGAAACACCTTTCCTTTTACTCCACCCCTTCAAACTTGGCTTCTTCTTACAATATCTATGCTTTAATCGCTTCGCTGTCACCGTGTTGTGACTGTTAAGCATGCACATACCATTTACCCATTAAAGCTACATTCATATTCTTGGGATATTAGTCCCTAAACCTCCATTCATCTTGATTTTGCACATCTGAGCTTCTCCATCAACAGTCAAAGAACAGAATTTCTGCCTCCCCAGCAGAATAGAGACTGACACGAGAGAAGCAACTTCTGGAAAGAGCATTCTCGTAAAATAAGATCATCAGCAACACGACATACTGAAACTGTTGAATAGCTGGATAAGGAGAGATCGAAAAACATAATTGAATAAATATTGCTCGCATGAAGAACTTAAATTCTGCGGTAATGAAAGAAAATCAGAACAACAGGGATAGCTCATCCGAAGAATAAAAGTTTCACTAACTGAGAAACAGTAGCCCATGACCGCCCAATCCAAGATTACACTCAGATAGCTTCTTCGGATAAGCATCTTGCCTAACAGAGCGCGAACAACCAGACTCTTTCCATAGCGCGCCCCCAATTCTGAACCTTCAAAACCTCGAAGAAGGGACCTCGTGGAACTAGCATGCAGCAAACTTCAAACCCTAGAAGCGAAAAACACAAAAATGAAGGCACGGGAAGGCTAACCTTGATTCTCGTTGCCTCCGCTGCGATACCTAGAGCAACAAAAAGAAGACCAATAAAGGCCACTGTAACACACACGACAATCACCTTCCTCCTCATCCTCTCTCTCTTTCTCTTTCTCTCTCCACCCCCTGAGACGTGAGTGAAACTGGTGTTCGGTCGGCAGGCAGCCTTTTTTAAAAGCAGGTTCTCTTGATAATTAAAAACAATTCACCATTTGTTTTTGACAAAATTCACCAAATATATTTTTAGTTGAAATAAAATCGAATCTTAAAAAAATGACTTCAAATTATTTTAAAAATTAAAAAATTGAAATTGTCTATTAATGTAATTTTAAGTGAAGTCTAAAATCTCTTTAAAAACTGAATTTAATTTTATTTATTTCAAAGGTATTTATTGCGGATTTATTTATGAATATTATAATTTGATCAAGATGGTTCAGCAATTAATTTGGGTTCGAATTGATTCAACTTGGATTAAGTCTGGATCTAATTTACTAAATATTATTTATGCACAAACATATTATATATTTTAAATCATCAAATTGAATTATAATAATTTATGAAAAAATATTTTAATTTAATAATATAACTCAATAATTTTTTTTATTAAAAAAATAACTAAGTAATTCTATTAAATTTATTAATTTTTAAAAAATAAATTTTAAAAAGAACAAAAATTTAAATAAAAAAGTAATTATATTTTTTATTATTAAAAAAATATAAAATTTATAGTAATTTAAATATGTGAATCTCTATATCAAATATTATAAAGATTAGATAAATATTTATATGTACATTTTAATTTGATTAACTCAAGATCTGATGATAAAAATTAGAAAAATTGAGTTCAATTTTTAATTAGATAATAATTTTTTTTAATACATTAACTAGCTAATCGAATTAGAATTTGGGTCAAAATTCAAAAGGTACTGACCCATTTACTGGCATACCTAATAGCTCTTTTTTTGTTTCCCTCTTCAAAGATTTTTTTTTTTAATTTTAAAAACTCTTTGAAATTGTAAAAACATTTTTTTTTTATATCAGATTGAATTAACAGGCGGGGCGGCTATTCAGATTCTCGGCGTGCCATTATCGAGTTCGTGAGCGCGTCTTCTACCCGTTCCCATCGCTGCTTGCCGGCTGCACATCTCACTCCAGAGCAACGGTTGGCGACGCGTGGGGAAGAAAAGGCTGCGCATAGGGTTGATCGATCTTGCGTAGTCTTCACTCTTCACCTAGGTCAGAAAATGTTTTTTTTTCTTTGTTGGATTTATTCTGCGGAGGTGATTCTTGAACTTGTTTCTTGAAAGTCGATTCTTTAGCTCCTTTCCATATGGTTTTTTTCTTTGGTTCAAATGAGCTGGAGTATGTTCCCAGGATTTTCTAAGTGAGATTTGGATTCTTTCTTTGCTTTCTGCTTTTTACAATCGTGAAGTTCTTCGTTGTCTTTTGTTTCCTACTTTTTTTTTCTTATGAATACTCCCTTTGATTATGTATCCTTTTCATTCAAACCTATTGTACATTTCCTGGACTTTGACAGCATATGAGCATAATTATTGAGCTTGATGGCTCTTATCTGTCTTGGCATCAATTAACATGAACTCATGATATAAATTGTTTTGTCGAAATTGAATTTAGCATTGTGCTAACCAGCTTTTTCAATTTTTGTATTCGAAAAATTTCTTGGATGGTTGTTCTCTAATCATAACTCCGCTCTCTATCGGTTTTAGCCCTGTGGATCCGCTGACTATCATTTTTATGCATGATAAATGAACCAGCTTTACTTTAGTCCGTGTTCATTGGACCTTGATTCTATTTCAGTTCTTGAAGTTAAAGAAATTATTAGCTTTGCTAAAATGTATACGAGAAGAAATGCGGAATGTCTATAAGAAGTGGACAAATGGAAGTGCAGTTTATTTATCTTTCTCCTCTCTCATATGCTGTTACTTCCTGCTCTTATATGGCCATGACTGTTGGCAGACCCATGTCAATTCTTTGAAGTTAGGGGAATGGCAAGATTGGATAGTAATTTGTGTTTCCAATGAATAAAGAATGCCTATTATGATTTATGATACGGGTTAGGGTTAAGGGTATAAGATTTAAGGTTTAAGACTTAGAGAAATTGTACTTCTAATGAGTTAGGAATTCCTATTAATAAGTTTAGATTTTAGTATTTAGGGTATGCTTCTTTTCTGGGTTTGATTCTTTCTTCTCTTGAAGAGTATTGATTTGAGATTTTATGATCATTATTCATGGGAAGTTGCATATTCAGGTTTAATCTTATGGGAAGTTGCTTTATGTTAGGAATTAATTGATGTTTGTTTTTATCTCATCTTAGGACTTGCTGATTTTTTTTGGAAAAATTTATTTTAGTTGTTTCTGATTTCTTCATTTGTTGGTTGTCTGAAAAATGGAAACCATTTTATAGAGAAAGGTAAACAAAAACCAAGCTGTTGGCATTGTATAAGTTGGAAGTAGACTTATCATAGATTTCCTATTGTTTAGGTGACTATGGATTTAGTTTTTAAATTGATCAAAAAACAAGCAACTTGATAGGCTTTGATTCAAATTTAACCTCAATTTAGAAAGAGAATAATATCACTTGCACATTTTCTGAAATTCAAGATGATAACCCAAAAACTGAGATGAACATGGACACAAGAAAATAAAAAAGAACCTAGTCCTGACTAAACCTCAAATCTTTGAGGTTGAAGTCACAGCCCCTCTGCAATTCTACCACGATCCACAGCCCATTGATGAACATTATGGGTTTTTAGAAGTGGGCAAGGCAGGCTTGTCTGATGATCATGCTGGTGAGGTGCGGTTTTATGGCCAAATGTGGGCACCGACCCTGGAGGAGACCGATTGTGACTAGGTGGTGGCGTTAACGTGAACTGCGAAGTCTAAGGTTGGCAAAGGCTTGTGAACCCAAGCGAAGCTTAGAGCTCCACAAGACAGAGGACAACCTTCTTGGAGATCACAGCAACCCATTCTTATTTAGGGATTTATTTGATGGCAAATTGCAAATAAGTCCACTTGTATTTGCTTCTTCCCAAATAAGTTCAAGTTGTTTTAAATTGACCCCAAGTTGACACAAACTGAACCCAAATGAACTTAAATTATTTGTATGACTCAAAGTGGGCATCCCCACCAAACTACACAAGGTTTAATATGATAAACAACTCAAAGAAACAAAATAGGTATATAATAAGTTGACCTTACACGAATGTGAAGACCATATCAAAGTATCTGTTTGTGACCAAAATGCTCATGCATCAATATGTGGATAGAATCTCGGAGATTAACAAGGAGGAATATCTAAGTTAAAAGGATAAACTCCTGAGGAGTTACTTAGAGAAGGCGTCAAAGGAGAAGGTTTTACTGAGGATCTTTAAGAAAAATGATGTAGGACTTCATTCTTGTTTATGTAATTTTCTAGGTTTGCTACGAAAGATCAACGATGACCATGAGCAAGGAATGTCAGAAATGCTTGTTTTCTTGCGCGAAGAGTTTTCTCATCTAACTAGCCTAAGACATGTTATGAGAGGATCCAGAGAGGATTGTTGGACCGTTAAAAAGATTGGGACAAGATTCGTTAGTCACGCACGCACCTGCTTCTCACCACCATAACGATACAACATGAGTACTTAAGGATATTAGTGTATAAGGGAAAAATTCAATTAGAGCAAATATCGCAACCGCTCTTTTTAACGTATTATTTTATAAAAGGGGCACTTGTACTATTGTAAAGGTTATTGGATCCTAGAGTATTTTTGAGATTTTAATTTCTTTGAGAGTAAAAATATAAGAGAGTTAAGGGGAACCATTATTTTAGTTCTTTATCTTCCTCTTTTATTTCTCAATTCTTCTCTATTCCATACACTAACCTCTGCTAGTGCTTCTAACAAAACCTGCACAGAAGATCCTTTATCCCTGTGCACCATATAGGATCTCTAGCTAGAGAAAGGCTCATTGAAGAGGAAGCCTGGTGGTGATACGTATCAAATATTTATTGTTGCCCATAAATGGGAACTAAATGAATGAGTGCCTAATAAAGTTTGAGTCATATTAATTGTTTGATTTTGTGTCTAGAGACATGGAATTCTTAATGGTTAATTTTCTCCATTTTTATGGGTAGTTATGTATCCCCCCTTCTCAAATCCACACTCTCCTGCTATCTATAATATTTGTTGATCCATAGCTTTAAGGACCTAGTATTTGATGATAGACATAAACCACCTTTAAGCAGGTTAAAAGTGAGAATAAAGTATCACATTACATATAAAATTTTATATTGAAAAGTATTTATATTTTATATTATTCACATATATACCAAAATAATTTATATCATATCCTTCATGTATTCTAACATCATAACTAACTTTTGTGCGAACAAATAGGTTTCTCAAATATTATCTTGCCCCATCTTCTTTTTGAAACTAGTCATTTCTACTACAGTCTATTTTGGTGACACTGCTTATCCACCTTAATATCTACATTTCAGTTTCACTAATTTTATGAATATTTTTGCTACTTAACTGTCCGAATATGACACTCATATATGGCATAGCTGGTAGGATAGTTGTTTTGTTAGAGTTCTCCTTTCAATCTGTCACATTAAACACTTAGTGCACTTATCCACTTTAACCATCATTATTTTTTTTTGAATAATGTTTTTTTTAATAAAGTTAACCATCATGATTTGATTGTGCTTTATTCAAATGCAAGGTTTATGTTACTTGTCAACCTACCCTCCGTCCTGATGTTGGGACTGACTATGCAAACAGTAATGTCCTACAGTTGATAGCCCAATGTGTGTTGAATAAAATTTGATTTGGTTTTGCTCGACTTTGTGTCTAGAGATATGAACTTCTCGTGATTACATTTGCTTTCTTCTTATGGGGAATTATATGGTATTTATATATATTTTTTGCTGGCAGTGATGACAAAAGGCCGGGCTTATGGCTACCCTAGATGTTTGCTCTAGTTGGTGGTAAAATGACGATAAATATGTAAGGTGTTAGCTGAGCCAGCTAAAACATTGATAAGAATAAACTTTTTATTTCTTTATGGTCTGTTTGATTGTGATTATGTTTTGCAAAGTGGTTTCCAAGGTAAAGTTGTTGGTGTTGGGAACTTCCTGTAGATTTACAAATTTAAATAGCTGAATAGTTAAATAGGAATGAGAAAAGATTCGAAATACTGTTCCGTTGATTTTGGTTTGCATAATTGTGTGTTTTGTGTTCGTACAAGTTGAATCTATGATTTTTCTTTCATTAATCTTGTTTTCTTTGGTCTCAATTGCAAATGCTATAAAAGCTTTCTTACTGATATTCTGGCTCGATTTCTTTTACTATGTTTTCTTTTGTTGATTATTTACCCATATTATCATGGTCAGATTATTAGACCAATGGCGGGTGTCGCGCTGAAGTTCTTGTTTGCTTCTATTGTCATGTGGGTAGCTCCAATTTTGATTTTACATGGTTTTAATCACCACTTATTTCCTGGTAAGCTTCCTTACTGTTAAAACTACATGGTATATTTTGATTTGCTTATATGATTTTCTTTTCATGAAAGCATTGCCACTGATTAATTTTTGGAAACTTAGAACTTTCTGTGTTGTAACTTGGTACTTTGATCTATTCTTTAATGCCATTGTATAATTGAATGGATATTACAATAAGTTGGACCTAGTTTAATGCCATCATTATATGCATTTAGGACGATGCTAGAATTATAGGGATGATAACGATCTTATTGATTTACAAATCAGCTCGAACCCTGATCGTGGATCGAACTCTTCGGCTTAGCTCAACGAGCAATAGATTTTAAGCCGACTTGTACCTTATGAAATTGGGACAACCTACCTACATGCTCGCCCAGGACAAAGCCCTAAGTACTAAGTCACACATATTTATGAAAAAATTAACAATTTTATTATATACATGAATTATTTAATTTATATTTTGAAATATAAAACTCAATTCGAATTGATCTTGATACGATCATGGCATGAGCTCAACTCATATATTTCGAGTTACAAATATGGCTCTGGCTCGGCTCAAAAGCTCAATTTGAGTTGAATATTGATCCAAACATCAAGCAATTGATCTTTGGACCAAACTCTCACCCCTAACTAGAATGAGACCTACTGTTAGTTGTAAAGCTAATTTTGCAAGAACGTTTGGACAAAATTGTTCTTCTAAATCCCAAGGGAGTCCTTATGTTCAATCTGTTAATAAAAAAAAGGTGATGTTTATTATCTATGTATAACAGAAGGTATCCTTTATTTGACTTTTAAATATGCTTGTTGATTTCGCTCCAGTTCATTTGTTGCTCTGTCCATATTTTTTTCTTGTGTTTATTATTTAATTTAAAAGATATCAGCCTGTTTGGCAAAAAGGCTAATTTGGTCTTGCCATAGAAATTGTGAGTTTACCTTGAGATATGTATATGATGGAAAATAAAGTTAGTTTGTTATATTAAAAGTTTTGTAGAATGCGAAAATAAAACTGATTGATTTGTTGAAAATGATGTAGGATGTGAAATAAATTGAATTTTTTTATGTTGCAAGTTGTGTAAGATATGATAAAAATTACTTTAACATTATTTTTTTATTTTTTATAATGAAAGAGTTAATTTGATCCTTTGCATGATCAAAGTAGTGTGGACACCACACAGGCCCATGAAGTATTAGCAACTTATGGTATTATATTTATGCCTATATTTGTGTGCTGAAATTGTTATGCTAGTCAGACTTTTTGATCATTCTTAGTAATGATGAAGCTTTGCTTTAAGCTACTGAACTCATGCAGAAAACAGCTATTTGCTAACCCCCTTACTTTTAACCCTCTTAAGCTTTAGTCCCCTCAGAATAGCTTAAGCAAACGATTCACTAGTCATTGTTAGATTTTTCGAGTGACGGTCTCCTCTCCGACACTTCACTTTTTTTTTCTCCCTTATCCAACAATAACGTGACCTATCACTTTCATTCTCTATTATCTTTGTTGAAGAAAACCCGCCAATTGATGGCTAGAGTTTTCTTCCTGTCATGAAGATGCTTTGTAATGATGTGTTTCCCCTCATCCAAAGTCTTCTTTTCCTCTGCTATGTATTCCATCTTGCAATTTGTTTTCCTCTCCATTAAGCCAGAATTATATCTCAAATCCACTTATAGGTAATATTGACTTCTAAATATTAAATTGTTAAGGTCCTAGGATTTTTTATACATTGATCCCCGAAGCATTGCAATTAGGATTTTAATGTTAAGTTCTTGTGCTGTGTGATCCTTCCATGCCATGGTACACTGCACAACTAGTTAAATTTGATGAAAACCATTAATTTGGCAATGGGATAATTACTTAAATACCCTTTGAAATGCATCAAATTTATCCCCCCTCCTAATATTCTTCTTCCTACCTATTGCCCCAAGATGGATTCTTGTTTCCTTGCTCATTCCACATGGATACTTCGTCGCTGTCTTGCCGACTCTCCTCCCACCTTTTTCTTCTTCCTCTTAAACTTTAGATGCGAGATAAAATCGAGGGTAAAACATGAATTTCAAATAAAATTAATGATGAAATTGACAGAATAACTGCACAAAACTTCAAGGACGTAAGTACAATGAATCCATTGTTATGAACCAATATACAAAAATCTTACGACCTCTGTAACCATGTAAGCAATTTACCCCATTTTTTCTAATTAATTCGGCTTGAAGCCACAAATGTTAACCTTTTTAAACTCGACTACCTTGAACTTTTTCCTTCCAAAATAGACTTCTACATTGAATACATAGAGAACTGGATTAGCTGATTTGAAATGTTCTTTTCCCTGGGTCAGGAGCCAGTGGGCTATCCTCCTCCACCATGACTCTTGTAAGTGGATTTCTTGCTGTAATATCTGTGAACTTGGTCATCGCTCTCTACATAATCATGGCCATGTGGGAGCCCAGGGATCCCCAGCACCAGCCAGACCCAACCTTCTTAGCTGCAGCCAAGGCCAGCATTAGCCAGCCCCTGCCTTCAGGAAGCAGCAGGGAGGATGCCAGAGAGAAAGCTGACTGATTGCTATCTTCTCTCCCATGATTTTGGGCTTCAGCTTCCCATGAAAAAATCTGTAGAAAAATCTACATATAAGAATTGCTCAAGTTACTATAATGTTCTTACATTAGCTTCATTTATTTATAGGTTAATAGCAATTAGGTCCCTTTAGTTGGGGCCTATGTGCACTTGAGTCTCTTCAATTTTGTAACTAATCAAATTGGTCATCTGGCTTCAGATAAAGTACAAATAAATCTTTCGATATTAATAAAAGTATCTAATAAAGAATTTTTTTTTCTTAATTTTTAGATTAGATTGGACATTATGTTTATCTAAAATATTGATGCAGCTTTTAGATTAACTAAACTATTCTACTAATTTGGGAAAATGCATTCATCCTTTTATTAATAATAATAGGCTTTTGTGCATGTTATGTCAGACTAGATGATCAATTTGATTAATTTAGAAACTAAAAGAACTTAATAAGATTATGGTCGGGATTTAGCACCGTCAAGGCCATCCCTGATCTTGGTAAAAAAAAGAAAGAAAAAGAAAATACAAAAGAAGGTTTTCAAAACAAAGCTAAAAATATAATGAGGAGTCAATGAGCATGAAATGATACTTGGCCTTTTCACTCTTTCTCTCGTGTTTGTGTCGATGAGCAATTGAAATCTTTGAGAGATGAACCATAAAACAGTGATCTTCAAGTGAGACACTTCATAACAGTATGTTTCAAATAGTTGCTTCCGATCTTAAAGAGTATAAAACGTGGGATTCGCCTTTTGTTCGGGTTAGAATCATCTATTTATAGGCTTAGGTTCGAACTATAATTGTTTGAAATTGTTTTGGAAAAGTTTGAATCGATTTGGAAATTGTTAAAACATCTATATTTTGAATTTCTGCGTGGATTGGACCGACCATTCGATGGATTGGACCGCCGAGTTAGATCAAACAACTAATCATTATAACTTCATGAGAGGATCAAACCGTCTGGTTAATTTTTTTCGTCTTTTGATAAAAAACGGGACCCAAAATTGTCTTATCTATTCAAAATCAGATTGCTTGTTGTATGGGATCGAATCATCTTGTTTTTCATCGTTAATCCCCACAGTTTTGGTCATAACATTCTCTACAAGGCTCGGTTTGACGCGCAATTTGTTGTGTTGAAAACTATACTTCAAGACCTTTCAATTGATGTATAATTTGATGAGTTTTAAATAGTTATGTGGCACCAGAATTTATTTAAATTTAGTTTTTTTTTTGTTTGAAACGAGTTCAAAAGCCATTGAAAATGTTTTAGCACGTGTTTTGAGTATATTAAATAGCTTAAAAAGAAATTTTAATCAACTTTTACTCGTGTTCTAACCTTTTCTTTCATCAACATTGTGAATGCTATCAACACAAAACCAGTAGAACACAATGTTAGTCCACGCTTCATTGATGATTTGTTATCAAGCAATTTGATTCTTGTCAGCTTTTGGGGCCAACATAATCTCGGATGCATTTTTATATTTTAAGTTCGTTACAAATGTTATTGTTCGACCTTCTTTTGTAATTGAGTTGAGCTTTTCGCAATTCGACTGAGGCTTGGTTCACTTACAAATGGAAACCTAAGCTCGGTTTGAGCTTATTCACGAACTACAATTAAGTTTCTTACCACGGTTATTGAGCTTCACATCAATTATGTTATTAAATTTTGTAAAAGAGTTCATATCAAGTTCAATGATCATCTTGTGTACGAGCTATTCATCAATCATTCAGTCGTATTATTCTTTGAAACTCGTTCAATTGTACCATTGATAAAATGAAAAATAACTTAAAACAAATAGTATGTTGTTTATAGACAATTCCAAATTTTATTGCTAGCAATTATTTGTATTAATTGAGCTCATTACTTTGCCTCTAATCAAGCCTATAAATGAGTTGAACATTAATATATTCAAACTCGTTCATTTAAAACTTAGAATTTGTTAGAGTTTGTTAATTAAATTTGATGAATGAAAGTTAAAATCCAGCAACTCGTTTAAAGCTCTGTTCACTTATAATCGTGTTTATGACTATTATTTCTACTTAAATTTTTATCACGTTCCTCGAGCGCTCGTGTGATAAAATTACATTGATCTCATATAAAAGAGTGCAAAATAAAAAGAAAAAAAAAGGCTTGAAAATTATGTTAACTGTTGATTTTACTGATTTGAAGTATGACTGATTTCGACTTGAATCAGTGTGAGTGAGATTTATATAAATATATTATATTTATATAAATATAAATATATTATATTTATATAAATATAAATACTTTTTTTATGTAATAAATATAAATACTTGCATAATTATAAGTGAATTTCTTGGTGTAATTTGAAATAAAAAATTTCACACTCAAAAATAAGAAACTTTAACAAAAATTGCCAACCGTTTATTTTATTTATTTGAATGCAAAAAACAATAACATCATCATCACAAGCTCCCGGCGAGGATCGAACTCGCGACCTTTCGCTTACGAAGCGAACGCACTACCACTATGCTACGGAAGCTCCGGTGCTAATTTAAGTTGTACTCCAAAAATCATTAATTGTAAGAGAGCATTTGGTACAATATTATTTTAATCCGTTATGTTATCCAGAAAAAATAATTATTTAGTTTAATAACATCTACAAATAATCTTCTATTATATTATAAAATTATTAATCAAAAAATAATATCTAGATTACATAATATAACACTAAGACCCTGTTTGGCGCAAGGACTAAAACAGGACTAAAATAGTACTAGTTTAAAAAATAACAATAATAATAATAAATAAAGTATTTTAATTATTCTACACAAATTTTAATATAAAAAATAATAT